>CM076396.1:1608483-1668963 GCA_038363315.1 Mugilogobius chulae
CTCTCTCTCTCTCCATCCCTCTCCCCTCTCTCTCTCTCAGTAGATTTTGGTGCAGAGTTTCTTCACCTCCGTTAAAGAACAAACAGATCTATAAAAGACACATTTACAGTTCAGTCTAAGCAGCACTTTCTCCATGTTTTTAAATCAATGACCCAAAGTTAAAGTTACAGAACAAGGCCGTTCCTCTCTCTCTCTCTTTCTTCTCCTCTATCTGTCCCGTGCCACTCTCTCTTTTCTCTCTTCTTCTCTTTCTCCCTTTCTCTTTCCTCTCTCTTCCTCTTGTTAAGTTTCCTCTCCTTATAATATTCTCTCTCTCTCTTATCTCTTCTCTTTCCCTCTCTTTTCTCTCTTATGTGCTCCCTCGTTCTCGTCTCTCTTATTAGTCTTTCTCTCTTCCCCTCCCCCTCTTTTTTCTCTCTCACGTTCTCTCCCTCTCTGTTTAATCCATCTCCCTTCCCTCCCTCTCTTCTCTCCCTCTATTCTCCTTTCTTTTTCCCTCGCCCACTCTCTTTATCTTATCTCTATCTTTCCCCTCTCCTCTCTTTCTTCTCTCTATTTCCTCTCTCTCCTTCTCTGTCTCTCTGTCTTTTCTCTTTTGTTTTTTCTCTCCTCTCTCTATATTTCTTTCCTCTCTCTCTTTCTTATGTCTTCCCATTTTGTCTCTTTCTTCTCTCTCTCTTTCTCTCTTCTTTCCCCTCTCTCTTACTCTCCCTTCATCTTCCCTTTTCTCTCTTTCTCTCTCTCCCTCTCTCTTCTTTCTTTCTTTCTTTCTTTCTTTCTTCTCTCCATTTCTCTGTCTCCCCTCTCTCTCTCCCCCCTCTCTCTTCTCTCTTTCTCACTCCCTCTTCTTTCTCTCCCTCTCTTTCATGTTCTCTCTCTCTTCTTTCCCCTTCCCCTCTCTCTCCCCTATTCTCTCTCCTTTCTCTCTCTCCCTCTCTCTCTCCTCTCTTTCTCTCTTCCCTCTCCTCCTTCTCTCTTCCTCTTTTCTCTCTCCTCACTCTCTCTTCTCTCTCTCCACTCTCCCCCTCTCTCTCTCTCTCTCTCTCGATCTTCTCTCCTCCCTCTCCCTTCTCTCTCTCTCTCCTTCTCTCTTCTCCCCCTCTCTTCTCTCTCTCCTCTTCTCCCTCTTCTCTCTTTCTTTCTTCTCTCTCTCTCTTTCTCTCTCTCTCTCTCTCTCTCTCTCTCACAGTTCACATTTTCCATGTTTTTAAATCAATAATCCAAAGTTAAAGTCACAGAACAAAGACGTGGGACTGTTTTCCGGCAAAGATCAGATGAGTTTTTTTTTTTTTTTTTTTTTCCGGCTCTGAAGGAGACGGATGAGGCTCAGCGGGAGACGACTCGCTAATTTAATAACTGCACATTTAAGACGTAAACACACTCTGAAAACCATTATAAAACCACAGAATCAAATGACAATAATGACAGAGATTGTTCTCTGTCAGGGTCTGATACATGAACTTTACTTTCAGGTGAGCGACTCATCAGGGTCGTCACACGTAGCAGAAATCAGACATTAGCACTTATCACAAACGTTTTTGTCAGACAGTGTCCTCTGGGCCTTAGGTGCACAACCAGCCACCATTATTTTTTGGAGATGAGTTTTATTGATATATTTTTTAGAATAGCTACAACTGAATGTAGGCACAGAAAGTCAGGTGCTGTGGGTGCTGGCGTTCGCTCCAACTGACCCTGAGATCTACTTTATTTTTGTGAATATGCATCAACAAAGTAGTGCCATATGAAGACTCTGTAAGTTTACGCTGAAATCTCTACTATTGTGTTGAATAAAATGTTATGCTGTGTTCAGACTGGACAGTGTTGGAGCGTCCAAAGCGTCAAGTTTACAAGTTAGAGTCCAGCGGATTTGCATCCAGCGCGGTGAAATTCACTTGTTTGGGCTAAAGCCGCGTCTTTCAAAGTAAACACTCCATCCGGACGCTTTGACCGCCTCATCAGGCGTCGGCGCCTGAGTTGGACTTCCTCAACTTTCAAGCATGAATGCCGGAGTCCACCAATCACACACTGCTCTCTTGTGATGTAGTGACGCTGCTCTGCTCTCACATCAAGAGGAAAGAAGGAAGTTTGTATTTCAATAACTTTTTGTCAAAAGATCTCTTGTTTTGGGCTTTTTCAAAATCTTGGTCCCTTGTTGTTGAATCAGTTAAAATGCT
This sequence comes from Mugilogobius chulae, assembly GCA_038363315.1. Classification (NCBI taxonomy): domain Eukaryota; kingdom Metazoa; phylum Chordata; class Actinopteri; order Gobiiformes; family Gobiidae; genus Mugilogobius; species Mugilogobius chulae. Next base: position 1,610,658 of record CM076396.1, read on the forward strand.
CATTATGGTGTTTTTGCTGTACAGAGACAGGTTTAAAAGAACATTGTCTAGAGGAGGAGAAAGTTGTGCTATCGGGTAAGTTTTAGCTTTATTTTATAAAGGCAGCAAGCCTCATATTCCTCCCGCTTTCTCTGTGTCTAAGTGCAAAACAAAGCCTTTTGCAAAAACCGAGAAGCGCTTTGGGGCATAAAAAGTGGCTCCAACTCCCGTTGGGCATTTAGGGCAACTGTTGGGGCGTCAGCTTCAAAATTTTCTGCATCAAAATTTAGCACACAAAATTGAACACTTTAATGCTGTCCTGTCTGAACGCAGCATTACTATAGTCTATATATCCACTGCGATGTGCTCACACCTACTTGCAGCAGATTTATTCATAAATTAGTTCAACTTTAAATTTTCTTGCACTGGTTTGTTCTTGACATAAATCCATGCAGTTCAAAGTGCTTGTGATATTAAATCCACTTGGCGATGGCCAGACTGGCATCTCCTTTCACCTGCAATCATCTACGGCTTGGGTGGGCTACGCAGACACATACACACAGGGCCAGCACGCACAGTATCATCGCAGCGCTGACAGGTGTCTGTAGGTCTTTACACATGCCTCTGAATCTGACGGCTCTGTAAGTGAGTGTAACAGGAGACTAATATTACTTTATCAAAGGTTAAGATTAGGATAAGGACTTTGTTAATGTTCATAAATAGTAACACATCTTTATAGCCACTATAGAAATGAACTGGGGCTGCAACGTGTGTCATATTTGGGAGAGAAATCGTGCTAATTATACACTATTTATTTCGTGGTATGTTCACTTTCTTGTGATACTGTGATGGATCTGCACTCGTAAACACAGAAGGCACATTTTTTTAACCATGGATTTGTGGTTCACCCTCTTAGAATAGACTAGAATCAACCAGAATCATAAAAACACAGACAGTTGTTTGCTATAGTTGTAGCTTCGATGATCAAAATGTATTTACTGTAGACCTAACCATTGAGAGTTGTCGACTAATATTATAATCTTTACAGTTTCCACTCTCCTCTTCTTGTTCTTAAACTCTCTGCCTTCCTCCCTGCGTCACACACTCCTGATTATAATCTGATATTTCGCCGCACAGTCGGGAGCTCGGCTGAGTGTCTGATTTACTAAATGATGGATTCTTTGGCATTCTGCGGCGGGACCTCACGAGACGGCCATCTTTCATCCACAATCTGCTTTAATAAGAGCAAACACCTGCCCGGAACAACTGACGTGGCATTTAAGGAAGGATAAGAGCGTTTACTTTGTCTGCGCGGAGTGAAAGATGAGTTCTGTCAGTCTGAACTCTCGCATAGATCTACACTTCTGCACGAGTGGAGAAAGGATATTTGGATTCTCTGCAGCAATGTCAGTTTCTGTTGTCTGCTTCTGGAGGCCGACTTTTCTTTTCAAACAGATTACAGACAAAACATGTTGGCCTAAAACACAGTTGAGTAAGTTTAGAGCAGATATTTGATCTTTAAAGTGAAGAAAAGACGATGCTACTGGACTAGGACTCTGAGGAGAACGACACATGCAGCGAGTCTAGAAACGTCCTCTTCTGTGAGCGAGTGAAAAGTGTCAGAGGAAGTCAAACTACTGGATTTATTCATGTTTGGAGGGTTCAATATAATCTATGCCCCACAATGGCATGCTGACTAATCGGGAGAGTTGGGAATGTAAGGAATATTTTCGAAGCTGATGCCCCAATAGGCGCCCAAAACACCCCAATGTGCGTCGAGGGACAAGAACACTTTTAACGCACTTCTTCGCGCACACGCTTTTTTGCAAAAGGCGCATTGACAGATCACGTTGAGAGACCTGATTGCACAACTTTCTCCTCCTCCAGTCAGTGTCCTTTTGCTGTCTCTGTCCTCCTCCAGTGTCACGTCATACAGCAGGTTTGAACACGGCAACGAGCATTTTAAATCTATGATCTATCTATGATCTATGAGAGCGCGTTGTCGGTCCAGATCATGTCTCGTGTTGTTTGTTTTGCCATATTGCCAGATTTTCAGAGCAACAAACGACCAAGCCTTTGAAAAAAGCCCCAAACAGGCGACCTTTTGTTAAAAAGTGGCAAGGCAAGGCAAGGTAAACTGATTTGTATAGCACAATTCATACACAAAGCAATTCAAAGTGCTTTACAGGCAGGAAAATGCATCAAAATTACAATAATTAAATAATCAGCATAAAATTTACTTTAAAAGAATTAAAGAAATAAAGAGTGCAGACAAAGTATTTCAGTCATATGCACAGACAAAAAGAAATGTTTGAACCGAGATTTAAACATTGTCACAGTGGAGGCCTGTCTTACATCTTCTGGAAGATGGAAAACTGAAACGCTGATTCTCCATGTTTAGTCCTGACTCTGGGCACCAGCAGGAGGCCGGTCCCTGAGGTCCTCAGAGTGCGAGATGGTTCATAAGGCACTAACATGTCAGAGATGTACTTTGGTGCTAGTCCATGGAGAGACTTAAACACAAGCAGAGCTGTTTTAAAGTCTATTCTCTGAGCCACTGGAAGCCAGTGCAAAGACCTAAGCACAGGACTAATGTGATGGTACTTCCTGGTTCTGGTCAGGACTCGAGCAGCAGCGTTCTGGATGTACTGCAGCTGTTTTACAGCTCGTTTGGATAGGCCGGTGAGCAGGCTGTTACAATAGTCTAACCTACTGGAGACAAATGCATGGATAAGTCTCTCCAGGTCAGGCTTTGACACTAAACCTTTGATTTCGGCAATGTTTTTTAGATGGTAAAAAGCTGCTGATGTAATTGACTTAATGTGGCTGTTAAAGTTCAAGTCTGAGTCCATTATTACTCTTATATTTCTAACTTGACTTGAAGGTTTCAGAGAGAGAGACTGAAGGTGACTACTGACACTTTCTCTTTGTTTCTGTGGGCCAAAGATGATAACTTCAGTCTTGTCTGAGTTTAGCTGGAGAAAGTTGTTTTGCATCCACACACTGATCTGTTGGATGCAGCGACAGAGTGAATCCACTGGCCCATATTCACCTGCTGTTAGTGACACATAGATCTGAGTGTCGTCTGCATAGTTGTGATTAAAAGACTTCAGTAAACAGTCCTCCAGAACAGCAGCATATCACGGGTCACAGGAGTGTAGTCTCTGATTGGCTGATGCCGACTTCCAACGCGTCTGAAGATGGATTTTCCCAACTCCTGCATTCGCTGCAGCTTCGTGTGAAGCTGTGGCCGCCACAGGTTTGAGCTTCCTCTTCGCAAGACGCCGCGTCTTCAGAGGGATGAAGGCGCATCAACGAGCCCAATCTCACAAGAAAGCGTACATTTACCACGACATTACACAACATGTAAATTGCATATGATTAGCACGAGTTCACAGCTGTTTTGCGTAATTATAGTACGCATCCCAGTTCCAGTTTATTTCAAGGATGGTTGTTAAGATTCTTATTTAGGAAAATTAATGAAATCCTGATTCTAATCTTAACCTGCCCCAAGTCCCAGATCTAATTTTAGAAACATTATGCCTGAACTTACCCGTTTCACCTGAAGAAAACATCCCCACGTGGCTTCAACCAAAACTCGTCCTATTTTGACGCTGTAAAATCTCGTGTCATTTTTACACTTTTTCATATCGTGCTAAATGTACGGTGTAACATAAGTACTAAAAACAGCTGTGAACTCGTGCTCAAAATACGCTGTTTTTGTGTCGTGGTAAAAGTACGCCCTCTAGTGAGCCTGTGTTGCAGACGCCCCTAGGGCTGTCACGATTAGTCGACGACGTTGACTATAAAAATCGTCGATGCAGATTTGCTATAGTCGACGCGTCACTTCATTCCATTTTACAATAATAAACCAGGAAAAAGAGATCAGCTGCAGCAGCGAGCGGAGCTGCAACATGGGCAGGATCCTGTCAAAGAAAGGCTACTGATGCAGATAAAACATGAGACGAACGCCCCACGTACTTGTGATTATTTTGTCGGCATTAATGCAACTCGATGCACGCGATGCAGAATGAAAGTGTCCCGCTCTGCCGCTGTGCCCTTGTCTCTCTCTCTCTCATAAACAGTCCACACACAGAGGATCTTTTCCGCTGTAGTATTGCAGTTTACACGAGGAAGAAAGGTCTGCTGTACTGACAGCACGAAAGAGACAAGACGGAGCTCTGTGTGAGTGTTTAAATCGTCCAAAAAGACCAAAGAATCACGGAGATACGTCAGTTTAAGACTTCAAACCGCTAAAAGCTCATTAAATATGCGCACGGAGAATCAGCCTCGATCAGCGGCAAAGCGCGAACTTTTACACATGTGTTTGTGATGTTTACTTTGAAAACGTTAAAAACGGCCTGTTTCACTTCCCACAGTGTATTTAGTGACACTGAGCTGATTTTAACCAGGACTATCCCAGAACTAGACCAGGTTTTCATCAGGACTGAAAATGTTAGTTGCCAATGTAACTATAGTTCTATGAGTGACTTAAACTTGGTTTTATAAATTTCTGTTCAACCTAAAACAAAATGAAATAACATTCTGATCCTACAAATTATTAAAACTGATGAACACTGGTAATATTTATGTAAAATTGAGTTTATTAAAGGGGCACTATGTAAGAAAAACAAACAAACAAAGTGATTTCCACTTTTGAACACCAGAGGGAGCCTTCACATGCATTTTGCCTATTTAGCATGCTGACATCTAGCGTCACTATACACATTCCGGCCCGTAATAAAACATTTCAAATACGTATAATTGTATCACAGTTGATGTGGATTGGTTAACAGTGCTCTCTTAAGTATTCATGTTGTAAAGAATAAATATGATTTAAATGTTTGTGGACTATATGTGATAATTAAAATTCCTCTCAATCTTACACAGTGCCCCTTTAAATGAACAACAAATTAGACATTTTAAAATATAATTTGGTGTTAAAATTATGCAGCTAAACCTAAATACCACAGACAGACAGTTTTGTACTTTTGCAGACGGGGGGCGTGGATCATTTTTCTATTCCAAGGGGGGCATGGCAAAAAAAGTTTGAGAAGCACTGGTTTAAAGCATGATGTAAGCAAAAATGTGTTTAGCAGATCACGTAAAAAAAATAATCGCTGACTAATCGACTATTAAAATAATCGTTAGTGACAGCCCTAGACGCCCCAGATGTCAACACGCACCGCAATTTCGCTTGAATGCTCAAGACGCGGGTTTACATTGACTTAACATTGAAAATGGACGCAAAGACGCTGTCCAGTCTGAATGCAGCTGCAGCAGGTGAATGTGTTCACAGTGATGGGAGACAGGCCAGCTGCTGCCTCAAGTCTATGATGTAATTCACAGCACACAATGCACCCATGCCTCAAAAGTAGAACAAATTAAGTTTGTTTTAGAAAAAGGACATTTTCTCAAAACGCTGAAATCTAAAGAAAACAAGGAATTTCAAATGTCTATAAAAACAGATTAATGTAGAGTAGACACTTGTAGGTCTTATTTGTTGTACAACATGTCATGATTCCAGCAAGAACAGGACTGGCACTGAAAGAGTTAAGACCAAAACTCTCAAGTCTTTCTACACTTGTACGTTTCCTCGTGGCTGGATCAGGTCTGAGATCAGAAGAAACATGAAAAATGAATCAAAGACGGAGCCAGAAGCGACAAAAGGAAAGAGAACTCACACTTTGAGACGGATCACAGCTGAGTTTAAAGCACTTTGTCATGTTTCTGACTGGAATGTTTCACAATGAAGTAAGCAAACCTCGCTCATAATGCAATAAATGAATCTGAAATCTAAAGTCCGTCTGCAGGGTTAATGCCACGCAGATATAAATTCTAATTTAAAGGGATTATGCGTGGATTATCTCACAAACACGTGTAAATCTCATTATGTTTGCAGATGTAAAGTGTCCACAGGCACAAGTTTGATAATTAAACTCAGTGGGAGAAGGATTAAGACCATAGACTCTTTAATAATGCATGTTTGTGTTGTGTCTCTATCACCTAAAACTGGTTTATAGAGCTGCTTGTCTTCTTTCCTCTCTTTGTCTCTCTGGACGGCAACAAGATTTCACAAAAGTACAATGTTTTGACGTGAGACTGGTTTAATACAAGTTCAGTCAATCCCTTTTCACTCTGAGCTCAGCTGAAAACGACTGCAGAGGTAGTTTGGTCATGGTGAGCTCAGGTTTTTCAGACAGCACTAGGGTGACCACCTCAAAGATTCATATAAGTGGGACATGTTTGGGGATTTGGTGGGACGACCTTGACAAATTGCATAATTTATATAATAAACCTGTTTTGAACTAAAGATTCATTCATTTTCTATTGCTTAATCCCATTAGGAGTCGCAGGTGACTGGAGTCTATCCCAGTAACTTTGAGCCTTAGGCGGGGAACACCCTAAACTGTGGCTCGTCACAGGGTTAGACAGACTATAAATAATAATCTACACTATTGTTTGATCATAAAGATACATATAGAACATGTTGAAATTTTTAAAAAGTTGTCTTTATAATAAATTTTAGTTTTTTTTGTTTTTTGTTATCTTAGTAATAATTGACATTATTTTTGGAACAGGTGCCAGTTGATTTTGGTCTTTGCATTGATGTAGAACAGTGGTTCTTAAACTTTTCAGACTGGGACCCACAAAATATTGATGTAACCAACTTGCGACCCACATAGCAGAATAAATAGGATGTCTTTAAAAATTTCAAGTTGGAAAACCATTCAAATTGGGCAAAAATGCATTTATTTTTGTTGAATTATTGCTTTCTATGACTAATTTTCAATCAAACCTGATGCTAAAGTTATAAAAACAGATTAAAAACCAAGTCATAATTATAAAATTTCATCTTGAAATCATCTTGCGGCTCCCAGATTTTGCTTCGCGATCCCTGAAGGATCCTGACCTCCACTTTGGGAACCACTGCTGTAGAAGTTTCTTGCTGTTGTGTTGATGAGCTTGGTGTATGGTGCATTGCCTAACCAGCCAGTCCCTACACACTTTGACAGACACTTTACAAAGACGTAAAGGTTTCAATTTCGAGAACGGGCTTTCCGAGCGCTGAGTCAACCAATCACAGAAAACCCAGCAATTCCACCGAAACAGCGTCGCGCTAAACCAGATGTTATTGTTAAATATGTAGCACGAGGATTTTCTCAATAGAGCATTGACCTGAAGGCTCTCAACACGGTTTGCTGCTCCGGTTTGACTGATACATTCCTAACTGTTAAAAAAACAAAAAAGAAAAAAATATAATCTATCTGCTACGTCCGCCATCTTGAATGTTTTAAAACTGTTAGAAAAAAAGTTTTGAAATTGCGTAGCAGAGCGGAGGGGGTCGTTTGTCATTGGATCGTCCTAGCTTTGGTCGATGAAATTGTTGTTTCTGTCTTCGGTTTCACATCTTTCTGCATTCAAAAAGAATGTAGGAGGGCTGGCTGGTCAGGCAAATTGTTTTAGGTCATATTGCCATCAGTGGCTGACGGAGAATCACATTTTACACAGACTGCACTGCTCTTTCAGTGTCTCCCACTGCTGCTCGTATATGAGTGTGTTTCAGTCTAATCCTTAAATGTACCTGCAAACTTTGCCTCGCTGGCCATAGTTTCGTCTCCTCTCACGCACACGACATTCGCCTTTCTCCTTGCTGACGACGCTTAGAAGTTTCTCCTATAAACGGTGGGCGGGAACAACTGAGCCAGCGGCGTGCAGACTTTTGATTAATGTGCGGTGCTGCTTATCACACAAACGCGCACAAACATAGACCAAACAGACACCCAAATTCAGCGCTCTCCCCCGCTCAGGCCACCATTACTCTGATTGGTCTGAACTGTTCACGCTGTGGATTTTGCTCACTGGCCGTTAGCTTTTTGTTAGGTGCTATGCACACTTGTGTTTCTGTGATCTGACCAATCACGGCAGGAGTTTGTAAAGCCGAAGCTAAAGACTTTAGTTTATCTTTAGTGAGGTTTATTTTGCGATATTTGTGAATTTGTGGTTTTGAGGCCCAATCACATTGTAGCAGGGCGGGCTAACACGGGCTGTTAACGCCGAGTCTGATTCAAGCCAAACAAAGATGGCTGCTCCGTGGATGTACGTCTTTCTGCTGCTTTGATGCAGTCATTTCTTTCTGAAAGAAGAGAGGTATGTGTGACACTTGTTCTATCCCACACAGACATTGGATACACCATTACGAGTTGTTGCTGTGATTGGCTTATTGCCACAATACTCTTGGTACTGAATACAAGCAGTTTGTGTTTAAATTGAGATCTTTGGGAAAATAGCTTTAAGACTGTAGAGGAATATTTCTGCTGCTGTAAAAATTGAGTGTCCACCGCGGCTGATTTTCAACAACAAACTAGCAATGTCGTATCTACAGTAAATATTATAATAGATCCTGCAAACACTGGGGACTGGTCACAAGCAATCACAACCCTGTTTGCTGATGAAGGGCATGCGTGCAGCTGCAGCTTTAGTTATTGTCTTCACACTTCAACTTTTGTCAATTAATGCAGACTAAACACGGTTCGAGTTTCTGTAAAACAGGTGAGACTGGTTTCTCACAGCTCATGGACACAAGCAGGTGGCCAGCGCTTCACCAAAAACGTACAAAGCAGAACATTAATTCAAATCACTGCACCACAAGACACTGACAGACACTTTTCTGACAACACTGGTCTGATCCGCAGATTGTTAAAACCCTTTGAGGAGCTGTTTTTTTCTCCCTCTCTCTGCCTCAGCTCTGGACTCGCTCCGGACTAATTGGCCGGTGTAACTTTTGAAGAATGGACAGTGAGTGACAGAGTAAATGTCAGGGCCGTGGTTATGAACGATTCGCGGGAGGAAAGTGGAGGAAGCCCATGTTTAAATGATGACACTGGACACGGTGGTGTGTTTTCTTTAAGGTCGTGGTATTTCACACTTCACACACAGATCCAGGACTCTCTTCTCCACAAAATCCAGTCAGCTCTCTCTCTGAACTGAAATCTGGATGTCAAGATTGTTAGGTTAAACGACAAGGATTAAACGGGGACTTTAATGTGCACATGACTAAAATCTGCAGCACGAATTTACCATCTGCCAACAAAGACTTCTGATCATGGGAAAGTCTAAAGTTGTGACTGAAAATCGTAGGTTGTGTGTAAATAAAAAGTCTTTCGTGAAGTTGGCTCCCCATCAAACAACGTCAGAAATGTCAAGCGTTTTTGTTGCAAAAAGTTTAGTTTGTGCTGCTTTATGCTGCGTTCAGACCGGACAGCGCCAAAGCTTCTAATTTCGGGCATTGAAGCAAATTTTAACGCAGAATATTTTCAAAGCTGACGCCCCAACGCGCGTCAGGGACAGGGACACTTTTTACTCCTCGAAGCGCTTCTTTGCGTTCCTGCTTTTATTCAAAAAGTTTTTTTTTTGCACGTATAAACAGATCACGTTGAGAGAGAGAAGGAGAGAGAAAGAGAGAGATAGAGGCTTACTGCCTTTATAAAACTTAGCTTACCCGATCGCACAACTTTCTCCGGTCTCTGTCCTCCTCCATTGCTACGTCGTACTGCAGTGGTTTAAACACGACAAAAAGCATTTTGAATAGATCCATGCTGTTATCCAGTTAAGTTAAGTGTCTTTGTTTTGCTGTAAGCAGCACCTTAACTTTTAAGCACTTTTAAGTTCATGCTTTGGCTTGCATTCATGTAAGCAGTTTTGTTTATTTTTTTGTAGAGGATTCTACAAACGAAATATCCACAAATAAACTATAATGATACAAAGAGCCAAAGTGTGTATTGCCCCCCCCGGCCCCACCCTTGCAGGATTCTTGGCCCCTGCCTGGCCACCCCACAGAAACATTTCTAGATCCGCCACTGCATCCATGAGAACGCATTGTCAGTCCAGATCATGTCCATATTGTTTGTTTTGCCGTGTCACCAGGTTTTCATAGCAACAGACGACCAAGCCTTCGAAAAAAGCTCAAAACAAGTGAAAGTTACTAAAGACTTCAGTAAACAATTCTTTCCTCTTGATGTGAGAGTAGAACAGCATGTCACTACATCACTGGAGAGTAGAGTCTGATTGGTGGATTCGACGTTTGAAAGTTTAGCCCAACTCGGCATAAAAGGCTGTTGAGGACAAAGCGTCCACCACAAGTTGGAGCGTCTACTTTGCAAGATGCGGCCGAACCAGTGAATTTCAACGTGCCACGCGTCACAGTCCCAGGTCATTTCTATGGCAGTTGTTAAGACGTGTTCTTATTTATGAATATAAACAAAATCTTGATCCTGATCTTAACCTGCCCAGGCCCCAAACCTAAACTTACCCATTTTGGAAGAAAATGTCTCCACGTGGCTTCAACCAAATCTCGTGTACTTTTTACAGTTTTTCATATCGTTCTAAATGTACGGCAGTACGACATGGCAGCCTGAAATCATGGTAAGAATACGCTGTTTTTATGTCGTAGTAAATGTACGCCTTCTTGTCTTATTAGGGCAATGCTGCCTCTCATAAAGCTTCAAAAAGCTACAAAACTGCCCAAAAGGCATCAATTGTTTGTGCTGCTTTAACTGTAAAAACTTGTATTTGTGCCACTTCATTTTACTTTTTACTTTTAGCCTTTTTATTCCGATTTCCTTACTCTGCTGCCAACACTTGGCTGGAAATGACGTCATAGCCTACAACTGCTGCAAACAAAAAAAAGTCTTTTTAAATATGCTACTAAAAATAAAATATGGCCGACACAAAACATCACAAATGATTGATGGCATTTTGAGACGTTTTTTTAAGCTTCTCGAGAGGCTTAATTATCCCTACTAAAACACAGTCTAACCTGTCGTCCACATTTTAAATAAAGGACAGTATTTAAGCTCAAACAGACTCTCCGTGTCTCTTCTTTGTTCCTTATGAGTTTGTGTGATCCTGGTGTTTGGATCCTGCTGCAGTTTGACCTGGTTGAGCTGGACTTTAAATGGGCCGGAGCCTCGTGTTGAGAACCACAGGACCCGGACCTAAACTGGGACTGGACCTCAGGGACTAAAACCCTCTGGGTCCAAACAAAAGCCTGTCAGAGGTCTGTGTGTGAGTCCATATGTGCAGCACCAGTCCAAGGACAAAAGATCAACCTGCACAGACAAAGACAATAGGTACTGTAGGAATCACCAGAAAACAATAGTTGTGAAATGACCTTTTAGATACTTCATGGCAATGGGCCTCTTTCATTAAAGTGTTCCTAAAAATTGTGCAAAACTTCGTCTTTAAGAAGAAAACTTACGTCAGATTCACAACGTGTTCATAAGAAGTCAGAACAGACTTTATGCCAAATTCACCAAATTCTTACATGATTAACTTATATGATTATTTAAATAAAAATGAATACTTCATTAATTTTTTAGTTTTATTTAGTTTATTCATTCATTATAGCAAACATAAAAAAACAATGTATAGAAATTGTTAACATAAAATTTTTGAATGAAAAGGAGCAGAAAGAAGTCAAAAACTTATAATATCTGCCCCTTTTTCAAGAATCTTTACAGTTCCGACTATTTTAAAGTGACACACAGCTACTTACAGCTTTGTTACGTGACAGAGAAATACAGTATACAGTTTGATACAGATAATATAAACAATTCATATTATAATAGTTAACGGCAAACAACAGCAATGACTAAGCCTTGTCATATTTTTGCAACAAAGAGTATTTCACCTTCTGTTTAAATGATTGAAAACATTTTGAAGTTTTAATTTTTTCATCTTGACTGTTCCATAAACCAACACCTTTAATTGAAATACATGTTTCCTTTGTTGTTGTTCTAAACTTTGTTTTTTTAAAGATTTCAGTTCCTTTTAAATCATAACAGCTTTCTCTTTTGGTAAATAGTCTTTGTAGATTAACAGGTAAAGTTTTTTGATGGGCTTTATACATGACCTTTAACATACCAAGTTCTACTAATTCATTAAATTTCAAAATCTTTAGCTGTAGGAATATTGGATTTGTCGAAGCTCTATATCTAGAGCCGCTGATTATTCTTATAGCTCTTTCTGCAAAAGGAAAACTGGGTTAACATAGGTTTTACAAGCACTTCCCCATACTTCATTACAATAGGTCAGATATGGAACAATCAATGAATTGTACAATAAATTCAATGCAGTTCTGTTTAGCGACTCTTTAACTTTGTATAATACAGCTACAACCTGTGATATTTTTATTTTTACATGATTAATATGTGGTTTCCATGTCAGGTGTTCGTCTATCCAAACACCCAAAAACTGTAACTCTTGTGCTCTTTGTATTTCTTCTCCTTCAATAACTAACGACGCATCAACACATTTTTTTCTACTAGAAAATATCATACACTTTGTTTTACCTATGTTTAAAGACAATCTATTTGAGTAGAACCAATTTTTTATTTTCTTAAATTCATTCTCTACAACTTGTAGAACTTCCATAATATTATCCCCAGAATAAAATAAAGTTGTGTCGTCAGCAAATAAAATACATTTTAATACTGAGACACAGTAGTAATATCATTAATGTAAATTAGAAAAAGTATTGGTCCAAGGACTGACCCTTGAGGCACTCCACAACGTATATTACGCACATCTGATTTAATGTTGTTTATTTGAACAAATTGCTTTCTGTCTTTTAGATAACTGGTCACCCACTGGTGCGCAACTCCTCTAATGCCGCACCTATGTAACTTATCTAACAATATGGCATGGTCCAGTGTATCAAATGCTTTTTGAAGGTCTACAAAAATACTAACTAAATATTGTTTTTGATCAATAGCATTTGAAATTTCTTCTGTCAGTTCCATTAGTGCTGTAGCAGTGGAGTGGTTAGTCCGAAAACCATATTGACTACTTGCTAAAATATCATATTTATTGATGAATTCATTGAGCCTAGTTGCAAAAAGTTTTTCCAAGATTTTTGAAAATTGTGGAAGTAGAGATATGGTCTGTAATTAGAGAATTCATGTTTGTTGCCTTTTTTAAAAAGTGGAATTATTTGGCTGTTTTCATTTTATCTGGAAATATTCCTTTTGTTAGTGACAGATTACAAATGTGGGTAAATGGCTCAATAACATCATCAATGATTTTCTTTATCAGTGACATGTTCATGTCAGTACAATCAGTAGATTTTTGCTTTGACATTTCTGCACAATAGCCAATATTTCACGCTTTTGGGCTTTTTTTAGGAAGATACTATTGATATGGTTAATTATTCCATCATCTCTGTCTCTTTTTGGAATTTGTTTAGACAAATTAAATCCAATATCAACAAAATAATTGTTGAATTCATTCACTATGTCAGTTTTGCTGTGAATGTCCACATTATTCTTTGTAAATACTTGGGATGTTTGAATTTGTTTTATCTTTTTTAAGAACAGAATTAATAACACCCCATGTGTATTTTGTATTCCCTTTGTTTTTATCTAGTAGCTTACTAAAATAATCTTTTTGTTGTCTTCTTATAATCCCTACCAGACGGTTTTTGTACTTTTTGTATCTAGCTTCAGAATCTATTGTCCTTTCTTTTAAGAATGTTTTGTACAGATAATTTTTTTTCTTACAGGCATTTTTAAGCCCATTCGTCATCCAGGGTTTGTTTTTAGTATTCTTCTTGTTTGTGGCAGTTATTTTTGTAACTCTACAGTTCTTATTGTAAAGTTTAATTAATATACTCATAAAGGCATCATAAGCAAAATTGACATTATCCGACTGATATATTTCAGACCAGTTCTGTTCTTTAAGTCCTCTTTGAATGCCTCTATTGCTTCAACAGATGTGTTTCTTAAGTATATTTCATAAACATCCTCGTCAACATCACAGCATAATTTTTCATATATACCAAATACTGGGAGATGGTCACTCACATCAGTCATTAAAATGCCAGTGATCAATTTGTCTTGAACGTTTGTGAAAATATTGTCAATTGTTGTTGCACAATGTGAGGTGACCCTTGTCGGTTTAGATATCATGGATATAAACCTATGCTATTCATGGCTAAAATAAATTCATCTGATGGTCTAAGACTAGGGTTTCCTAAGTCTATGTTAAAGTCACCACACAAAAATACCAATTTATTTTGAATTCTATGAAACATTTCTATGAGAGTGTCTGTAAATGTTTCACACATTAAGGAAGCTACTTCCTTTATGGCAAATATGGGCCGATCGCGGGACTTCACTTGAAGCAAAGTGAGAGAGAGGAAAGGAGGAAGTGCAAAAGTGTTTTTATTGCTGAATAAAAACTTCAAAGTCTTTTAAAAATGTACAAACAGTGAACACACTCAGAGCAAACATATTCAAGTCACAGATGGATTGAAACAACGTTGGGCTTTTATCACGTTTTCTGACGTAACACGCATGCAGGGGGTGTTTTTTGTTTCTAAAAATATTTATATACATCCGTCCATCAATCAATCTTCTTCCATTTTAACCGGAGTCAGGTCGCGGAGGCAGCAGTCTGAGCAAGGAGGCCCAAGCTTCCCTATCCGGGAGGCATCGCAAACAGATGTCCAAGCCACCTGAGCTGGCTCCTTCAATATGGAAGAGCAGCGGCTCTACTCCGAGTTCCTCCAGTGTTACTGAGCTCCTCACTCTGTTACTAAGCCCAGTCACACTGCAGAGGGAACTCACTTCTATCCCACCATCTGGACTTATGACATCATCATATTCTACAACCTCAACGTAATTATAGCTCACAAAGTAATATATTTGACACGTTATACCCGGTGTATTAGTTTTTAAAGAAAATGTGTATATTTATAAAAATTATCATGAAAAAAGCCCATTTAAATGTAGAAAAGCTTATAGAGCCCCCAAATCAGATTTTCTAACCCAAAAGGTATAATCACGATCACTAATTATTTGAGCAATCCTGACATCCCTAAATCCAACTGGAGACAGATTAAGACCAACTCATGAACATCATTAAGCTTAGCTCCTAAAATTCACATTCATTTTTTGTCTTAATTTGTGAGTCGTTTGTCAAATACACGGGACAGAAGCTGAAGTGGGACATGATGCAGTAGTGTTGTTTGTTTTAGCACCGGCAGAAGTACGCGCTCCACAGATTGAGAAGCTCTGACCTGGAACACTTCGTCTTTAGGAGCTTCTCACACTGCGTCGGACATCTTGTCATTATCCTCCTGTTTCTCTGCACTGCTGGAGGCGCACAGTTTGCCCTCTTTACTCTCTCTCTCTCTCTCTTTTTTGTCTTTCTGTCTTTTTCTCGTTTTTCTCTCCCTCTCTTGCTTTTTACCTACTTCTAACTCTTTTTCTATCCCATTTTCTAAACGTCTTTTCTCTCTTCCCCCTTCTTTCTTTGTCCCACCTCTCCTCTTCTCTAATATCTGCCTTTCACTCTTTCTCTTCCCTTTCTTCTCCCTCTCCTTTCTCTCTCTACTCTCTCTTTTTCCTCTCTCTCTCCTTTTTCTTTTACTCTCTACTTTCTCCTTCCTACCTCTCCCTTGTTCTCTCTCTCCCTCTCTATTCTTCCTCCCCCTCCCTTCTCTTTCTTTCCCCTTTTTCTGCTCTCTTTCGCTCTCTCTCAGTTTCTCTTCTTCCCAGCCTCCCTCTTCTCTGTCTCTCCTTACCCCCTTTCTTTCTTTTTTCTTTCTTCTTTCTTTCTTTCTTTCTTTCTTTCTTTCTTTCTTTCTTTCTTTCTTTCTTTCTTTTCTCTCTCTATCTCTCACTCCCCCTAACTCTTCCTCTCTTCCTCCTCTCTCCTTAGTTTCTGTCGACTCTTTAGCTTGTGTCGACTCCCTCTCTCTCCTCTTTCCTTCTCTCCCTCTTTCTCCCTCCCTCTCCCCTTAGCTCGTATTAACCCCTTCCCCTCTCTCTCCCTCCCTCTCTCTTCTCTTCTTTCCTCCTCTCCCTCGCTCTCTTCTTCTCCTCTCTCTCTCCCTCCTTCTCTCCCCCTCCCTCTCTCTTTCCCTCTACCTCCCTCCCTCATTCTCTTCTTCTCCCTCTTTTTCTCCTTAGCTCATGTCACCCCCCTCTCTCTCTTTCTCTGCCTCTCTTCTTCTCCTCTCCATCTCTCTCTCCCTCCCTCTCCTCTCCCTCCCTCTCTTCTTCTCCTCTCTCTCTTGTTCTAGTCTATCTTCCTCTCTCCCCCTCCCTCTCTTTCACTCCCTCTCTCCCTCTCTTCTTCTTCTCTCTCTCGTGTCGACTCCCCCCCCCTCCTTCTCTCTCCATCCCTCCTCTCTCTTCTCCTCTCTCTCGTGTTGACTCCCTCTCTCTCTCCCCCTCTCTCGTCTCTTTCCCTCCTCTCTTCTTCTCTCTCTCCCCTCCCTCTCTTCTCTCTCTCTCCCTCCCTCCCTTCTCCTCTCTCTTCCTCTCTCCCCCTCCCTCTCTTTCACTCCCTCTCTCTCTTCTTCTCCTCTCTCTCCTCTCTTTCACTCCCTCTCTTCTTCTTCTCTCTCTCGTGTTGACTCCCTCCCCCCTCCCTCTCTCTCTTTTTCTCTCCTCCTCTCTCCCTCCCTCTCCTCTCCTCCCTTCTTCTCCCTCTCTCCCTCCCTCTCTTCTTCTCCCTCTCTCTCTCTCTCCTCTCTCTCCCTCTCTTTCACTCTCTCTCTTCTTCTCCTCTCCCTCCCTCCCTCCCTCCCTCTTTCTCTCCTCTCTCTCGTTGTTGACTCCCTCTCTCCCCTCCTCTCTCTCTCTTTCCCTCCCTTCTTCTTCTCTCCTCTCCCTCCCTCTCTTCTTCTCCTCTCTCTTCCTCTCTCCCTCTCTTTCACTCCCTCTCTCTCTCCTCATCTTCTCTCCTCTCTCTCCCTCCTCTCCCTCCCTCCTCCCTCCCTCTCTCTCCTCCCCCCTCCCTCTCTCTCTCTCCCTCCCTCCTTCCTCTCCTCTCTCTCCTCTCACTCTCCTCCTCCTTCCTCTCTCTCTCTCTCTCTCTCTCTCTCTCTCTCTGTGTCGAGTCCTCGGCCAAAAGCTGGTCCACAAACCCTCGGATCACAACTTCAATTAATTTCACCAGTTGGCCAGCTTTCCCTCCTCGTTTCCTAACTCTTCTTCCTCAGCCTCCTCTCTTCTTGTCTCCTCTCCTCCTCCTTCACCCCCCCATCTCTCTTTTTTCTTCCGTCTCTCCCATCTTCTGTTTTCTTTTTTTTACCTTCTATCGTCTTGTTGTCTAACCTTACTCCTCACTCTTTGTCCTCCTCCTCTTTTCTTCTCTCCTTCCTCACTAAAGAGTCATTTATCTGTTCCCTCTCTCCCCCACTTTCATTCTCCCTCCTCCTTTCTTTTTCCCTCCATGCATTCTCTTTTTGCCTCTCCTCTTTCTCACCCTCCCTCTTCTCTCCCTCTCTCTTTCCTCTCTTTCACCTCTGTTCCTCTTCCTTCCCTCTCTCTCCTTCTGTCCTTCTCTCTATTTGTCTTTTGTCTCTCCCTCTTCCCTCTCTCTCTTTATCTTTCCTCTCTTCTCTCTCTCTCCCACCCTCTGTCCCTTCCTCTCTTCCCTCTCTCTGTCTCTCTCTCCCTTTCTCCCCCTCTCCTTCTCCCCCCCCCTCTCTCTCTCAGTTTGCAGTAAGGACCTCCCTTTCTCTCGCTCCCTCTTCTCTCTTTCTTTCCCTCTTACCTCTCACTGTCCCCTCTCCCTCCATCTTCTCTCTCTCCCTCTTCCCCCTCTCTCTCTTTCTCTCTCTCTCTCTCCTTCCCTTATCACCCCCTCCTCTTTTCCCTCTCTTTCTCTCTCCCTCTTCCCTCTCTCTCTCTTCTCTCTTTCTCTCTGTGTCTGTGATGAGGACATCTCTCTCTCTCCCTCCCTCTTCCCTCGTCTCTCTCTTCTCTCTATCAGCGGTGAGGACATCTCTGACCCGGGGCTGTGGACGTTCTGCTGGACACTGTTGTTTTTACGACACAAACTTTGTCACTTTTGGTGCAGTGGCTCCTTAAACCGACACAAAACACAACTTACACCAGGATCAAACAAAAGCAACTTTTAAACACTCCCACAATGCATCTGGGCGACACAGTGGCACAGCGGTTAGCGCTCTGACCTCATAGCCAGAAGGTCCTGGGTGCGACTCCCGGGCCCCCCGGGCCTTTCTATGTGGAGTTTGCATGTTCTCCCCGTGTCTGCGTAGGTTTCCTCCTACAACTAAAAACATGTCCAATGTGCCTCCCCTCCCCAGGACTACAGATGTAAATGAGCTGTAAGCTACAATCTGGTACAAGCATCTCTGCTTTTGTGCTTCATGTAATTGTACATTGTCCTTAATAAACATGACCTTAAACTTTAGATGCATAAGTGGGGTCCAAAATGACCTCAGGTGTTGTTATTTTGAGAAATCTTTGAAGTTAATTGTAGTTACAATTTCATGTTTCAAGTATTCCTCAACAAACTTGTTTGTGAGATGAGGCCATAGCATTTAAAAAAATTGTAAATATACTTTTTAAGAAATTTCATCTTTTGTATCACCACCCCACTCTTCCATAAGTGGAGTCAAAATGACCCCAGTCATTTCCTATGGAATTTTAAGAGTAAGCCCTAGAAACTTTTGATTCTTATCATTTGTACTCGTTGGTTTACATTTACTGTGGCACCTACACATCTGAAGTAGCAGTCAGGAGGTCATTTTGACTCAGCCTCACACAGCCTCACAAAGCGACGCTTTCTCACAGAACTGTCAAGGGAGTTTGTGACTCCTCACATGAAAAGTCGACTGGAAAGTTCCCCAAACCTACCAACCTACATCACTGTAGCACTGAGGAGGTGTTTAGTGACAAAATCCACAATCCACACACATGAGAGAAGCTCACAGGGCCAACAGAAGTGAAAGACATGTCAGATTTGTCCAATAAACAAGGACCACAAAGCCACCAACTGCTGCTGGAAAAGCAGTATTCCTGTGACTGATCGTAGTTTGTAACAGCTGCACCCAGTGAGACAAGAGAACATGTTTTGTGTGTGTTCATGTGCGTGGACAATGTTATAGTCTCCAGTGTTGTATTTTTTGTTCGTCCTCCATAATCAAACTGACAGTCACAAAACAAATTCTGACATTTTTTTTAAGCCTGACTGATTTGTGTTCAAATGTGAATAAAACTGATAAAATAACATGTCAGAATATTCTTTTGTTGTTCAAAATATTTAAAAAATCATAATCTTTGAGCAAAATTAAAGTGGTATTGCAAAAATGCTTTGATTTTAAGTGGTGAAGCCACTAAATAGTTTTATGTAGAGACTGTAAGTGGAGAAGACGAGTGTGGACTTTCTCTGTTTCTTTGCCTCTTCTTTCTCTTAAACTCTCCTCTGCATCTGAACAATAGACTCTGGATCAGGAGAGCAGGTCCGGGCGGCTCTGCTCCAGGATCCGGCCTCGTCCTTGGCCTCGTCACAGCCATCGACAGGTGCGCCGCCGATAACGCTAATCTCAGCTGACTCCATTTGAACGCTCGCTCAAATCCCTCGGCATTCTGGGTAAGTGTGACTGAAATGACTGAAAAGGATCTGCTCCGAGCGTATCTGCATCTTAACAAAGTCTGAAACTGGACTAAACATGATCCGAGTCAGATCTGGAAGAACTAAACCACTTTAATCACGAGATATTTTATAAGTCGACTGGTCAAATTATTTCTACTGTACAAGGAAACTTTTTAATTCTATTTGCTGTGATTCAAGCTCTGTTTCAAATTGCACCCGCTGCTGATTCTAATGTAATGTACAAGGCTTTCTTTTCTTTTTTCCTCAAATTTCAGCTTTACAATGCAAACTAATGGGACCTGCGGGTGCTGCACTTCGCGCTCTGCTGTCAAGTACGTCTGCGCGACAACCCAAGGAACATTTATGTGTCAGTCAAGACTCGGCACGGCCTGTGAGCCGACTTAAAAACGCTCTTTTTAACAGCTACGACTCCTGAGACCAAAGTTAAACACCAGACAAGTTACAACAAAAGGTGAGAGAATGTATAATTGTGGATTTTTGTCAAGTTGGACTCTGAGTTGTGTATTTTTTTGCACTTGTGTTTAATCATGTGTTTACTGTGGGCTTTCAGGATGGTTTTAATGAGTTAAAAAAACAACAATATGAAGCCCTTATGATTCTTCTGCATTTTACCGGTCTCGATAGATCTTGATTTTATAGTTTTATTGACATAAATTGGCCACAGGTCATTTGATTGCATGTTAATGCTACCCAATGGTGTCAAATTGATTCATTAGAAATATATATTTTAATTGCGGGCTTTGATAACTGACAATGTATTGATGAAACCCCAAATGGCTCAGTGCAGTTGACCTGCGTACGTTCAAAACAGTACATCCTGTACACACAACGACTTCCTGTTCAATACTCTTCAATGAGGTTTTCACTACATCAGTTTAAAACTAATAAATCTTCTTTAGATCAGACATTTGTGGTGAATGTTACAGAAAACATGTTAAAGACTTTACATATCAGATGAACACTTCACCAGAGACACTTGTGTGTTTAAAAAGAGACGTGTTTGTGTCTAAATGCTAACGCTAACAGGAAATGGTCGTATGTACAGAAGTTAGCAAGTTCCGTGCACAGAGCCAATATACTGACATGATCAGTATTGACTTTTATTTAACGAGGAAAGTCCCACTGAGACTCAGAATCTCTTTTTACAGGAGAGGGGAGAGGGGAGGCATTAATGGACATGTTTTTAGAGGTAGGGGAAAGTGGAATACCGGAGGAAACCTACGCAAACACAGGGAAAACACCCCTCTAAGAGAAAACAGACTTTGAAATGACAAAGTTCCCTAGAATTCTCTGAATAAGTGGATTAAATTCAGTAACACTACAGGAAAAAAGAGATTTGCTAAAGGCAAGTCTCACCTTAATATATTATTTATTGTTTCATGACCTTTATTTAAACAATAAAGTTCCACTGAGATCAGCAGCAAATCAGAATTAAACAAGGACTAAACCGGGAGAAAGAGGGTTATAGCAGGTCCAAGCCAGGATCAAACCAGGTCTAAAGTTGCCTGACCAGTCAGTCCCTCCTACATTCTGTTTGAATGCAGAAGGGTCTGAAACTAAAGACAGAGACAATGAATTCGTCGTCCAAAGTTAGGACGATCCAATCACAAACGGCTGCCCCATCCCTTCCGCTCCGTAATTTTAAAACTTTTTTCTAACCGTTTCAAAGCATTCAAGATGGCGGACATAGTTTATAGATTATATTTTTCGGCTCTAGCTTTGGTTTTGAACAATTAAGAACGTATCAATCAAACCGGAGCAGCAAACCGTGTTAAGAGCCTTCACGTGGGTCAATGCTCCACTGAAACAATCCTCGTGCTACATATTTACAATAACATCCGGTTTAGCGCAACGCTGTTTCGGTGGAATTACGAGTTTTATGTGATTGGTTGACTCAGCGCTCGGAAAGCCCGTCCTTGAAATTGAAACTCAGTGCTCTGATCCCAGACCCTTACGTCTTTGTAAAGTGTCTGTCAAAGTGTGTAGGGACTGGCTGGTCAGGCAAGGTCTAAAGAATCACACCAAGACTACAGCAGGAGAGAGTGTGGGTTGAGGGCTGGATCAGATCTCTGGAAGGCTGACTTGGTCCCCAGGCTTTAGGTTGAAAATCAAATTCAAATCAAATACATTTATTTGTGCATAGCCCAAAATAACAACAGTCAACTCTGAAGGCTTGCTCCAAAGATTGTTACGTGAAGTAGCTGCTTAAGGGGGTGATACAGTATTTATGACTCCATGAATTGTGAGTAAACATATATATGTAGTAGATTAAAGCAAACAATAAAACATATTTAAGAGCTGTTTCAATAGTTTTCACATGAGTCAGTTTCAAAAAAACCAACCCATTGTACAAAGTATAAACTCTTCATTCCCTCTTCCATTAGGTTCTGCTGTGACTGCTAATGCTCAGACGCTGTGATTATCTGCGCTGTTTTCTCTTTCTTTCTTCCAGCAGAGCCTCACGTTTGGCTGGGATCAGATATGGAAATGTGCCCAGGCCAAAGAGAACGCTGCCTTTGGAGATACACCGGCGAGAGATAAGAAAACGGACACTTCTGCGCAGCCACAGCAGCTCAGCGTAAGACGATAACGCACAAGACTGTCCAGGAATACGGAGGGAATACGGAGGGAATATGGGCTAAACTGTCACACGCTTGGATCAGAGCGAACGTGATCTAAACAGGAACCGAGAAGAGCAGAACTAGGTACAGTAAATGGAAGTATAGTATTAACACAAGATGAATTATAGATGAGACAGTTGTTTTCAAAGACTACTGGAGCGTAACGCCAAAAATATATTCTTGAATACGGGCTAGCACCTAATCAGTCTAGCCCTCTATTGGAGAGACACTCGCTGTATGATTAAAGATGACCACTGTCAGCTGGACCAATCACAGCTCAGTCTTGTTCTTTGAGCAGATTAAGGCCTGTCACGATAATTACTATATCAAGTTATTGTGTGATGTATAAACATGTCCAAGATAACATTTTGAGACTCAATAAATGTGGTTGCATTTGGCATTTTAGGCTGTTCTTGGTCGACTACAAACATGTTCCATCGACTGATTAAACGACTAAAAAGGAGGCGTGGCAAAGGCTCTGAAGCTAAAAGTAGAGATGTCAAAATATTGCAAATCAATGTTAAACTGGAGTTTGAACAAATACAGACAACATTAACATGTCAAAAAAGTGAACAAAATCTTTAAATAATCTTGAGTTTCATCCAAACTGGTTTGAAACTAAAATGTTTGATCATAAACTTGGATTTTGTGTTGAAAGTGTCAGTCCAGTGTATAAAAATCTGACTTTCTTGAAAGAACATTCTAATTCTCATTGTGGCATCGAGAATCAAGTTTATTCCTTTGTATCAAAATCAGGTTGGAAATTTTAGTTGTGTGACAACTCTGCAGGAAACCTGCTCAAAAAGATAAAAATAATATTATGTAGTTCATGCAAAACTATAATTTATGCAGAAAATGAAAAGGAAACAGTGTGTTTATATAAAAAAGTCAGTTCAGACCAATGATTCTGTTACTGTTGAATACAAACTCATTATAAAATAAATAAAAGAATTAGTCGACTAATAAAATTTTGGTCGACCAAGACTCCATCGACCGATTAATCGACTAAACAACTACAGCCCTTCGGCATTTACAACATAAAACAATTCAGCTGTGGCAAAACATCGCGCAGAATTCAAGCAACTAATCGTCATTAAGACCACGCTTTCGGCCTGAGTATGGAGGAACCCAACACGGCGCAGAAGCTGGAATCGATGACTTGCCGAGCTGTGGATGGCTCAGAGCGGCTTGGACCAGGTAGTGACTCGCTCCGTGTGAAGAGTCGTGGAAAATGTATGCGCCAAACAGTATTTTTAAGCAATAAATTATTGCACTCATTCATGCTAAAAGCACAATATTTTTCACTAATTCTGCATTAGATGAGGTGCCATGACTGGAATGAGTCGCTAATACAGTATTTGACCAGTTGGCCGAGTTTAAAACTAATACTCAAAAATAGTGAAAGACAGACAGAAATAAACAAAACTCTACTAATGTTCCATTACTTTTATGCCAATGTTATTTTAGATCTACAAAGATATTGTCTTGAACAATTCATTCTGCTGTATAAAACGCCATCAACAATACTATTGTTTATCGAGATATTTTCAAAGACAATATATCGTCTGGTAAAATTTTTTATCGTGACAGGACTAAGCAGAAGCATACTTTTGTTTGAGAGAGCGATAGGAATTCCTCATTTCGAACAATTATTTACAATCTTGTCCTTTCGGCCATAAAAATCAAGAGTTTTGACTTTTTACTGAGCTCCTTCTTCACCACAACGAAACAGCAACTTCGTCAATGCTGCAACTATGCATCTGTCACTCTCATGCTCCAAGACCCTGAGGTACTTGATCTCCTCTTGGGCAGAACTCTCCACCACCTGGGTTTGGAGTCTGCACAGTCATATGTCTGGGTTTGGTTTGGCTCTGATTTTTCCTGTTTCAGACACATTTCCTCTCTGTACTTTTGTTTATTTCCTTCTCTCACGTGTGTAAACCGATCCAGAGTCCAGTTTCCTGAAGTGACCTCATGGTTCATATCGATCAGAATCACACTTTTTCTAGTTTCGAGTTCTTAAGTGACATCAACACTGCAGAGGCTCCTGAGGTCAGCTTCTTCCAGGCACTGAGCTCAGCTTTAGTCACACGAGTCAACTTTATTTGTACATTTGTACAGTACCACAAAATGTGCAATTCTGTGCACTCTACTAAATGAAGAACCTACAAGACACCACAAAAATATTGGGCCTCAGTCATGAAATCTTCTTAAAATTGTGCATAACTTCCACTTTAAGAAGCTGCTGCGAAAACTCTACGTCAGATTCACGACGAGTTCATAAGGAGCCAATTACTCTTAACAGCCTTCACACCAATTCACCAAATTCCAGCTACGAAAGTTATTTACATAAAAATGAATAATGCATTAAGGAAGCTACTTCCTTATATGGCAAAACTGGACCGGCCGCAGGACTTCACTCATAGGATCTCGAGGAGATAAAGGAAATAAGGAGGAAATACAGCAGTGCATCTCCAGGCTTTTCTGTATAAAAACTTTTTTGTTTCTAAATTGTTTTACATATAAAAATAATAAAATACATTACCTAGAATCATGTAAGAATTACAATTTTTGACTGAATTATATAAGAAATACAACAGCTGATTCTTTGTTCTTACTACTGCTCCTCAGTGTTCTCACAGATTTCTGTGAAGAACAAATTTTGTGAATGCCAAAAATGTTCGTAAGAAACCCTTAACAACAAATTTGTTTGTAAGAACCTGTTCATGAATGAGGGCTTTTTCCCCAAAAACAGCTATTTATTGAAGTTCGTTTGCAATATGCGATTGCTCTACTTATAAACAACCACCGGAACCATCTTCAAATTTGTTTAAAAGTTTTATTTTAACCACTGTTAAACTTGCGATAATCTGGCTGATAATCTTACCAATCAGCCTACCTTGAGTAAACTTGAGAAAAAGTTACAAAATATATTTTTTTTAATTACAGGAAATTACATCTGTTTTCTCCAAAAGTTCTTGAGGGAGGACCCCCAAACCCCCCTGACCAGAGTGGAAATTTGTGATTAAACTCTGCTTGTTATTTAAGCTACAAATGTTGCAAAAAAACGAAAACATAACAAAATTTTTTTTAAATTGTTCCAGAGCTGTTTCTTAATCCCTGGGTCTATAAATAACCTTCATAATAATAGTCAATAATCCACAATCCCACAGTTTGAGGATCCTTAATATAAATCCCAAATAAAGTCAAATTCCTGTGAAAATCCAAACACACACATTACTGCTGCTCCACGGCTTTGATAAAATAAACATTACGTCGACTTTGGGGGTTTTGATGTTTGATTAATTTGGACGAGAAAAAGCCGAGGATGAACCGAAGTAATGAAGCAAATCAATTCATGAATTTTAAACATTTTCAGTCCAAATCAGATCAAGACTTTAGACGTTCGCTCCGCGCCGCAAACGTCAGAGGATTTTAAAATAAACTGGCAGATCAGCCCAAACATGTCATCACTTTAACGAGAGAAGACTTCGTGAAGCTCGCCCAACACTGCATCATGTAATAATCATAAATATATCTGCATCTGTTAGAGGGAAGAAAAGACAATCTGGGGCATTAGCTTTTTCAGTCTGGAGCCGGGAAAATAGCACAAAATATGATGAAGAATAAACATGCCAGGAATATAGAACAAGCTAAAACCCATTCTACTAAAGAGGACAAGAGGAATGATCTTAATCTAAACTGATTTATGCAGTAAATCTAGGACAAAAGATTGCTCCACAGCGCCCCCTGAAAAAAGAAAAAACTGGAAGAGTATCTCATCCAAACATCACTAACCGCGTTTCCACCCCCTTGTTTTTAATGCGCATTAAGAAGTATCGAATAGTTCTGGAGGTGGAATATCGCATTTAGAATCCCTACGCTCTCTAGAGGTGGATTTTGTTTTATGCGCATAACGGCTGAAGCGAATTTTGAAAGCTGGAAACGCAGTTATTCGCATTAACTCATGAAGCGAATTAAAACCCACGGGACCCCGGGTTACGTACCTGCTGCAGCGGCTCTGGAGGAGGGATTTAGGTGATAAACAAAGCAAAATAATCCACACAGACTGAGTTGTTTTGTCCAAAATGCTGCAGACACGCAGCACAAAAACAGCTCATGTTTGCTGAGGTCCACCGATCAAAACTAACCCGGAGAAACACAGCGCTGTTTGATCAAAAACTCCGTGAAAGTTTATGGTTGTCCCAACCACTGCGGTTTATTCAGAGCAGACGGAGCATTCTGCTGCTAACAACTTAATATTAAAGAATCTGCGGCTGTGAAAAAGAGTGAAACCAAACAGACTGTGCACGTAGCGCCCTCTGCAGGATCAGCGGTGTTATGACACAGCTCATGTTGCCATAACAACACCCAGATATGCACTTTGATGGAAACAGAGATTAATTCGCCTTTTTTATTCGCTTCACTTATGCGAATTTCAACAATATGCGCATTTTATAAGGGTGGAAACGCAGTTACTGAGACCATGCTTTTATGCTGTGCCATTACAAGCCTTGGAAGAGTCATCCAATCATTGTAGGGATTTATGTAGAGGGCAACTTGTTGTGGGTAACTTGCCGATCACGATGTACCAGCCGATCATACTTGACTAACTTTTATCACAACGAACCACTTGCAGCACGCACAACGGAAACGATGCAATACACGCGAGCCACGGTCATAATATAAACGGAGGTTGTGTTTTTGTGGCCAATTTGTCATCAAAACTGCTGCTGGACACACACGAAATGTCTGCACACGAGGGAGGAAAAGAAGAGGAGCTGGAGAGAAAAAGGAGGAGAGAGAGCAGGAGGAGTGTCAAGGTCCGACCTGCTTACTCTGTTTATCCTTCACAAAGAACCCTTGTTGTAATGTTAGTCCAAACAGTAACTGAGACTACCATTTTGTTGCTATATTTATTTAGTAATGAATAAATAAATAATAAAGAATTCAATTCAATTCAATAAATGAAATATTATGGCAGACCATAAATAATAAAAGATACTGTATATCAGAGACTGTGATAATACAAATACGCCGGTAGATCTCTGAGCCTTGATGATTTATAAAGTAGATCTTGGGAAAAAGCTTGCCCACCCCTGATGTAGAGTATGTCTATCCTAAGTTGTTTTTAAAAATATCAGTTTTTTTTCCCCAGAATTCTCCTTCCTGTAATTGTTCAATCACTTTTGTTCTAGTGTATTTGTAATCCTTGTGAATGTGTGTGTCTGCGTCTTCAATCTGTGAACTATTTATAAATGTATTAATAATGACTATGGACTCTCAGATTTGATAAAAATTATTCTTATGAAATTGTGACAATGAAATTGTTGGTTTCTAAAGGAACCATATGTAAGATGTACAAAAAAGATATTACAGTCACAGATGAACTTGTGTGGATGTGAAAAGGCCCACACACTGAGAATCTGAAGTAATTGACCTAGCGGGAACACGGTTTGCTATGAATCATGGGTAATAACATGATAGTCACTTTCTCAGAAACCTGACTCTGTCATGGTTTGCTTCCAAGAGTATCATTTCTACAGAATGTTCATGGAGCCTATTGAGAACTGTGTGGAAGCAAGTCCCTGAGCCTATCACAGACAGTTGTGTCTGTGTCCAGGTCATGTGAGGCTCATTCTGCTTTCTGATTGGATATTCCTCTTAAGAACCAAAACACCAAATGTAAACATCAACAAATGAACATCACGTCCATTGTTTTTGACTTAAGAGTAACTCAGATTTGACAGAATGACTTTACGTAAACACAAGGTTACATTTGAACATGTTTCCCTTGTATTTGTGACACATTAAGGTCAAACATGAAACACACTATGATCAAATCCGTGACACGGAAGTACAATCGCATTTTCGTGGTAATGGAAGGTTGGGACGATGGGTGTTTGGGAAAGGTTTGGATAGAGCACTGCAAAGCTTGTAAGGAGACTTTATCACCGTAAATGTACTTAAAGACAGAGACAACTGTTTCATAAGAAATCTAAGATGTGGATGTGATACTGATTGACGATCAATAGGGCTTCAAAGGGATGCCAGAAAATCAATGGTTACCATGGACATAATGGCAAATCTGCCACGTTTCTTGTCAAGTTTGCAGAACCTTCATAGGAATATATAAATTAAACAAAACAGTTGTGGAGCAACCAAAAAAAAAACTACTGGATTAGTGTTGGTAAGTTTATCTCTCACTGTAGTGTCACAATATGCTTCAAATACATTATCTTCATTAGTTTAACATTAGACCATCTGAACATTCTACTGACGAGTTTTATACAATGTTCAAGACAAAGCAAACCCAAAACGCAAGAAATGCTCAAGTCATGAATGAAGCAAAAGATTGTCGTCATAAATCAAGTCGTATCTGTCGCCATTTGACAATAAAATGTAAAAACATTACAATTACAGACCTCCATTATCCCCAGACACCATACTGTAATTGAACATTTACAGACACTACAAGCTAAAGGGACTGATGCTACAATAACATATGTTTTACTTGTAAATGTCAGACTGTATGAAAGTGTTGAAGAAACGATCTTACCGTAGGACATGGGCAGGTCCAAGTCTCCCTGCCACGAGGTTTCATCCACCGACTGTTGAGCTGCGACACAAGAACACAGACACACGACAGCAGCGTTAGACAGAGAGAGAGTGAGCACATCGCATGGAAACAGTCAGGTACACTGTGAAGCTTTAACTGAACAAATACAAGTGCACAAAACACAAGAACCATAAACAAAAACATATATTGTGTTTGGGTCCAAGGATTTGATCTTTCTTATGAACTGAAGCTATTTTGACAGGTGGAGTTCCTCAGGGGTCTATTGTCGGCCCCATTTTGTTTTTGTATTTACTTCCTGTTGGATACTTTTTAAGAGTATAGAATGTTGTTTTGTATACAGATGACTGATCTAAGTCATTTCTTGAGTGTCTGAAGGATGTAAAAGCATAGATAATATTTCACACTTTAATTTGAACAAACTAACAAACAAGAGGTTATGTTGTTTGGTTTCTTTGGTTATTGCCTTTTATTCGTGCTGAATGGGCTGCCTCTCTTTTCTCTCTCTGTCTCTCTCTTTTCATTGTCTCTATATCTCTCTTCCTCTTCCCTTTCTCTCCGTTTCTCCCTTTTTCTCTCTCTCCTTTCTGTTTCTTCCTCTCTCTCCATTTTTTCTCTTCTCTCTCTCTCTCTCTCCCACAATCGCTCGTTTCCTCTCTTTCTTCCCCTCCCTCCTTTTCTATTCCTCTCTAATCTCTCTCTCTCCTCTCTCCCCCTCTCTCTCTCTTTTCTCTCCTCTTCTTCTCTCTTCTCTCTCTCTCTTTGCCTCTCTCCTCTTCCTTTCTGCCTCTCTTCTCTAGCCCCCTCTCTCTGTTCTCTCTCTTCTCCCTCCTTCTCTATCTCTCTCTAAGTTTAACTGCTCTCTTCCTTCTGCCTCTCTGCTCCCTCTCTCCTCTGTCCTCTCTCTCCTTTCCTCTTTCTCCTCTGCTCTCTGCTTCCTTTCTCTCTCTCCTCTCTTCTTCTCTCTTCCTCTTCTCTCTTCCTCTCCCTTCTCTCCTTTCTCTCCCTTTCTTTCTTTTCTTTCTCTAGCCCCCCTCTCTCTTTCCTTCTGCCCCCTCTCCTCCCTCTCTCAGTTGTTATCTCATTTTACTGTAATCTTCCTGAAGTCGAGGAAGTGTGCGCTGGGAAATTCCACCTTTTGTGCCACAAATAAAGACTCATCTCATCTCATCTCTATCGGACTCTGAGCCGGTCTGGGACTGGGACTGTTTCAGGACAAAGACTCGGCTCGTGTCCAGGGAACGTGTGAAGAACTGAATCCATCCAGAGTTTACTACGACCCATTGTTTCTCCTCAACACACGCTGTCCTTGTTAAGTCCGTGTTTTGGTCGGGTTTTTCGTCAGATCAGGACAATGGAGCGGCGCGAGTCCAAAGAGCAGAAGTGTGAGAAACGTGACGAGGCGAAAGAGAGACAGCCTCTTCAAGCCACAGCTACTCCATGAGAAGAGATGAAATATGAAGCAAGACTAAAGCAGGGCTAGAGCAGGACAAAAACAGGACTAAAGCAGGACCAAAAACAGGTCTAAAACAGGACAAAAACAGGTCTAAAACAGGACTAAAGCAGGACAAAAACAGGTCTAAAACAGGACAAAAACAGGACTAAAACAGATCTAAAGCAGGACAAAACAGATCTAAAACAGGACTAAAGCAGGACAAAAACAGATCTAAAACAGATCTAAAGCAGGACTAAAGCAAGACAAAAGGCCTATTCACTTCATCAGAAGTAAGAAGTTTGTTCAGCCCGCTTGGGTCGTGAGAACAAGAACAAAGTTCGTTTCAGCTCTGACATTCATACTTCAGCGAACCCGCCGCAGCCGAACTAGACCCCGCCCACCTGAGCCCTAACAACCACTTCCATCACAGACAGCTCAGTTAATAGGAAGATTTTCTGTATTTCTGCTGCAGATACACACACGCTGGGCGCGCACACCACACTGTATAAAAGAGATGAAACCCTCGCTCTGTCGGTCTGTCCATCCTCGCTGTGTTAAACCTGCTGCATGATGCAGGACCGCGAGTCCTGCCCGAGCTGTGGAGTTTTGACCTCGTCAGTAGCTCATTATTTGTTGATTATTCAATGTTTCTATTAACAACAGGCTCTGACAAATAAACACCCCAAACGGTGGGACATTATCAGTTGACGGCCGTACTTTGCGCTGACCGGGGAGACGAGCAACATGTTGGGTTGCTACAGAACTGTCAAAAGATTAACAGTGGATTCTACAAGAAATCCCGCCCACTTTGGAAAAACTAGCCAATCAGAGCCGAGCTGCCACACAGCTCTGCCGAACAAAGTTCTGCTCAGTTGATGTGACAAGAACAACCTGCACGAACTGCCGAACAGGCTGGCCGAACAAAATTACGTCATTTTGTTCTTACAGCCCATAGCGGGACCAACAATGTTCTTACTTGTGATGAAGTATGAATAGGTCTTAAAGCAGGACTAAAGCAAGCCTAAAACAGTTCTAAACAAGACTAAAGCAGGAATAAAAAGAACTAAAGCAGGACTGAACCAGGGCTTAAACAGAGTAAAGTAAACTAATGCAGGACAAAAACACAAACAAACAGGTCTAAAACAGGACTAATGTAGGACTTAAAGCAGGACTACCCAGACACGGAAAGAAACATGCAAACTCCACACAGAACGACCAAGGTTGCCGGGAGTTGAACCTCACAACCTTCTCACTGCGAGGCTGTATGCTTGCAAAAGACCCGATGCAGTGTGAGCAGAACTTTCCAGCTCGTGTAGAAATAAGTTGTACTAATCCTCCAACATAATGAGTGTTTTAGCCGCTGCTGCTGGAGGCTGGTCTGTGATGATACGGACATTATTGAACACATAGATTTGATTGACAGCTGCGGACAAAGGCCCTTCAGACACTGGGTTTTTCACAGCTTCACAAAAGTGCCATTTCTTCACAAAGACTTTAGGATGAATCACAGAAACAACGTCACATCCAAATGCTGCTATTATTCTAATGACTAACGCCGCCTGTCAATCTCAGACCTGCTCTGGACCGCGTTTAAGACTCGGATGGACTTTTATGTTCTTATTCCATTTGGATTTTCTCCTGGATTAGTTTTGTTTAATGTTTATTTCATTCACACTGTAATGAAACATTTTAGAAGGTTGGACAGATTAGAAAACTCCACACTAATCTTGATACTAAAATAATGGAGTATTAATTGTTGTTGTTCGTAAACCAAGACGATCAACAAGAAGATTCAACACAAAGACAAACTAAAAGAGTAAAAATAGTGCAAAGCGGTGAAGTATTTCCAGTGACACAGACATTAGTTTAGTTTCGTTGGAGGTCTGAGCTGAGTGTCCCAGTTTCAGAGGCGCTCAAGTCTTTTTGTAACAGTTAAAATGTGTCAACAGTTTGTCCTCGTTCAGCCCAAAAGCAGCAGCAGCAGGTCCTGAAACACCGGCTCCACTTACACTCTGAAAGAATCTACTCTTTTACTAATGTAAAGTTCATCTGGACAAAGCAGAGGTCAAGACGTGTTGTTTCCAGATTTTGTTGCAGCTCTAGAAGCAACGCCTGGTCAATTTCACCGACGGGTCGTTGATTGTAGTTGCAACTCATTGATGTAATCGATTACAATTCCATTTTGAGCCGTCCTTACATATTGTCTCCGCTGTAATTGATCCTCACGCGCTCTGAACATTCGTGCATCAGTACACGTGAGAAACTCTATCTAGACCAGAGGTGCCCAAACTTTCTTCCTTGGTGAGCCAAAATTTGCTGATTTTTTTCAAAATTAATTACGTTGAACCTGCCAAGGGCCAAAATAATTTAGTTTTTCATGTAAACAGTTTGTTTGAGAACAGATGTTAATCAAACATGTTTTTGGGAAATTACACCTGATTTGGTGTCACTTGACTTTGTCTTTAGGTACACTTTATGTCCCGTAGGGAAATTGTCCTCTGCATGCCTCTGGGGCATCTCCTCAGAGCAGTGACGCCGCAGTGCAGCGCTCGGGACCCATCTCCAGATGTTGTTGCTAGGCTTGGTCAGGACTACTGTACTGGAGATATTACCCTAATGCATGTTACTGGTTTCAATACAAAATGTAATCAAAAGATAATTCTAACACATTTATTAGACTTCCTGGAGGATCGAGTTTGGCCCTAGGGCCACACTTTGGGCACCACTGCAGAAGCAGTAATATGTGGCCCACCTTGGTAAAATGGGCCATGGACTGGGCCACATTGTAAAGAAGCCAGGGAAACAATCCGTATCTGATTTACAGTGAACAGTGGTGGATACAGCAACATAATGCTTTGAAATAAAGACTGGCCCATCATAATAAAGTGGGCCAGGGACTGGGCCACATGTCTTGGTTTAGATCTGGTTTTCAGTCACCTGCAGTAGTTTTAAATGAACTTAATCAGCTAAAATTCCACTGATATTGTTTTGGTTACTTTTGTTCTGCTTCATTAATAGTTCTCTAGTCTTGTTCCATATTGAGGTTCACCCTGAAGTAGCAAATATGTAAACCTAAAGTCATAGAGTTGGATTAACTGTAGGTTTAGCCTCGTCCTTTATCTGTTGTTATGATTTGCTCACGTTCTAGTTTTCATTTATCTCTGCTAGTCTAAGCCTGTTATATGACAGAGCAATTTAGACTTATTTTCAATTTACTAAACACAAGTTCTTGGTGCAGTTTTGTTATTCGGCCCATAGACCATAGTCCTCTGTCTGCTGTAAAATATAACTGAATATCCCTGATGTAGAGCAATAAAAACAGACGCAGCATTAGTTAATATCACTATAGAAACAACTCTGGTCTTGGGCACAATCTTGGGTCAAAAACTGTGATGTATTGTGCAACTGCCCGGCCCACAAGCCGTGGTCCTCGATAAAATCTGTCCCTCTGAATAATAAAGTTGAATAGCCCTGCTCTAGACCATCAAGAAAAACTTGGAGACCTGGAGATGGATCTAAAGTGAATCACGGCTGAAAAGAAAGTGAAAGAATGTGCTCCTGGTCTAGTAAAAGCTGCTTTGATCTGGCGAGCCTGTTGTCAATTCAGGCCACTTTATTTCTCTGCCTTTCCTCAACTCGGACGGTCTTGTGCACAAAAATGTGTCAATAGAATCATCGATAAGAAAATAATCGTTAGAGACAAGTTGCTTCCATTGCCAGTGTGATTTCAATAGTTTTTGATTAACTATTCAGCTTCACTCTACACAAGCTCAAACATCCACATTTTCCAATCAGAACTGCTGCTGTAGGTAGTGTCCTCGATGGTCCTGTTTAAGAAAGAAGAACATGAGGTTCTGGAGGCAGTTTTCACAATGGAAACACAATTTACTTTAATATAATGTATCTGCAGGATCTGTCTGTTCTGCGCTGTGCAAAAGCAGATTCATACTGTATAATGAGAATTCTATTGATGACTAAGAAATGTTCACCTTCAGCTTTGCGTTTTTCTTTCATTCAGACAACGTAAAGTCGCCAGAATAAAAGAAGCAGTAGTATTTAGTTCTTTTCCCAGAGTTGAAGCTACAAACTCCTCACAGACACGACTGACCTTTCAAATGTCCTCGTCCCAGAGTCACAAATCCAGACGAGATGAAGTTGTGCATGTCTTGTCCTCCGGGAAGCAGGTTTTCCTTCCCATAATGCCCTGCAGCAACGAGAAGAGAAGAAGAAGAAGAATCAGTATTTACAGAAGAAACAGATGGAGTCACAAGTCAGATCTGTGGAGAGGCGCTGACAGAATGCAGAGCTTTACATGTTTGAGATAAAGTAAGACAGCTGTATTTACATTATTCTGGTCCTTGTGATTTTGTGTGATAAGTTAGAGCATCATCCACTGGCTGCAAACAATCGAATCAATCTGGCCTGAAATACTAATGCTGCAGAAAAGAGTCTGGTTGATTTATGGGCCTAAGACACACGTCACAGATCAGGGACGTTTGGATGTGTTTTCTGAGGCTCACAGACTAAACATCAGATCATGGATACAGATTGAAACATGTTTAAAGCCTTGTGCACACTGACTGTGAGGCAGCTTCAGTTTGAGATACACCTGTGGTCAGTATTTGTCTGTATTTGTCCAAAGTTACAGACTCATGTGGATTCAGAGAGAACACTTGCATAATGACCTGAAAGCTGCATCAGACCACTGCAGTCTTTAGGAAAATACACTTCTTGTGGAATCTTTCCACAAACTGCTCTCGGACTTGTGCCTGCACCGCTCCCAGGTCCGTGTAACATCAGTGCTCTTTCTAAGTCCTGTGGATTCAACTTAGAATCAGTGTTAACCTGGTGTAAGACAAAACAAAAGTCATCAGACAAGATTCTAACATCATAAACTGTGATTTTGGCCAGTATATGATCCTTCCTGTGTGTCAGGGGCAATCATGAGATCATTTTCTACATTAGAACTAGTGATTGGCGGGTCGGCTTTTTTTGACGCTCTGAACGTTTCTCCAGGTGAGGCTTATGACGATGAATTTGTTCACGCTGGAGCATTATTTGTGTTGTTAAGATTTGTTTGTGACTGTGTCGATAACGAGTCGTTTCCCTCTGCTTATGGACTCTGGCTCTACAAACATAAACTCTACTATCTTCTCTCTCTCACTCTCTCCTCTCCCTCTTCCTCTCTCTCACCCTCATTTCTTTCTCTCTCCCCTTTCTCTTCCTCCTCTCGTTTCCTTCTCTTTCTCCCTCTCTCCCCTCTCTTTCTCTTGTCTCTTCTCTCCTGTCTCTCTCTCCCTCATTTCTTTCTCTCTCCTCTCTTTTCTCTCTTCTCCTCTCACTTCCTTCTCTCTCTCATTTTTTCTCCTCTCGCTCTCTCACTCCCTATCTCTCTGTTTCTCTCTCTTCCTCTCCCTCTTCCCTCTGTCTCTCCCTCTCTCTCCTTCATTTCTCTCTCTCTCCCTCTCTCTTCCTCCTCTCGCTTCCTTCTCTCTCTGTTTCTCTCTCTCCCCTCTCTTTCTCCCTCCCTCTTCTCTCGCTCTCCTCCCTCTCTCTTCTCTCCTCTCTCTCTTTCTCCCTCGCTCTTTCTTCTCTCTCCCGCTCTCTCTTCTCTCCCCTCTCTTTCTCTCTCCCTCTCTCCCCCCTCTTCCTCCTCTCGCTTCCTTCTCTCTCTGTTTCTTTCTCTCTTCTCTCCCCTCCCTCTCTCTCCCCCACTCTTTTCTCCTTCAGTATATGATTCTCTCTCTTCTCTCCTCTCTCTCTTTCTCCCTCTTTCTCTCTCCCTCTCCCCTCTCCCTCTCTCCTCTCTCCTTCCAGTGTATGATTCTCTCTCTCTGTCTGTCTTTCTTCTCTCCTTCAGTATATGATTCTCTCTCTCTCTCTTCTCTCCTTCAGTGTATGATTCTCTCTCTCTTTGTCTTCTCTCTTCTCTCCTTCAGTCTATGATTCTCTCTCTCTCCCTCTCTCTCTTCTCTCCTTCAGTATATGATTCTCTCTCTCCCCTCTCTCTTCCTCCTCTCGCTTCCTTCTCTCTCTGTTTCTCTCTCTCTTCTCTCCCTCTCTTCCTCTCTCTCTCTCCTTCAGTATATGATTCTCTCTCTCTCTCTCTCTCTCCTCTCTCTCTCTTCCTCTCTCTCTCTCCTTCAGTGTATGATTGTCCGTGTTTCCCGCTGCTTCTTCCACACAGACTATAATTGCGCCGCGCCGATCGGACACGGCCCAGAGCAGATTTCAGCTCCTGTCCGACCGAACGCACTCCTCTGTCCATCACAGAGTCACAGCGCGAGACACAACACTCCACAAACAACTGCAATTTACCCCAAAGTGAGAGATCTGTCCTGGGACCCACTGCTCTGGTCCCACTTTCAACACTACACTCTGCTAAAAGGACTTTCTCTTTTCTCTTTTCAGCCGTCACAATCAAAAGTTTAGAGACGACTTTTCACTTCAGTCTTTTCCTTTAAACTAAAATAATGCATTGAATTAGCTGCCTGCTTTTGTACTTTTATTTTGACACTTCTGTGGAACATATTGTCTCATTTCATGTCTATTCCCATGATAACTTTGTCTTAAACGTGTATTTTTTTTACATTAAGCGCCCAGAAAGCGCTGTGCTTTATGAGCCCCGGTCCTTTCTGTACTCTTTGGATCCTCGTGGCCGCGCACACTCAGAACGGACCGATGGACGTTTCAAACCAAAGACATTACGGCGGTCAACACTCAAGGAAGAGCGCATGGAACTGTTTTGGCACAGTCCAGACCAGAACCCCGTACTGTGCTTTACCCGGACCACAAAGAGCAACCAAAGACCAGACCAAAGTGGACTGTAGGGCTGTAGTTCTTTAGTTGTTTAGTCGATTAATCGGTGGATGGAGTCTTGGTCGACCAAAATTTTGTTAGTCGACACATTTTTTAATTTAGATTATAATGAGTTTGTATTCAACAGTAACAGAATCATTGGTCTGAACAGCCTTTTTTATATAAACACACTGTTTCCTCTTCATTTTCTGCATGAACTATAGTTTTTGCAGGAACTACAGAATATTATTAATCTTTTTGATCAAGGTTTCTTGCAGATTTGTCACAAAACTAACATTTCCAACTCGATTTTGATACAAAGGAATAAACTGATTCTCAAAACCACAGAGAATTGACCTTTCGCCGAGCTCCGCCCCAAAACGGCTCTTGTCCAATCAAACATCGTAGCAACCGTTGCTATGTAAATAAGGTCCGTCAAATCTTGAGCTCCAAGCAAGATGGTGAAGCGATGCGCCTACGGGTTTTGTAAACCGGACCGCAGAAGTTGCATTTTTTTCATTTCTGAAGCCGAAAACAACTGGAGCAGTGCCTACAATGGATTAAACAGTTCGGGCGGCTCGGGGCAGCTCCTCTACCAGCTAAATATATGGAACAAATGTCTGCTCAAAGGTAAAACTAATGTTTAACTATAGCTATGGACTGACTGTGTTGTTAGATCTAGAGGCAAAAACACAAACTAGGTCCAAGTTATACCATGACGAGGATATAACTGCAGAAGTTACGCTCTAAGCTGCTAAGTTTAGCGAGCCTCTTAGCTTTAGCCAACACTAGGTTTAGCTCGCTAACAAAGCCTCGTAAATGAACAATATTCTTGCAATAGGGAAAAATAGACCTATAAGAAAGCGAACTTACCGGCAGTGCAAGAGCAGACAAGGCTGTGCTTGTTGCATTTGAGGTAAACGTTAAAATTCATGGGTTTCTCTGATTTACCCTGAGACCAGTAGCATTACAAGTATCTTTTAAGAAAAGTCAAGACTTTTACACAATGGACTGACCATTTTCAAACACAAAATCCAAGTTTAAGATCAGAAACAATTTATAATTCAACAAACCGTGTTTTATTAGTTTTGATGAAACTCAAGATTTTAAAACTTTTCAGAAAATGTGATTTCTTTTTTCTTTGCAGAAAATATCAGATTTTGTTAATATGTTTGTCCTGTTAATGTTATCTATATTTGTTCAAATGAGTATAATATTTTTAACAGCTCTACTTTTAGCTTCAGAGCCTTTGTCACGCCCCCTTTTAGTCGATTATTTGGTTGATGGGACATGTTTTTAGTCGACCAAGAATTTCTTTGGTCGACTACAGCTCTAGTGGACTATAGACGTGGTCACGCACAAAAGACCCTCTGCACGCGTCAACGAGTCTGTGAGTCTGGGTATGGGTTATCGTCTCATTCAACATCTCTTCATGTTAGCGCTAAGACATAGACTGGGGGCAAAATATGGCGCGCTAAGTTTGTCCTTAGTCTCGCTTATTCGTCTAATGCTGCGTTCACACCGGACAGCTTATTTGCGTCTAAATTCGCCTAAACGCGCGTAAATTTCGCCGGTTATTTATGCTGTTGACGCCTCAATAAGCTTCTAAGCTGCTCTGACGCGCGTCAAGGCTTTGGTGGACAAAAAGACACTTTTAACGCCCCAAAGCGCCTCCAGCTCTCGCTTGTTTACAGGCTTTGTTTTGCTCGTAGACAGATCACGTTGAGAGAGAGAGAGAGAGAGAGAGAGAGAGAGAGATAGAGGCTTGTTGCATTTATAAAACGGAGCTTACCCGATCACACAACTTTCTCCTCCCCCCAGACAGTGTCTTTTTGCTGTCTCCGTCCTCCTCAGCTCCTCCTGTTGTACAGCAGGTTTAAACACGGCACCGGGCATTTTAATACATCCATGTGAGCGCGTTGTAAGTTAGATCATGTCCCGTGTTTGCCATGTCTCCAGATTTTCAAAACAACGAACGGCCAAGTCTTTGAAAAAAGCCCTCAAACAAGCCACCTTTCGTTAAAAAAGTTATTAAAAGACTTCAGTAAACAGTCAACGCTCAGACGCGGGTTTACATTGACTTAACATTGAAAATGGACGCAAATACGCCAAGACGCTGTCCGGTCTGAATGCAGCATTAAAGCCATTCGCTCCTCTTAGATTTCTCAGAACAAGTACGTTAACGATATCTGCTTTTGATACCAGCTCTTTATTCGATTCCTGTATTCTTTTACACGGTTAGTCAAAGAACAAATACCATACATTCTTTGCGTTATTCTTGTCCTTCAAACATACTCTTGAGCTCCTCCACTTGCACCAGAAAAAAGGAAACAAGTGTAGTAAATCTAACATGACTGACAAACCCACTTTCAAACTCTGAACACAACATAAATCCAGTCAAAGAGAAACGACACAAGGCCATAACCACGTTCCAGAAAGTATCTCCACATAAAAGCTGTGTGTTTCTGGTGTTCAGATGTTTCACCGAAGTAGAAATGGAAACACAAAACGATGAAGCGATTCTCAGATCCCAGATGGAGCCGGCCATTTTCTCTCAAACGTCTTTTTCCCGTTCTAACCTGTTTGTTCCTTTCATTAGCCTCTCTCGGCTTTGTTTGGGGAGGAGATGTTATTCCGTCTCATTCAGAGAACAACATAAACCGTTTAGGAGGCACTTTCTGCAGGACGCCGGGCTGCGGAGGGAGAAAAAGTGACTCGGCGCAGACTTTAGGAGATATAGAGGTTTTCTCTCTAACGACGTCTGAGCAGAGAAGCAGCAGACAAACACGTTTAAGTGAGGAAACGACTGCTGACCGAGGAAACGGGATTAAAACAGGGAAAGTGAGAGGAACTGTGGATGAAAGGACAAAACTATTTAATACAATGGGGCTGTAGTCTATGGTGTTTGCAATATTTGGAGGTAATTTATATGTTTTTTTTAAGATGGGACAAGAACAAAAAGATATGAAATGCTAAATCTTTTTTAAACTACTCGATAAAATTGATTAACTAGTAACTTTTTTGCTTGGCTCCTTGATTCTGTAGAAATCTGAGATGTTTTTTCAACTGCCTGCAACTGTCAGTGCAGCGTCAAAGCAGAGCTATTTACCAGACAGATTGTTTCTTTGGAGACCTGTTTCAAGCAGCTGTGAAACTGGAGCTTCATATTGATTCTGTTTTGTGAAAATCTGTCTTTTATCCACAGAGGAAAGGTCCCAAATGTACAGTCAAATAAAACATGTAAAAATAACAGCGGCGCAAGTTGTGCTAAATGGCACAGTAGGAAAATTTTGAATGAATGTGACATTAAACAGACACTGACCTGACAAATGCAGCAGCAGCAGTGTTTTCTTTGATCTGATCACAAAGGACAGTCCTGAGTCTCACTGACGCTCCTAATGTCCAGTTTTACAGGGGCAGAGATAAGGGCATCTGGGGGCCGGAGCCCCAAAATCTGGTGCCCTATTAAGATTTTTTTTGACTGTATCATGTCTTTTTAATTATAGTAAAATTGTACCCCATAATAAGAACATCTCATCTAAAACTCACCAGAATAAAGAATATTCCGTAAGAATTAAAAAATAATAATCTCCTGGGGGAGGGCCCCCGGACCCCCTGACTTACATCAACAATCAAAAACTAGTCAGAGGCTCGCCCCTGTTACAGTAGTTAGGGCACACTTACAGACACAGTCATAGTGTTGTACAAGTCATCTCAGCTCACATCACTTCATATTTCTCATGAGTCAGAGCTTTAAACGCTCTGTGTGAGGACAGTCCCTCAGACGCTCTCTCTCTCCCTCGCCACAGTCTCTCTCTCTCTCCACAAAGTCTCTCTCCCTCTCCACAAAGTCTCTCTCTCCCTCGCCACAGTCTCTCTCTCCTCTCCACAGTCTCTCTCCCTCTCCACAAAGTCTCTCTCTCCCTCGCCACAGTCTCTCTCTCTCTCCTCTCCACAAAGTCTCCTCTCCACAAAGTCTCTCTCTCTCCTTCTCCACAAAGTCTCTCTCTCCACAAAGTCTCTCTCTCTCTCTCCACAAAGTCTTTCTCTCCACAAAGTCTCTCTCTCTCCACAAAGTCTCTCTCTCTCTCTCTCTCTCTCCACAAAGTCTCTCCCTCTCTCCACAAAGTCTCTCTCTCTCTCCCTCTTCACAAAGTCTCTCTCTCTCTCCTTCTCCACAAAGTCTCTCTCTATCCCTCTTCCCAAAGTCTCTCTCTCTCTCTCTCTCTCTCTCTTCTCTCTCTCTCTCTCTCTCTCTCTCTCTCTCCACAAAGTCTCTCTCTCTCTCTCCTTCTCCACAAAGTCTCTCTCTCTCTCCCTCTTCACAAAGTCTTTCTCTCTCTCTCTGTTTCCTGCTGCTGCGTTTCAGCCTCTCTCTCTCTCTCTCTCTGCTGCGTTTCAGCCTCTCTCTCTCTCTCTCTCTCTGCTGCGTTTCAGCCTCTCTCTCTCTCTCTCCTTCTCCACAAGTCTCTCTCTCTCTTCCTCTCCACAAAGTCTCTCTCTCTCCTCTGAACCGTGCGACCAGCCTCACTTCAGCGCTCTTCACACGACTCTGAACATGTGGGTAAATCTGAGCTGGAGAAGGTTCAGGGACACGGCCAGAAAAATGGATTTAAAAATGTGAGTCAAAAGTGGAGCCCTCAGACACAAAAGGCTTTTATTCTTTCATCAAAACCACATTTCTCAAACTGCGTCATTCTCTTTTCTTCAGCAGACTCACTGTATAAAGCTTTTATAAAACTATTTTCATATGTCGCTTTGTCAAACAATCTTTAACCAATATTAAAACAATAACCAGTATTAATTGATACTTTAAAAATCACAAACAGGAGAAAATGAGACCTTTGTCCATTGTTTTTAAAGATCTTGAGCTTTATCGAAGCGAGAACAAGCTCAGCACAAGTGGCAAGCACTGTCACCTCACAGCAAGAAGGTCATGTGTTTGACTCTCGCTCTCTGTGGAGTTTGCATGTTTCTACCCGTGTCTGGGTGGGTTTCCTCTGGTGTTTATGTTTGGAGATGGATCACGTAGATTTATGTAGCTCAACACACAGACTTTAGACAGAAAGGCTCACAGTGGAAACTGTTTTAACTCTGGACTTGTTTCTTCTGTTTAAGAAGTAAGTACTGTAAGCTTTATTTGCATAGTACTTTTCACAAACAGAGTCACAAAGCGCTTCACAGTAAGATGATCCCCCCTGTCCACTCAAGCAGCCCTGGGGCAGCTCAGCAGAGGTGAGTCTCCTAAACACCTGGCATCTCAGTGTTCCTTGAGTGTTCTCTAACCTGTATGTTATTGGTTGGTGGAGAAACTGGAGAGCCCGGAGGAAACCACCCAGACACGAGAGGAACATGCAAACTCCACACAGAAAGACCTGAGGCCAGAGCGCTAACCACTCTGAAACCGTGCCACTTTAAAAGGTAAGCGGACACACTGCGCTTTGTTTTGGAGCCACGCGGCTTGTTAAGGGCGCAGTCATAAGCTCGCACACAGTTTGTATGAGAGAAGTAAGAAGTGATTGTTGTGATGTGGAGCATAGTTCGTGTCATTGGTGAATGTGTATTTCACACATCGGCTACATGGTGTTTTTTGCTGTTTGTAGAGAAGTTCATGCTATTGTAGAGCTCACATGAAGCATGCGGTATTTCTGTTGTCTGCTTATTACTGTCATGTCAATTTTCGTCCGGAAGACCAGATTCGTCCGGAAAGTCCTTTTTAGGTCAACGACGCATGCGCAGACCGAAATTACGTCTTTTAAACACATTATTTGTAAGTGTACAGTTAATATTATTTCTTTATATTGATATTTATGAATATATCTTTCAAAAGTTTGCCAATAGAAAGCCCAAAACGGCACATTTATTTATTGCCATTTTAAGCTAGCAGATAGCAGCCGGAACTAGCTTAATGAGGCATTTACGGCTTTAAACGGTAAAAATCTCATTATACAATCATTTGCTTTGTTAAACTCTGTAAGGGAATTGTGTGTTTAATAGATTAGTTTCGTCTGTACTTAATTAAAATTTCAATACGAATAAAACAATGTAAAAGAAATAAGGCTAACGGTACGAATCGGGTCTTCCGGTACGAAAAAGGACGTGACAATTACCACGGAGATTTAAAGGCAAGGAACCTAAAAATGGCACCAGAAGTGCGTCATGTTTTCAGTTCCAGTATTTCCTGAACGTTTTCGGTTAGTTCCAAACAGGAACCATTTTTCGGTGCCCAGCCCTAGAATCTGCATCAGGATCTGGACTGGAGGCAGTGTGAGAGTGGGGTTATATGAAGTGTTTGGCGACATTTTTAAACTTGAGGCTGTGACTGGATCACGTGGATTTATGAAGCTTAACTTTTGAAAGGCTGGCTAATTTGTAACTCTGAACATGTTGTTTCTTTGTTTCTTCTA
This sequence comes from Mugilogobius chulae, assembly GCA_038363315.1. Classification (NCBI taxonomy): domain Eukaryota; kingdom Metazoa; phylum Chordata; class Actinopteri; order Gobiiformes; family Gobiidae; genus Mugilogobius; species Mugilogobius chulae. The sequence goes on from CM076396.1 coordinate 1,653,912, forward strand.
CTTAAGAAAGTAAGCAGACACAACTTGTTTGTTTGGGAGACTTGTAGTTTGTGCAGGGCGCAGTCAAAAGCTCACACAGTCTGTTTGGTAGAAGAGAATCGGTGTGACATTGTGGAGCTAAGTTCATGTCTTGGAGTACGCAGGTTGTATGCAGCATGTGTGGTATTTCTATTGTCTGCTTATTGTCGCGGCAATTTAAAGCCAAGAAACTTATTCAGCCCGATCTTGCCCTTTTGTCTTAGCCGGTTTTAGCGGATGGTCTTAATTATTCCTCTGTTGGCCACTAGTGGCTCTCTCCAAGCTCTATACACTGTCAGTATAGAAGGTGTGGCTCCAGCCAGATGTGAGGGTACAGTTTTTTTCATTGAACCTGACACATGCTCACGCCTGTGACAAGTGAGCAGCTGCTTTAGGATCACAGGCAAAAGAGAACTGTAGCAGCAGCTTCAGTTTGGAAAAAAACTGTAATAATAGAAATCTATTTGGTGAAAGTCTATTTACTTGACAGACTTTAACAACTGTGTCTTTTACATAAAGCTGACAGAGGAATAATTAAGACCAAGGCTAAGACCGGCTAGGACAAAGGGCAAGATCGGGCTCATTGTGTATTTGGTTGGTTCTAGGTGCTCTACTAATCACAAGTAAATACAGACACGTAGGTGGTAGGTGAAAACAAGTCTTTTCTGTTTACTGCAGGACAATACACGATTACGCAAACGTGCACAAATCAATCCAAAGACAACTGTGAGTAAACTACCAATGAGACACTGTTAGAAGAAGAGTACAAACTCAGTTACATAACACATCCTCTTTAATGAAAATATGAAGACTGCACTTAACATCATTTCCTCCACAAACTCAATCTCGTCTTTTGCAAAATGCGTCAAACATTTTTTAAAAACACAGGATTCTTGCATTACTTTAGCAGCTCAGATTTCATTCTCTCTCAAACGTAATTTCTCCGGGGCATTTTTAAAACAGACTCACACTATTAAGACTTAAACTGTAAATCTAATCACAGCACACAAAACTCCTCTTTCTGCTGATTCTTTCTCTGATTAAATACATTATACACTTTGCTCATGAAGTTTAATATTTGAAATTGTGGTGGAAATATTGCATAATCCGGTTTCTGTTTGATTTATCTTGATGATTTTGGTTTGTAGAAGAGAAAATGCAGATTAAAAGTGTTAAAATATGTCTGTGTAAGATAAGAAAGTCAATTATAGTTTTGTGATAAGATGAAAAGGAGAGATAAGGAGAAAATGACTCTGCATGTTTGACCTCATTATGACAGCAGTCGTTCCTAAAACAAGCAAGGATCTAAGAAGTTCTGACTAGAGTCGAGTTTGTTCTGATACAACATGAGCCCAGTGCTACAATGCTAGATTTGGGGTTAAGTGAAGTAAGTTCTGGGTCCTACAAAACTGGATCACTTCCTTTCAGGGCTGATCTCGATGGCAACATGCGGCAAACTCATAACCTGCTCTGGATCAGGTTAAGTTCCCAAATAAGTAAAAAAGACGAGAGTTTAGGCGTTTGTGAAGAGAGAGAGAGAGATGTGTGCTTTATTTAGTCTGTTGTATCTATGCGAGACATTTAAATGAAGTCGGCAATATCAGACCACTGCAAACGGGATAACCACATTATGGACTGGGACAATGCGCGGATTATCAATCAAGAAACCAACAAATACAAACGATGGATCAAAGAAGCAATAGAAATCAGAAAGCGAGGCCCACGCACTTTGAATCGAGACGAGGGAGCTTTCCAACTCTCCTGTACTTGGAGCAGCCTCTTCCAGCGACCACCGAGCGGCGGGGGGCGTGGTCAGGCCCGGTAGACCTCACGGGTCCGCTGGGCTGGCCACGCGTGGAACAGCAGCTGATAAGACACGTCACCTAGGCGACGTGCGACGCCTCTGACGAAGACGGAAGTGACCCGTCGAAACTAGTCAGGTAATTAACCATCTCTTACTGATACTTGTCTGATATAGAAGAAAAACGCTTTCATTTAAATGAACTCTGTAACTTCTGTGTCTGTGATTGGTCGCTTAAGCTCAGACTTTACTTGAAGCTGCAGCGCGTTTCCTTCACTTGGATTTTAGATTTTAATACCTGTATATTTTGCATTGATGATTGATGTTTCCTCAAGCTCGGTTGTTCTGATTGGTCAGTTTGCGCTAACCCCGCCTCTGGTCTGCGAACGTGCACATGTTTTTGCGTAAAATAGGACGCCATGTGTCATGACGACGCCCTCTGCCTGTTTTGGTGTGCAATTACACGCTCTTTTTTCTGGCGTGGTCTGAACACCGAATGTGGTTGACAACAAACACAAGGTTTTTTAAGGGATTAACGACTAACTTTAGGTCTGAAGTTACACAAATGGGTAAATTTAGGTTTGGGGCTTGGAGTTGGTTAAGGTTAGGATTAGGATTGTGTTAGTCTTCATGAATAATAACACCTGTTAACATTCACCATTGAAATGAACTGAGACAGAAACGCTTGAAATACACACACAATAAATAGAAGTTTCGTTCATATGACACGATGTTTACAATAGCGTGGTATTGACACGCTTATCTGTGAGAACAGGCTGACGTGCACAGCTTCATTGAGAACATCCAGGTTAACAGATCCAGATGTGAACTCGTTTCGTAGGACAGTTTATCCAGAGGCTCATGTCTGGGTTAGTCAACCCGGGGAAGAGAAACTATCCAGGACAAGTTCAGCGACGTTCGTACAGGCTCTGGTGTCACAGAAGTGTCTGTACATCATGTAATAAAAGTGTGTCATGTGAACGCATTTCCTATACAGGGAGACCCCCCATTACAAAATAATTAAAAGCATAACATTTCTAGGTCCATCCTGGATTGGGCAGTTGCTGTGATGCGCTTGTTTGGGTCAAATCATTTCTGCCCCTCTACTCTCTGGCGCAGGTGCGCGGTGCGTAAAGTCTTGTCTGAAGATTTATTCACTGAACGAACAAAACCTCGCTCATGTGCTGTGGGAGTTTCACTGTTTCATAAATGTTTTCACAGATTCAGCTTGATTCTCTGTGGTTCCATAATCAACACATGCACGCTCACACGAGAGACCAGCTGACAGAGTGCCACGAGCAGTCTGTTACCCACCAGGCTCTCTGCAAAAGACTGATCTCAGTACTTCCTGGAAAAAGGTGTCAATTAAAAAATGAGTAGAGAAATAAACAGCTTGTGTCGAGAGATTGAAATAAAATTATCCCTGCATCAAACACTTCCTAAACACTCATCACGTCTGCTTCTCTCCACAAGCGTCGTATCTTCCCTGTGTCTCCAGCGTTTGCGGACAGCGCACATAGAATCAGTTTGTGCAGAGCTAATCAAAATCCTCGCCTTGTGGAGCTTTAATAAATGCCACGTTTGGCGCAGAGGTCGCTCTATGCACTGCGCAAGGCGTAAGCAAGATTTATAAATGAGGCGGTGACATAACTGACAACTTGTTTGTTTCTAAAAAAATACTTTCTATTTAATAATTTGAAAAAATACATAACCTGCATCAAGTATTACATATTTTGACTGAACTATAAAACCAGAACAATTCTGAAACAGCAGATATTTTGTCTTACAAGTGTTCCGGATTTATTGTAACAGACAAACATTTTCAGTTCAGAACAGATTTAGTGAATAAAAAGGTTTAAGGTATGTTCATAAGAACGTCTCATGAATGAGGCCCACTGTCTTTAAAAAGATATGAAGTTGTGAAGTAAATGAAAACCAAATGAACGTCGTTGGATCAAAAGAAATTTGGCAGGAGGTGTCAAAGCACTTGGCCATCTGGAGAGACTCGAAGAGACACGAGCAGTTACAACAACCACCTACGTCTGATGCAAAGACGAAAACATCACCCCAACTAGCATAAACATCAAAACCTTGTCCCAATCTATAATGTGAAACAAATCAGTACTAAAGCCACACATTTATGGCTCATTGGATCTAAAAAACAACAAATAGAAACGCAGGATTAAGGAGGCCACCAACAGTACTAACCATGTTCCCTCCCCTTCTCCACCACTGGGACACGACACCAACTACGCTTTAAAAAAAGTCGTAATAAAGGAAATGTACTATATTTGGTAAAGGGACTCATGAGATAAGCCCTGGTGCCTTTTGCGCTTCTTGGATGAAAGGTGACCGCGCGCACTCATAACGGGCCGCTGGACGTTAGACCAGAGCCCGCGCTGTGCTTTACCCGGATAACGAAGAACGGACCGCGCGCAACCAGAGACCAGACCAAAGTGGACACTCATATGTCCTGGGACTGTACGGTGACGCACGAAGGACCCTCCGCGCTCATCACACTGGAGCCTGGCTATGGACGGTTGTTGTTTTATTCAAAAGGATTAAAATAAGGACACACTTTTCACTGTCATGAGTGACAGAAAAGTCTGGTGTAGACGCATGTGCCTGACAATTCTTAACACACAGCGCAAAATCAAAGACTCTGGAAATCTTTTCAAAAACGAAAACATGTTCTACGACTGATAAGCTTTCAATCAGGTCAATAGGACACCTATTGGGTCAGTTACAAGGAGAAACAGCAGATGATTTAAGACGGCTGCACATTTGATCACGCAAATTATCTCGGCGAAATACGGCGGATTTTGACACATTTATGTTTAGATCTTTCAAAGGGAACACAAACCATGAATCTAGTCTATTTGTCCTGACAAAAGTTACAAGCTAGAGTATTTCCTCAAACTGTAGCGCGAGGAAGCAGCGTTGAGCTGTGTTCAGTGTGAGCGCAGGAGAGGGAACAGTGGCGGAGCAGAGGGCAGTTTGAAGGGGCAAAGAGAGATGGGGCCTCAATGGAAAGCAAACATCCGAGATAAAAGGAAAAAGCATTTATTGTGTAAAAAAAAAAAGAAAGAAGGGGAACTCTGTGTCTTAAAAAATGGATACATTTAGTAGTGTTAGTAGTGTGTGTCTGTGTGTGTGTGGGGGGGGCCGGTTAGGGATTGGGAGTTTTTTGGAGCGGGGGGTGGAGGGGGCACCTTTTTGAAATCTTGCATAGGGCACCAAAAAGGCTAGCAGCGGCCTTGATTAGACAAAACTCACAAAAACATCTCATCCATTAGCGTTAAGATCATAGACTGGGGACAAAATATCGCCAAACAAAAGCACAAGTTCATTCTCGAGTAAACTTGACAACAACGTAAGGTTTTATACGTCGCAGACTGACCGTGGTTGCCGTGGTTACTGTGCACGGGCGTGTAGTGGTTCTTGGACGTCCGGACCGGGTCTCGTCTTTGGGAGAACCTTCCACGGCCGCCATGTCGTCGTGTTCGTACTGAGAGATGCCCTGCTGCCTCATGATGTCGGCCAGAGCTCTGAAACAACACAACAACACATTAGTACTGCAAAAGATAAAAAACACAGGTCGAGACAGGATTTTTCTATAGTAAAAGCCTAGGTGTCTAATCTGCACCAAGACATATTTCATATTGTTTAAGGATCTCAAGTCTCCACAGCCATTTTATTAGTTTTGTTCTTTCCTTATTACATACACTTTCATGAGGAAACAACAAAATGGCCGAATCTTCCCCAAAAGACATTTTATTGCTGAATTTAATCCACTTCATCCATGAAATATTACAGCTTCAAAGACGAATTTTTGTTCACAGATTTGTCAATGTGAGCCTCAAAAGTAGCTCCTGCACACAACCTGATTTTAGTCCAGTTTTAGTCCAGTTTTAGTCCAGTTTTAGTCCAGTTTTAGTCCAGTTTTAGTCCTGCTTTTAGTCCAGTTTTAGTCCAGTTTTAGTCCTGCTTCAGCCCTGCTTTAAAAATATCTGTTAATGTTTTTTAACAGTTCTGTTTGTAAAAAGAAAGACTTTTCTCTGTAGTTTTTGCATGAACTGGTCCGTTTCTTATATTCTACGGTTTCTGAAAGCAATGCATTGTGGGAGAAAAAACAGTTTTAGAGGGAAAATTTCAACAGTCAGAGGCAGAGTCTGTTTGGACAGACGAAGTTTGAGCTGCTTGGTGAGTCGAAAATACTGTATATATTTCCTTAGTGTGTATATTTTATCATTGATTCATTTAAAGTGTGATTTTAGCACCAAAAGTGTCTGAAAACTTTGTCCGGATAATGCTTCCCACAGAACTAATAGTGCGTTTCCAGTGGTACTCGAAGCGCGGATCATCTGAGTTCCGACTCGTAATTCCCACAGAACAGCCTTCAACTCGGAGTTTCCACTCGATACTTGGAGAGAATTTCAGCGTCCGATGTAGAAAATCAAACATGGCAGCGCCCTGCGTTTTGACAAAATAAACCTCCGACAGCTTCACTACTGATCGTACCTGTGTTATTTTGTCTTTAGTTTGTCTCTACAGTTCACCCGCCCCTGTGACTCTGATGCTGCACTGCTAATGCATGTCTGCCGTTATAAACCTATATACTGTTATGTGCTGCAATGCTAATGTTGCTAAGGCTAGGCAGAACTTGATAAACCGACTTACAGAGATCTGTATTTTGGCTGTTCTGGGCAGTTTCCAACTTGATTGGCTCATTACTATAAAAGTAATCCGACTGACCACTGGAGCACACAACACTCGGAGAAAGCATCACTCCGAGGTCCGAGTTCTGACCTCCGAGGACGACTGGAACGACTAGAAGTCAGAGTTGAAACTATTCTCATGTTTTAGTGGATTTGAACAAACGTTTGTATTTGAAATGATTTATATTTTAACTGTATTTTTAGATCAAGTGTGACGTTCAATCTGAGATTCAAACACAGGTCTGGGAAAATAAGGATTAAGATTCTGCTTTGGTCTTTATTTTACATTTCTTCTTAATCGTTCGTTATTTTTCCTTCAGAAGTTCCTCTGAGAGAATCTGGACAAAGAGAAGAAAAGGACAGAAAGAGTTTGTGACAGACTGAAGTGAAACTCTGCGGATTTGAACTGTTTCAGACACAAACCTGTTTTAGCCTGAAGGTAAAGGTCTTTATATGATTTTAGGATATGTTGTTTTCACTGTTCTGTTGTAATATTAATGTTTTATTAAATGATTAACTTTGAGAGAACACTGACTTTATCCTTTTAGTGTGAGAAATGCTGTGTCATATGAAAAAATCTCCGGAAGATAAATACATAAGAGTCTGTAATATGAATGAAAAAGTTTCTTAAATTAACATAAAACATTCAGTTTTCTGCCCCGAGGAGTTTTATGGAACAAAATCTGTACATTTCCTGTTTTTTAAGAAAGATTTCTTACAGTGGTCCTGTTTTAGCCTCTGATTTAGTCCTGCTTTAGCAGCTGTTTTAGTCCTGCTTTAGTCCTGTTTAAGCCCCTGTTTTAGTCCTACGTTAGTCCTGTTTTAGCCCTGCTTTAGTCCTGTTTTAGCCCTGCTTTAGTCCTGTTTTAGTTTTGCTTTAGTCCTGCTTTAGTCCTGTTTTAGACCTGCTTTAGTCCTGTTTTAGTCCTGCTTAGTCCTGTTTTAGCCCCCGTTTTAGCCTTGCTTTAATCCTGTTTTATCCCTGTTTTAGTCCTGCTTTAGTACTTTAGTCCTGTTTTAGTCCTGCTTTAGTCCTGTTTTAGCCCCTGTTTTAGTCCTGCTTTAGTCCTGTTTTAGCCCGTTTTAGTCCTGCTTTAGTCCTGTTTTTAGCCCCTGTTTTAGTCCTGCTTTAGTCCTATACTTTAGTCCTGTTTAAGCCTTTCTTTAGCAGCTGTTTTAGTCCTGTTTTAGCCCTGTTTTAGTCCTGCTTTAGTCCTGTTTTAGCCTTGCTTTAGTCCTGCTTTAACCTGCTTTGCCTTCTTTAGTCCTGTTTTTGCCCTGCTTTAGTCCTGCTTTAACCCTGCTTTAGCCCTTCTTTAGTCCTGTTTTAGCCTGTTTTAGTCCTGTTTTAGCCCCTGCTTAGTCCTGCTTTAACCCTGCTTTAGCCTTTTTAGTCCTGTTTTAGCCCTGCTTTAGTCCTGCTTTAGTCCTGTTTTAGCCCTGTTTTAGTCCTGCTTTAGCCTACTTTAGTCCTGTTTTAGCCCTGCTTTAGTCCTGCTTTAGCCTACTTTAGTCCTGTTTTAGCCCCTGCTTTAGTCCTGCTTTAACCTGCTTAGCCTTCTTTAGTCCTGTTTTAGCCCTGTTTTAGTCCTGCTTTAGTCCTGTTTCAGCCCCTGTTTTAGTTTTGCTTTAGTCCTGCTTTAGTCCTGTTTTAGCCCTGCTTTAGCCCTTCTTTAGTCCTGTTTTATCCCAGCGTTAGCCTCCTCCTGTTGCTAGCTTGCCGCTGCAGTGCTCCTGCCTGATTGGTGTCACGCAGAAGCAGGTCGTTTGCGCGTCTTAAAGAATGGGTTTGCTCTTAGGGTTATAATAAAAACTGGTTCTCCTCAAAGTGACTGGAGCGCACCGGCGACATTGACACACTTACGCCGCCCTCTGCCACGCTTCTTTAAGAAACTGGACCAAAATAAAGTACTTCAGCGGCAGAATCGGCCACAGCAGGACAATCACACTCCTCTTTCTCTCTCTCAAAGTTACCTGGAATGTTCTATATAAGCATCTTCTACTGTATTTATCTTGCACTTTCATTCATTATTTTTTTACAGCTTGTTCTTGTTTGGAGGTTGCAACTGACTGAAGTCTATCCCGTTGACTTTGGGCGTTCAGCGGGGAACATAACATAACCCATGGCAGTTTTATTAAAATACACAATTTCTGTACTTTCACCAAAAGACACTGGTGTATTTATAAAAAGACCCTAATATGCTTATAAATGCTAACAGGAAATGCTCATAAGAACAGAAGCTAGCTATTTTGAACATAAACAAGCCAAGTGACGTTCCGTGCACAGAGCCAGTGGCAAAGGGGGTCTGGGGGTCTCCTCCACAGATTTTTGAAAAAATACAAAGGCTACATTTTGGCACATGCTGATGCACTGTCTAAAAGCTTAGGGCGTGTAGAATATGCTAATGGATTCCAAATTGCTATTATAGTCTTTTTTTATCCACACTATTTGCTGTTAATGTCACTACTCGTTAACGATAATACTAGGGCTGTAGTCGACCAAAGATATGTCTCATCGATCAATAAGTCGACTAAAAAAACAATAAATGTCTTTTGGATGTGATCATTTATTTGACCCTATGAGTTCTTGAAAAAACTTAATGAATTGAAGTTCATAAAAAAAACAAAAAACAAAAACAAAAAAATAATGTATTCATAAAGCAATAAGTAAGCCATAAAAATCCAATGCATTCCACCCACATTTCAAGCTAACTCCCTCCATTTACTGGTGTTCTAATTAAATCCTTATTATCAGTAGGCGATTTTTATTTTTCACAGGGGGATGGTATTTGGGGGGTGACTGCGAAAGGGCGGGGGGTCTGGGGCCCTCCCCCAGAAAATTTGAACACAGCAGACCACATTTCCTTTAATTTGGTGCACTTTGGGGCTGTTCTAGCATGTTTGGGATTTATTGTTAAATTGTATTAAAAATACACCAAAAATGTAAATGTGATGGTTGATTATAATCCACTGCACATTCCACAGGAAAGCCTGGTAAAACGTGTGTGTAATACTTAGGTTTAGCTTATTAGGCCCGAGCGCCCCAAGCAGGCGATGGGCCTATTGCTTTCGTAAGTGCGTGCGAAGCACGGCAGCGAAAGTGCGCACGAAGTGCGCACGAAATCGTGCGCAAAGCGCACGACCCCCTCAAACACTCACCCAGGCCTTCCCCCAACTCATGCACGTCCCGTGCATGTAAATTAGTAGTTGCTAGGCTAAACATTATTACCGTAAACGGGCGAAGCCCGTGCGAAATGCACACGAAGTGTGCACAAAACGAGTGCTTTACGTGGGAATGACGACCGCGAAGCGGTCGTCATTCCCACGTAAAGCACTCGTTCGCGCTGAGTCGCCCACCTACGCGTTCCCCTACTCATGCACGTTCCGTGCATATAAGTAATTAGTGTAAAAATGGAACATTATTCTTGTATATGGGGCTAGTAAAAATAAGTGGGCGGAGCCCACTGCGAAAGTCACTGACGGGCACGAAGTGCCCGTCAGTGACCCAGGACCCTCACCATGACGTTACGGTGCGCGCGCGCTTTCCGAAAATGTATAGTTTATGATATTTGAAAAAAGGGAAACATTGTTATCGTAAAGATTATTATTAGGCCCGAGCGCCAAGCAGTGGCGTAGGGCCTCTTGTGTTTGGTCAGCAGTGCGAAGCACTGCGGCGAAGTGCCCGAAGGGCACTTAAGAGAGGCGTGCGCGCAGCGCACGCAATAACAGCGCGAAGCGCTGTCCCCTTACCAAGCACAGTCACGTGAACCAGTAATGCCGCGACAGCGGCACACGCAAGTGCCGCGAAGCGGCATAATTGTATTTGTTAAAGCTAAACCAAGGTGCACACTTCACATCGTGCACGAAGTGCACGATGTGAAGTGTGCACACTAAATAAGAGCGCGAAGCGCTCCTCCCCTTACCAAACAGTAACAATAACACTCGTAGTCCCCAGTAGTTACCGGTGACATGTCCTGGTGTGACACAGTGCCGCGCAAGCGGCAAAATTGTAATTGTTCACCCCAAATTTACACCCAAAAGTCCAGGTGCACACTTCACATCGTGCACGAAGTGCACGATGTGAAGTGTGCACACTAAATAAGAGCGCGAAGCGCTCCTCCCTTACCAAACAGTAACAGTCACACTCATAGTCCCCAGTAGTCACCGGTGACATGTCCTGGTATGACACAGTGCCGCGAAAGCGGCATAATTGTAGTTGTTCACTCACATTTTTCACCATAGACCCTAGGTGCGCACTTCACATCGTGCACGAAGTGCACGATGTGAAGTGCGCACACTAAACAAGAGCGCGAAGCGCTCCTTCCTTTTACCAACCCTATAGTGACTTTATGACCATTCAGTAGAGCTCAATGACATAGCCCAGTGCTGCGGCCTATATTGTTTTGGTTATTCAGAAAGTACGGAAAGAGCTCAATGTCGAGCACAACGTGCTCGACATTGACAATGGGCACATCGTTGCGTTACGGACGTGAGTACTTTCCAATGATATATATATCGCCACCAAAGTCGCGTTATATAGTAATTATTTGCGTTTTTCATTTATTATTAGGCCCGAGCGCCCCAAGCAGGCGATGGGCCTATTGCTTTCGTAAGTGTCGTGCGAAGCACGACTGCGAAAGTGCGCACGAAATCGTGCGCGAAGCGCACGACCCCCCTCAAACACTCACCCAGGCCTTCCCCGACTCATGCACGTCCCGTGCATGTAAATTAGTAGTTGCTAGGCTAAACATTATTACCGTAAACGGGCGAAGCCCGTGCGAAATGCACACGAAGTGTGCACGAAACGAGTGCTTTACGTGGGAATGACGACCGCGAAGCGGTCGTCATTCCCACGTAAAGCACTCGTTTGCGCTGAGTCGCCCACCTACGCGTTCCCCTACTCATGCACGTTCCGTGCATATAAGTAATTAGTGTAAAATGGAACATTACTCTTGTATATGGGGCTAGTAAAAATAAGTGGGCGGAGCCCACTGCGAAAGTCACTGACGGGCACGAAGTGCCCGTCAGTGACCCAGGACCTCACCATGACGTTACACGACGCGTGCGCTTTCCGAAAATATATAGTTTATGAAATAAAAAAAGGGAAACATTGTTCTCGTATCGGAATATTATTAGGCCCGAGCGCCCCAAGCAGGCGATGGGCCTATTGCTTTCGTAAGTGTCGTGCGAAGCACGACTGCGAAAGTGCGCACGAAGTGCGCACAAAATCGTGCGCAAAGCGCACGACCCGCCTCAAACACTCACCCAGCCTTCCCCAACTCATGCACGTCCCGTGCATGTAAATTAGTAGTTGCTAGGCTCAACATTATTACCGTAAACGGGCGAAGCCTGTGCGAAATGCACACGAAGTGTGCACGAAACGAGTGCTTTACGTGGGAATGACGACCGCGAAGCGGTCGTCATTCCCACGTAAAGCACTCGTTCGCGCTGAGTCGCCCACTCACGCGTTCCCCTACTCATGCACGTTCCGTGCATATAAGTAATGAGTGGAAAAATCGAACATTATTATCGTATATGGGGCTAGGAAAAAAAAGTGGGCGGAGCCCACTTCGAAAGTCACTGACGGGCACGAACCATGACGTAGCATGACGCGCGCGCTTTCCGAAAATGTATAGTTTATGGTATTTGAAAAATGGGAAACATTGTTCTCGTATCGGAATATTATTCTTCTTATTATTATTATTCTTATTATTCTTCTCGGGACCAACTCACCTATTTATCACCCACTAAACACTGACGAAAAGTCAGGAAAATTTGCACACTTCTAAAACTCGCGCTTCTCTAATTTCTGGCAATTTCCGTTTTTCAAAAGTCAAAAAAGTGGCGCGCTAGCGCCACCTAGAGTGCGCAAAGTGAATTAGGGAATACGAAATGGCCAAAAAAAAATTTGAGCGTAGAAGTATAAAATTCGCCACATAAGTAGATAGTAACAAGACAAGAAAAAAAATATATTACGGCAACGCCGTCCCCCCACCAGATGTCGGCTATATGCGTTCATATTTTGCTAAGCATGACTCAGCAGTTTTTTTTTCACGTCACACTTTTATCTTCTGCTCCTCGGGCGTAAGCCCGAGCAACCTCAAATTTGGTGAATATTATCTTGAGAAGTGTGCCATCAAAAGCTATCCAAGATACTGGTGCAAGTATTACCGTGTCTTTGCGGCGAAGCCGCAAAAATTCACCAAAAATCTACAAAATTCGGAAAAATTTAATTTACTCCCATTTCCACAAATAAAGTCCGAATTTTGTAAAATTCGCATCAGTTGTTAAACTCCTTGCCCTTAACCTACTTGATGACAAAAAATAAAATTTGGCGCGTCAGCGCCCCCTACAGACTTGAATACATTTAACATGGGGCGCACAAAATTTAGTTTGTCGAAATTTTTGAAATTTTGCACAAAATTCTATTTTGGCATTCCGATCAAAAAAGTCAATCAGACCTATGCCCTAATAATTACGGCGAAGCCGTAGTGATGAGAGAAACACTCAATGTTATCCTAATGGAAAAATTGCCAAATCTCTGAAAATGGCAGATTTTTAACAAGTTATACTTTCACTAACTCGTCCTCGGGCGTAAGCCCGAGCAACCTCAAAATTGGTGACAATCATCTTGAGGAGTGTGGGATCAAAAGTTATCCATATTTTATTCACAAGTCGTATGGTCTCAGTGCGGCGAAGCCGCAAATATTGTCCAAGATTTGTGAAATTTGTCATAAAATTTAAATGGAAATTAAAATTTTAGTTTTCCAAACATTTGAAATTTTGCACAAAAATCCTTTGTGGTATTCTGAACAAAAAACTCAATGGAACATATGTCTATCTCTTATGGTGTCGCGATAGCGACACTGTAAATCCTCCATTTTATTTAAATGGCAGTATAAATCTATACAGCCGGAGGCTGCATTCTCAGGCCTGCAGTCACACGCATCTTGGGTTTTTTTACTCATATTTCACCCGTTTCTCTTCGGGCGTTAGCCCGAATAAGCTGAAATTTGGTGAAGATCATCATGAGGAGTAGGTCAACGAAATACAGCAGACCCTGGGCGGCGAAGCCGCAGATTTTGTGAAAAGTAAGAAATTTACAGCAAACAGTATTGCTAAAGAGAAGAGAAGAAGGCGCAAAGCGCCTTTCATCTGGTGGTAGGTGTAATATAAAGAGGGAAAATGGGGCGCGAAGCGCCCCTCTTGCGTTGCGGGGGGCGGCGTCGTAGCGCGGCCCGCGAGGGCCGTTCAATGCCGCTTGCGGCTTTAATTCTTTATTATTCTTTGTCGTCGGGACCAACCCCCCTATTTATCACCCCTTGAACAGTGACGAAAAGTCACGAAATTGTGCATACTCCCTAAAATCGTGCCTCTCTAAATTATGGCAATTTCCGTTTTTCAAAATTCAAAAAAGTGGCGCGTCAGCGCCACCTAGAGTGCGCAAAATGAATTAGGAATAGGAAATGGCAAAAAAAAATTTTGACCGTACAATCTTGAAATTCGGCACAGAAGTAGATAGTAACGATACAAGAAAAAAAATATATTACGGCAACGCCGTCCCCCCCACCAGATGTCGGCTATATGCGTTCATAATTTTGCTAAGCATGACTCAGCAGTTTTTTTTCACGTCACACTTTTATCTTCTCCTCTCGGGCGTAAGCCCGAGCAACCTCAAATTTGGTGATATCGTCTTGAGAAGTGTGTCATCAAAAGTTATCCAATTTATACATGTAAGTATTACCGTTTCCTTGCGGCGAAGCCGCAAAAATTCACCAAAAATTTGAAAATTCTGAAAATTGAATTTACCCCATTTCCACAAATAAAGTCCGAATTTTGTAAAATTCACATCAGTTGTTAAACTCCTGGCCCTTAACCTACTTGATGAGGAAAAACAAATTTGGCGCGTCAGCGCCCCCTACAGACTTAAATACATTTTAACATGGGGCGCACAAATTTAGTTTGTCGAAATTTTTGAATTTTGCACAAAATTCTATTTTGGCATTCCGATCAAAAAAGTCAATCAGACCTATGCCATAATTTTTACGGCGTAGCCGTAGCGATGACAGAAACACCCAATGTTATCCTAATGGGAAAATTGCCAAATCTCTGAAAATAGCACATTTTTAAAAAGTTATACTTTCACTAACTCCTCCTCGGGCGTAAGCCCGAGCAACCTCAAAATTGGTGACAATCATCTTGAGGAGTGTGGAATCAAAAGTTATCCATAATATTTCACAAGTCCTATAGTCTCTGTGCGGCGAAGCCGCAAATATTGCCCAAGATTTGTAAATTTGTCAAAATTTTAAATGGAAATTTAAAATTTAGTTTTCCAAAACATTTGAAATTTTGCACAAAATTCCTTTGTGGTATTCTGAACAAAAAAGTCAATGGAACCATATGTCTATCTCTTATGGTGTCGCGACAGCGACACTGTAAATCCTCCATAACTATTTAAATGGCAGTTATAAATCTATAACGGAAGCCGGAGGCTGCGTCTCAGCCTCGCAGGTAC
>CM076396.1:1684651-1739251 GCA_038363315.1 Mugilogobius chulae
GAGGAGACAAAGACAAGAAAGAGATAAAGGAAAGATACGAAGAGAGACCACAGAAAAAGAAGAGAGAGGTGCATGGAGAGGAGAGAAAGAGAGACAGAGGAGAAAAAAAGTCCAGAGAGAAGTGAAAAAAGAGAGTGAGGAAACGAGTGAGTGAGGAGATGAGAAAGACACCGAGAAGAGGAGAAGAGCGGGGATGGGAGATAAGTGAAGAGAGAGAAAGGGTGAGTGAAGAGAAAGGGAGAGAAGAGAGGGATGAGAGAGAGAGAGAAAAGGAACAACACAGAAGAGAGAAAGAAGATTAATGCGAGAGACGGGAAATAGAGAAAGAGAGAGAAAGAAGAGGGAAGGAAATAGAGTGAAGAGAGAGAAAAAGGGGAAGAGACAAGAGAGAGAAAAAAAACACAGAAGGGAAAGTGGGAGAAGATAGAGTGAGAGAAAGAAAATAGAGAGAAACAGAGACAAAGAGAAGAGAAAGAAGGAGAAAGAGTGAGAAGGAGAGAGAAGAAACAAGAGAGTCAGTGTGAGAGAAGAGCGAGAAAAACGAGAGAAAGAGATGACAGAGGAGGGAGAGAGAGAAAAGAGAAGGAAGGAGAAGAGAGAAAAAAGAGAGACACCAGATAGAGAGAGAGAGAGAGAGAGAGAAAGAAAGAAGAGAGACACAAGCGAGAGAAAGAGATAAGAGGGAGAAAGAAAGAGAGTAGAGAGACAAAATCAAGAGGCAAAAAAGGGAAGAGGCAAAAGAGAGAGAAACACAATAGAGAGAGAGAGAGAAGAGAGAGAGAGAGAGAGAGAGAGAGAGAGTCATGATCTACAGCTACTTTACTTAAAAATCAAGGAATACATTCTATATTTAGTGAGAAATTTAGAAAAACACAACTTTTATATAAACAGCAGATCTAGTTTGATAATTATTTCATCTACAACAGTATTTCTGGATGCATTCACAAACTCCTCTGCTCATCTCTGCGTCGGACTCTCTCTCCACAATCACCAAATCTACAGATAAACCAGAGTCCGAGCATCAAGTGAACGAGAGAGAGAGAGAGAAGAGAGAGAGAAAAAGAAGAGAGAAAGAGAAATAAGGATGAAAGAGAGAGAGAGAGAGAAGAGAGAGACAAAGAGAGGAGAGAGAAAAAGTAGACAGAGAGAGACCGAGAAATAAGGATGAAGAGAAGAGAGAGAGAAAGAGAAGAGAGAAAAAGAAGAGAGACAGAGAGAGAGAAATAGAAACAAGGATGAAAGAGGAGAGAGAGAGAAGAGAGAGAAAAAGGAGACAGAGAGAGAGAGAGAAAAAACAAGAGGAGAGAGACAAAGAAGAGAAAGAGAGAGATAAACAAGGATGTAAAGAAGAGAGAGAGGGTGGGAGAGAGAGAGAAAAAAAAGAAAAGAGGAGAGAGAGAAAGAAGAGAGAGAGAGGAAAGAGAGATGAGAGAGACAAAGACAGATAGAAGAGAAATAGGATGAAAGAGAAGAGAGAGGGTGGGAGAGAGAGAAAAAAAAAGAAAAGAGGAGAGAGAGAGAGAAAAAAATGCATGAGAGAGGAGAGAGACAGAAGAAAGAACGAAAGAAGTGAGAGAAGAGAAATGGACAAGAGAGAGGGGAGAAGAAAGACATGAAGAGGGAGAAAGAAAAGAGACACGAGTGAGAGAGAAAAGAGATAGAATGAGAAGAGAGAAGAGAGTAAGAAAGAAGAAAGAAGGGACAAGGGGAGAATAAGACAGAGATGAGAGAGAAGAGGGAGAGAGAAAAGATGAGAAGGGAGAAGAGAGATTACAAGGGGAGGAGAAGAGAAACGAGGGGAGAGGGAGACAAGAGAAAAAGAGAAGGAAAGAAAGAGAGACAAGACTAGAGAATGACAAAGAAGAGAGAGAGAGAAAAGAGCGAGAGGTGTAAACAGAAAGAAGAGAGAAAAGAGGGAGAGAGACACAAGATGAAGAGACAGAAGAGAGAGAGAAGGGAAGATGTTGTCATGATCTACAGCTACTTCACTAAAAATCAAGGAATACATTATTAAAAAAACAAAAAAAAACACAACTTTCCTGTAAAACAGCAGATCTAGTTTGATAATTATTTCATCTACAACAGTATTCTGGATGTTTCACAAACTCCTCTGCTCATCTCTGCGTCGGACTCTCTCTCCCAGCCAATCACCAATCTACAGAATAAAACCAAGAGTACCGAGCATTTCGAGTGAGCAGAGAGAGAGAGAGATGAGAGAGAAGAAAAAGAGAATAAGATGAAAGAGAAGAGAGAGAGAAGAAAGAGAGAGAGAGAGATAAAGAAAGAGAGAAGAGAGACAGTAGAGAGAGAGAGAGAGACCAGAAGAGGAAGAGACAGGATAGAGAAAGACAAGAAGAGAGAGAGAGACAGACAGATAGAGAAAGACAGATAGAGAGAGAGACAGATAGAGGAAGAGAGAGGAGAAGAGAGACAAGACAGATAAGAAGAGGAGAGGAGAGAGACAAGATAGAGAAGAGACAGAGAGAGAGAGAGACAAAGGACAGATAGAGAAGAGACAGAGAGAGAGAGAGACAGAAGAAGACAGATAGAGAGAGACAGAGAGAGAGAGAGAGAGACAAAGACAGATTAGAGAAGAGACAAGAGAGAGAAAGAGACAGAGATAAGAGAAGAGTAAGAGAGAGACAAAGAGCAGAAACGAAGAGTACAGATGATAGAGATAGAGAGAGAGAGAGACAGAAAACAGATAGAGAAGAGACAGGAGAGAGGACAAAAACAGATTAGAAGAAGAGAAGGGACAGAGAGGAGAGAGACATAGAGAGAGACAGAAGAGAGAGATAAGATCAGATAGAGAAGAGACAGAGAGGAGAGAGAAGATAGAGAAGAGAGAGAGAGAGAGACAAAGACAGATAGAGACAGAGACACACACACACAGAGGAGAGAGAGAGAGAGACAAGAAAGAGAGAGAAAGAGTAAGGATGAAGAGAAGAGAGAGAGAGAAAGAGAGAGAGAGAGAGAGACAGAGAGAGAGAGAGAAAAACAAGGATTGAAAGAGAAGAGAGAGAGAGAAAGAGAAGAGAGAAGAAAAAGGAGACAGAGAGAGGAGAAAGAAAGCGAAACAAGGATGAAAGAGAGAAGAGAGAGAGAGTCTCATGATCTAACAGCTATTTTTTTTTTTAAAAATCAAAGGATACATTAGTGAGAAAAGTAGAAAAAAAACATTTCCCGTAAAACAGAAAGATCTAGTTTTGATAATTATTCATCATACATAACAGATTCTGATGTATCACAAACTCCTTCTGCTCATCTTCTGCTGTTCGGACTCTCTCTCACAATCACCAAAATCTAAGATAAACCAGAGTCCGAGCATCAAAGTGAACGAGAGATGAGAGAGGAGAGGAGAGAAAAAGAAGAGAGAAGAAAGAGAGAGAGAATAAGGAGGAAAGAGAAGGAGAAGAAGAGAGAGACAAAGACAGATAGAGAGAGACAGAGAGAGAGAGAGGAGAGAGGAGGAGAGGAGAGAGACAGAGAGAGAAGGAAGAAGAAGAGACAAAGACTAGAGAGAGAAGAGAGAGAGACAAAGAGATAAGAGAAGACAAGACAGAGAGAGAGACAGAGAGAGAAGAGAAGGAGAGAGACATAGAGAAGAGACAGAGAGAGAGAGAGAGACAAGACAGATAGAGAAGAGAAGAGAGGAGGAGAGAGAAAAGACAGATAGAGAAGAGAGAAGAGAGAGACAAAGACAGATAGAGAAGAGACAGAGAGAGAGAAGAAAGAGAGAGAGAAAAGACAGAAAAGAAGAAAGAAGAGAAGAAATAGAAGAGAGAGAGAGATAGACAGAAGAGAGAGAGACAAGGACAGATAGAGAAAGACAGAGAGAGAGAGACAAAGACAATAGAGAAAGACAGAGAGAGAGAGAGATAAAGACAGAGAGAGAAGAGACAAAGACAGATAGAGAAGAGACAGAGAGAGAGAGAGAGAGGAGAGAGAGCAAAGACAGATAGAGAAGAGACAGAGAGAGAGAGAGATGAGAGAGATAAGAGAGAGAGAGGACAAAGACAGATAGAGAAGAGACAGAGAGAGAGAGAAGAGAGAGAGACAAAAGACAGAGAGAAGAGACAGAAGAAGAGAAGAGAGAGAGAGAGACAAAGACAGATAAGAGAAGAGAACAGGAGACGAGAGAAGACGAGAGAGAGAGAGAGAGAGAGGACAAAGACAGATTTCTCACAAATCCTCATAAAGTACTGGATGTATTCACAAACTCCTCTGCTCATCTCTGCGTCGGACTCTCTCTCCACAATCACCAAATCTACAGATAAACCAGAGTCCGAGCATCAAAGTGAACGCGTCATTTATTATTTATTCTGAAGCAGCAGTTTTTAGGTCAGCGCAGAGGCGACGTACAGATGGAGAAAACAGATTATTGTACACACAGTTTGAGCCTAAATTACATCAAACATTTACAGCAGAAGAACAGAAGAGAGACCTGCGCCGCCGCGTGTGAAACATGAATATTTGATCAGTCGTATTGTTTTCAACCAGCTCCAGGTTCAAAAGACAATCGCACTGCGTTAAAGTTTAATCTTCTCACATTTATAAAAGAAGGAACTGTACTGAGTTGTGTAAATCAGGAAGCAGGGAACCTTCGGGGAACGTTAGCCTGTGGTTCTCTAAAAGTTTTTCTTTATCAAACCAACCAACATTTCCTAGGAACTTTCAGTGTAGCCATGTACGTGTAGATAACTATTACATATTGCCTTGTATAAATCCCCAAAATGCCAAATGACCAGACCAGATCGTGAACAGAGCAACAAAAAAAGGAAGACATTATCAACGAGCCTGTATGACTGTACTAAAAGCTATAGGTGACCACGACTGGAATCAAAGCTTGACAAAACCCAGTCTACTGTTTCAACAATCAAGTGTTAGCCAGGCTAATGCCACTACATTTCATTCACTCCAGCTCTAGGTCAGGTTTCACAGGACTGCAGACGGTTCCCAAAAAGCAGGAAGTACGGTCGTCCAATCAGCGAGAAGAAGCGACATGGTGCATTAGCCAGAACCAACCTGAGATGAGATGACAGACTGTATGTGTTCTCCTCCTTTCACCTTGTGTCAAATAAATAACTTAGAAAATTAATTTGCCCCGTTTACATGATGGTTTTAATTTAGAATAAAAATAATTAAATTTTGAATACAATTTTTTATTCCGCTTTAAAAGACAATGTAACTGAAGAGACAGACAACTGTTTGCTGTTTTTCAAATGATGCATGTGTGTTTCTCCTCCCAGGGCCACGCCCTTCACTGCACTGGGCCAATGAGTTACTTAGGAACACTGAGGGTTTGCTTGACAGGTTAACAGGCCAATAGATAACGAGGTACCTCGTTATCTATTGGTCAACGTTTTACTGGCCTCATCATGTCCACAGTTTATATATTTTTATAATTATTTTTTGTTTAGCATAAGTACAAGGCTGTTACAAATCTA
This sequence comes from Mugilogobius chulae, assembly GCA_038363315.1. NCBI lineage: Eukaryota > Metazoa > Chordata > Actinopteri > Gobiiformes > Gobiidae > Mugilogobius > Mugilogobius chulae. The sequence goes on from CM076396.1 coordinate 1,690,099, forward strand.
TGCCACTGTTTTTGACCAGACTGACAACAAACAATTTTTGAAAATCCTCCATAAAACCTTTAAACTTAAGTCCGAACTAAGTGGGTGGCTTATTCCACTTTTAAAGCCGAATTATTTATTCCTTTCTCATGTAGCCGTTTTATTCCGCTTTAAAATTATTCTGTTCACACTGCGCATGCTGCGCGTTGTTAATCGCCATTGTACTTTTAACTGTGCGAGCGCCGTCACGAACCGAGGACCCGCCACCTGTGGGCCCGGGAGGAGGGACCGTGGCTGTCACTTTAAGTTTGGCAACACTGAGCAGGGGCGCACTGCACCTCTACAACCTTCCCCATGAAAACCCAGTTCAGAAGCTGCACTTTTCCTGCTGTTACAGGATGACAAAAGAAATTTTGTTTTTAAGAGGATTGTTCCATATAGCCTATTCATTAACTTTACAATGTTAAAAAAAAAAAAAGTCATTCTGAAAGTGTGATGGCTTTTATTTAGCATGTTTATGTTCCACTTCTTGGACGACAAAATGACCAAACAGTAATTGGTTAAATCAAATGTCCCCACCTACTGTGAACCCAACAAACCTCAACGATGCCATGTCAGACAGTTAGGGTTAGGTCATAAAGTGAAATGAAATCGACTGATGCATCATAATCTGAGAACAACAATGTGTCCATCGTAAAACTTTCTGTATGAACCTTCAGAGAACTAAAATAAAAATGTAGGGAAAGTTTATGATTGTAAGCTCTAATAATGTTGTCAAAATTGATTGATTATTCAACTCATAGTGTCATTCAGACCCAGGCTAGTGAATCCAGACATGTGTTTGAGCTCAAAGGGTTCAGAAACAGTTTAGGTTTGAATTTTAGACGATTAAGTCCAGGCGTTTAAGAAAAATGGGCGTCTTTGATGAAACTGGTGTGAATGAAGCTAAATTGCAGTGGTTTTGATGAATGAACAACGTAAAGGCAATCTAACTGAAGGATTTAGCCAAGAAATCAACTCCATTACTCCTCCTCCTCCTCTCTTTCACCCCTTCTCTCCCTCGTTCCTCTCCATTGGTGGTAATTGGTTTGTTCTACACAGGTTACGATCGATGGAGGGCGGTCGCTGAAATCAGAACTTTTAGCCGGAGTTTGCTTGAAGGTCAAAGTGCTTCAGTATTCAGCTCACAGACGCTTCAGAAAGCACCGCGGCTCGGCTTAAACGACCTTAAATACCATCTATAGAAGACCTTGTGTTTTTGTATTCACGCAGCTCTCAAAGTCAGGATGAGCAGCCAGTTCAAGCCCGTCGTCCAGAGTGCTCGTAAACCTTGGCAGTCGAGACCAAATGTGTCAATAGTTATCCTTCAGCCACGTGATTAAATGCAGTGATGTTACTTATGAATCTGAAGAGAAAAAGACATGAATTTAGCTTCTGTAGTTTATCATTGGCATTAAATTAGGTCGTAAATAAAAGGACGTCTAAAAACAAAACATTAGCAAAGATTTTGTGGACCAACTTTGCTTGTCACGGTTCAGTGCATTGAAGGAGCTTTTTATCATCTTTCATTCAGTCGTGTTGTTTCCTGACGATGTTCGCTTTGTTTTTTTCAGTTCCAGTTTTTGTCTAGGAAATTTGAGAGCACTATGACCTGCTAGACATTCAGACACCACTACAACAAGGTATGCACCGATCCGATACTGGGATTGGATATCGGTGCTGATCCAGGAATTTGCTGGATCGGGTATCGGTTCTATGATATCGATTCAGCCGATACCATTGTTATGCTATAATTGGACACATTAGACTAATTTACTGGCTGATGTTCATCTGAAATCTCATAATGATTGAATTTTATTCATATTAAGTGTTAAGTAGTACATAACACTAAATGACCAAAAGTCTTATGTTTTGATAAGAAAATAAGGCATTTCAGTCCTTACACTTGTATCGGTTGATATCGGGTATCGGCAGACACTTAAGGCAAAATATCGGATCGGTATCGGACAGAAAAGCTGGATCGGTGCATCCCTAACTACAACACGCGTGACCCTGAATAGTGACCTATAGAGGAGTTAAGAACCACATTTGGACACAAACAGTTTGTCTGTTTTGATGAGGTTTAGTGGGTTCGAGTTCCTGTCGACCCGGGGCCTTTCTATGTGAGTTTGCATGTTCTCCTTGTGTATGTATAGGTTTCCTCCGAGTACTTCGGTTTCCTCTACCACTAAAAACATGTCCATTAATGCCCCCTCTCCCCAGGACTCCGCTGCAAAGAGTCTGATCTCAGTGGACTTTCCTGGTAAAAAAAGGTCAATTAAATTGTTACCTAGCAACCACATTGCAAAAATGAGCCACAATCCACATAAATGACACAGACGTTATGATCTGACAGATTATAATAGTTTGAAGGGCCAGGGGTGCTAACTGGTACTGGCCAAAAGTCTAATTTCAGGTGTCATCCCTGAAGAGCCACACTATCGTTTACAACAAAGACCTTAACAATAAGCTTGTAAAAAATATATTTAATTATAACAAGGTTTTGATGTAATTCAGGGGGTCTGGGGGATCTCCCCCAAGAGAAAAAAAACAAACCAGCATTGCAATTTTCTGTAATTTGGTGAGTTTTGATGTAATTTTTGTATTATGTGAGGTATTTCACAATTAAATAAAAATACTGTAAAACGAGGCCTTAGGAGAGTCAGACTCAGGACTGTTTTGTGTGATCAGAGAAAACACTGCTGCACAAACTTTAGTCAGGCACTGTCTAACTTCTGTTTTCTGTCGCATTCATGACTTGATAATTTTCGCGGTGGATATAGGCGGATTTACACAAAGTAAGAATCAATATGAAGCGTCAATTTCAGACATCACTGGAAACGTGTCTCTAAAGAAACAATCTGTCTGTTAAATAGCTCTGCGCTGACGCTGCACTGACAGTTGCACGCAGTTTACCGCTGTAGAGGGAGAGAGGAAAGAGCGTGTGAAGGCGTAAATGTTTCTGAATGAGCCAAAGAGCGCACACGGCTCAAGAGCCTGAGTTTGCTACCCTGATGTGGCCTAATACTTTAATTTGTGTCATTGGAAGTAAATTGTCTGCATTGCAAAAAATGAATTTCAAAACTCAAATTCCTCCTGTTATTTTCAACTTTTATTTTCAATTTCTCCATGAACTGCAACTTAACTGGTTTAAAGCAATAATACATTTTTACCACAAGGACAATCACACCAAACAAGTCAAAAGAAAAATACAATAATCTATAATATGGGCTTGAGACCTGGATTAGATTCTCCAAAACTCCACAAACCGAGAGACGATGAAGTGAAAGGTGATGGCACAATGAAATGTCTCAAAGTCACTGCAAAGAAAACCATAAAACCACATAATCATGACAATAAGCAGACGTTTTCATCTGGACTAAACCGTCGCAGAGACACTTGAGCCGTAGAGTTCAAACATTGTCTCCGCAGCAGAACGTTCCTTGTGTTTTTATGGACGTCATAAAGAAGCGACTGTTACGGCTTTATGGAATCGTAAAATCTAAATTGTGCTTTAAAAACGTGGGTTTGTATAACGATCCTTTTAAAAATAATCTGTTCTAACGACTTGAGGGAAAATAAAGTGGCACGTTCTGCTCGAGTCGTGTCATAAAGCTGCAGTGTTATAGATAATAGGCTGCGTTCACAAACACATCACAAACATCAAGCTTTGGACATGTCTTTAGAGTTCATCTGGACCTGACTGTGACGTGTCCAAACTGTTCTTGAAATGACAATGTGTACGATATAATATAATTCAACGTAATTTACGAATTGCCTTGTACACCAGCAGCAGTCCACTGCGGTCCGTTATAGCCCAAAGCCACGCGCATTCACATGGATTACTGCGAGAATGCTTGTTTTATCTCAGAGAGAATGAGGAGGCAATGTTGTAGTGATAGATCATGAGCTAACCGCTAACTGTTAGCTACAATGTCTATGGCTACAATGACCTACACTGAAAGTTAAAGTAGACACGTTTTCAACACTTACAACTCGTCTATCCTGCTAGAAAAATCTGATTCCTGACTCACAGACTTAAACTTCTAATTACATCGGACATACGTCAGTCCTGGTCACATCTACAGCTGTCCGTCCATGGAGTGGATCTCTTTCACTGTGTTCTCCTCGAGGTTTCTCTTTTTCCCCTAATGGTTTTTTTGAGTTTTTCCTGCCCGAGAAGGAGGGTCTAAGGACAGGGGATGCTCTGGGACACATTTTATTTGCCACTTTTGTTGTTGTAACTATCTGCCTGCATTTCCTAATGATGATTGTTTCTGATTTTACATTGTTTCTGTTGGTATTGACCAAATGTTTCACTGTTTGATTTCTGACAAATCTTGTTTGCTAAATCAACATCTTGTAAAGTCCGCTGAGATAACTGCTGTTGTGATTTTGGGCTATACAAATAAATTGAATTGAATAGTAAACTCCTCTCAGATCCCAATTTTTCACAAATAGAATTCCTTCATTCCAAACTCAAAACGACTGTCCGTAGTGAGAAAATCCAACTTCTTTTGTTGTTGACAACAGCCGTGTGTTCTTTCTGATGTGGATCGTCCTTCTTCTTCACACTGACACTTTGATTAAATAAAAGTTCTTTCATTGTTGCTAGTGTCATGTATGAGGACGTTTTTTTTTTCTTGAAGTTGAGAGCATTTAAATCCAGCGCTGCCTCAGAGCGCACTAGCACATGTCTGCTGATGCAGAGCGTCAGCCTGGTGGCTGCGTTCAGGTGCAGTCCAACAACAAACAACTCCAAAGATAAAATTAATCACTGCGATTAATATTGATCTGATTGGTGATTGAATAGAATGGTTGTATTCTGGAGGATCTAAACTTTAAAACGAGGTACAACATGTCCAGAATATCGGCTGTATATCGGCCAGATTTTGGTCAATAGCCGATAGGTTTTCTAAGTACCCATATCGGTAGAAAATATCGCACAACCGATATATCGTTCGGGCCCTAGTTACAATAAAAGCAGAATTTAATAGCTGAAATTAAAAGTATGTTTTTTTCCAGATGTTTTCATTGAACAGCAGCATCAATAAATATCAATTATCAAAGTATTTAAATGTCAGCTTTGTGTTAGTTTGTATAAGATCTTTAGTAAATTCTCTCTGCACAAGATGGCTGTCACAACTGGACATTTGTCACTATAGTAGGTCACCATGGCTACACTCTCTTTAGTCATTATAATAACTAAATGATTTGTACAAGCCGACACTCAATTAATTAACTTATTATTTGAATTAAATGTAGATATGCAGGTACAGAGCTTTCCAAACTCAGGTATAGAGCCTTTACAGTAAGAGTGATAATAAGTCTGTGCTGTGATGAGCTGCGTGACAGTCCTTCTGCTGCGGTGCCACAGTTTATCCCTTAAACTCTTCTTCAAACTTGAATGTGGCTCTGTGTTGAATTCGCAGCTGAAGGTTTTGGAGGTTTGTCTTGTGAAAATCTGGTGTTGGTTCTTTTGAGCGATGAAAGCTGAGAGGAGCTGAGTAATGTGACATTTCAGAAGCAGCAGGACGACCACAGTCACACAGTGTCTTTTGTTCTGTGACGGGAGACCACACCAGACAGACAGGTGCAAGGAAAACAGACAGAAAGGTGCTAAAAAGAGGAGACTTACAGGGGGGAAACAAGAGGCAGACAGGTGCAAATAAAAATGCAAAACAGGAGGAAGACAGGTGCAAAAACAGGAGACAGACAGGTGCAAAAACAGGAGACAGAAAGGGGCAAAAAAGAGGAGAGAAACAGGTGCAAATAAAACAGACAAAGAGGTAGAAAAACAAGAGTCAGACAGGTGCAAAAACAGGTGCAAAACAGGAGGCAAACAGGTGCAAAAACAAGAGACAGACAGGTGCAAAAACAGGTGCAAAAACAGGAGGAAGACAGGTGCAAAAACAAGGGAAAACAGGTGCAAAAACAGGAGAGAAACAGGTGCAAGAACAGGAGAGAAACAGGTGCAAAAACAGGAGGAAGACAGGTGCAAAAACAGGTGCAAAAACAGGAGGAAGACAGGTGCAAAAACAAGGGAAAACAGGTGCAAAAACAGGAGAGAAACAGGTGCAAGAACAGGAGAGAAACAGGTGCAAGAACAGGAGAGAAACAGGTGCAAAAACAGGAGGAAGACAGGTGCAAAAACAGGTGCAAAAACAGGAGAGAAACAGGTGCAAAACAGAAGGAAGACAGGTGCAAAAACAGGGAAAACAGGTGGCAAAAACAGGAGAGAAACAGGTGCAAGAACAGGAGAGAAACAGGTGCAAAAACAGAAGGAAGACAGGTGCAAAACAGGAGAGAAACAGGTGCAAGAACAGGAGAGAAACAGGTGCAAAAACAGAAGGAAGACAGGTGCAAAAACAGGAGAGAAACAGGTGCAAAACAGAAGGAAAACAGGTGCAAAAACAGGAGAGAAACAGGTGCAAAAACAGAAGGAAAAACAGGTGCAAAAACAGGAGAGAAACAGGTGCAAAACAGGAAAAACAGTGCAAGAACAGGAGAGAAACAGGTGCAAAACAGGAGAGAAACAGGTGCAAAAACAGGAGAGAAACAGGTGCAAAAACAGGAGAGAAACAGGTGCAAAAACAGAGAGAAAAGGCAAAACAGGAGAGAAACAGGTGCAAAAACAGAAGGAAGACAGGTGCAAAAACAGGTGCAAAAACAGGAGAGAAACAGGTGCAAGAACAGGAGATATACAGGTGCAAAAACAGGAGACATACAGGTGCAAAAACAGGAGAGAAACAGGTGCAAAAACAGAAGGAAGACAGGTGCAAAAACAGGTGCAAAACAGGAGAGAAACAGGTGCAAAAACAGAAGGAAGACAGGTGCAAAAACAGCAGACATACAGGTGCAAAACAAGAGGCAAACGAGTGCAAAAACAGGAGATATACAGGTGCAAAAACAGGAAATAAAGAGGTGCAAAAACAGGAGGAAGACAGGTGCAAAAACAAGGAAAAAACAGGTGCAAAAACAGGAGATATACAGGTGTAAAAACAGGAGACATACAGGTGCAAAAACAAGAAATAAAGAGTGCAAAACATGAGGCAAACAGGTGCAAAAACCAAAGAAAGAAGACAGACAAAAACAAACACAAAAAGATGCCCTAAACTCTATTTTTGTTGTATTTGTACTTAATATTTTACCATTACAACATGCAGATTTACTTTACTTAATATTTTCTAACAAAGTTCTTCCTGTGTTGTAAATGTGTGGACCCGAAGGTGGCGAGAGCACATGCTAATTGTTCATTGTTAAATAGTTTCTCTTGTGTTATCTCTTGATTTAGAAGAGTTTTGGGCTTGTCTGAGCGGCACATGATCTAGTATTTTCTACACTTCAACCAGATTAAACGAAGACCGCCTCCAACGAAAAGTCCTTCTGTGTCACACCACAAAATCACAACAGAACACAATGTTTCAGAGATGCACCAGAGACTGTCTGATGCTGGAAAGAAAACTGCAAACAAGCCTGTTGATGTTCATGCAACAAATTGTGGTGGAAAGAGAGCCGAGCTTTTTTAGCAATAAACTTGTATTCAGTGTATTTGGTCACACACATGTAACGCGCCAAGTGACATCAGGCAAACGTATGGTCCCAAAATCAAGAAGTATTTTTATGAAAAGAACAATCCTCTACAGATGCACTGTTACCTGTCTACCAACATTAAATCAACCACAAACAGATGCTTTTAAATGTAAATGGAATTTTATTTGTAACTTTTCATGTTTTTACGAACCCCAGAACAACGTGGAAGCTAAACTAAACTCAGTCTGAACCTGGTCTGAGTTTCTTTAAAGCCAGGTGGGGAGTGACTAAACTCAGTCTAAACCTGGTCTTGTTAATCTAAACTTGGTCTAAAGCTGGTCTTGCCAGTCTAAACTTGGTCTAAGCGTCTTGCCAGTCTAAATGGTCTAAAGCTGGTCTTGCCAGTCTAAACTTGGTCTAAAGGCGGTCTTGCCTGTCTAAATTCAATCTAAAGCCGGTCTTGTTGGTCTGAACTAAAAGAATAAAGAACACAGAGCAGAAATAAAGAAATAAAGTTACACTGCAAAAAATTAATTTCAAGACTAAAGTTGCTTCATTCTAGGATTTAAACTTAATTTCAATCATTTTGACAAATGTAACCTCGATTTACTGTAGAGAAATTGATTCTTTTCCTTGTTTCAAAGTGTTAAGAGCTGATTTCAAGACATTGCTTCTTATTTTGAGCCAAATTATTGCCAATGGGTTAGGAAAACTGTTCTTACCTCATTGGCAATTTTTTTTGTTCTTATTTTAATCCAAATTCTCTTATAACCAGTTAAAAATATCTTGATACCAGTGAACTATTCTACATTACCTAGGCAATTAAACCTTACCCAGTTAAAACAGCTCAAATCTGGATTAAAATTCTGATTCCAAGGCATTTTAAGCAATGTTAAGCCTTGACTAATCGTCTTGACATGTTGGGCAATTCCAGGGTTTAAATGATCAACATGATTTAAGTGAACTTAATGGCATCGATCCATCAGAAGAAAATACAGAAAATCCATCACACAACCCTAACCCTAACCCTTTAAACAGACTTGAAACCTCGTCCAGAAGAAACGCCCTGGACTTGACTGACACAGATCAGCTGATTGGATCCACAGACCTTTGATTATTTGTAATCAAAGGTCGACTGATTGTGAAAGACTCGGGTGTATGTCGTTCATCAGCCTAATCACTGCTTTTACTGCCGCGCTATTAAAGCTGCTCAGATCTGACCCTCTCGTCACGTGAGGCCGTCTGCATTGATTACTTCCACATCTGATCCTCTCCGTCTCTAAGAATAACCCCATTATCTTGTATGACCAGAGCATCGTGTGGTTAACATGAGGAGCCGCTCGTCTGGAAGCTGCACACGCATGTTCAGTGTGGATTTACTCACACAAACACGGATTCTACGCATAAACCAGAGGCGTTACTTCATTCTGCTTCACACGTCATAATATATTTTCCTCATTATGTAGCGTGAAAGCTCATACGCAGGGGTGTCGGACTGGGGGGGTAAATGGTACTAGTTTCCCCGGGGCCCAGGGCAGGAAAGGGCCCCACAAAGCATTTAATTTTGCTTACGTGAAATAAATTGTTCCTCTAAAGGCAATTTTTTGTGATATGAAAGAGGTTCATCACTCCGAAGAAATGTAATAAATTGACAAAGAATAATATTTGGGCAAAATATAGAGATAAGATAACAGATGGAGAGATTGTAATATTATAAGCCAGAGTTTGACACAAAATTATCAGTTCAATAAATCTGCATTTTCACAGGGTTTTGTGTTGAATATGATCAATATATCACAACTTCTCAATCCAGCAACATTATAATGTGTCAAAAATGTACACAAGTTTATTGCTTAACAAAAGTAAGCTAAACACATTAAATTTTATTCTCATCTTCATGTGAGTGAAGCTGATATATGCATATTCTAGAAGGAAACAAAACTGAAATGATCTTGTGTTTTAAATCTTTAAAACACAAGATTATGTGTTAGGGGCCCCTTAACAACGTTTGTACCCGTGGCCCAGAATTTGGTGCTACGTCCCTGCTCATACGACAGATTTTCTCTTAACTCTGACTTTGTTTGGTGTGATGAAACAGAATCCCTCCACATGTCGTCAAAAAGCAGCAAAATGCAAAGATACTTCACACACAACTGTAAGAGTGTCCTGTTATTTAACTAAATGAACTATGTTATGGTGTGTTATTGTTGACAAATACTCATAACGTCTGTGTCATTTGTGTCACGACTCACGAGCTTAAAGTTGGTGTAGCTAACGTTTTTAGTTGTAAAATAGTAACCTTTGTGTTTTCCACTAAAAAGTACATGGTAAATGCAGCACTTTGTGACAAAATGAGACCACTGTGTACTGTCTGAACTGAATAATCAAGAATTTTTGTTCTAATCAGGAGCTAAATGCTGTACTCTGATTGGCTGTGCTTGGGGTGGTCACTCCAGTTTCAGTTTTATGATGGTTAAAAGAAGTTTTTAAGCCATAATTGCTACCATAATGAATACATATCTATATTAGCCATGTGTCGAAGGGTTTATAATAGGAAGATTTAAAACCTAAATCGTGTTTGCAGTGTGAAAATCAGCTACCCCACCAATGAGAAGGTGGATACTGTGGATATCTGAGCACGGTCTTTGACTCCGAGTTACAGTTTGAAGAGAACACAGACATAATCATTAAGAAAGATCAGCAAAATGTGTATCGTTCCTTTAATGTCTGTGATACCATGTTATGCCATTTTTATCATTCTTTTATTGAAAGTATTTTAACCTTTTCCTTTGTTTGCTGGTTCAATGAGTTGTCCGTTAAAAACAAAAACAGCCTTAATAACATCATTAAACTCAAGGACTTCGGGACTCTTTGGATGAAACAAACGGTAAGGAAGGCTAAACATATTATAAGCCAACCAAAGCATATTCTAACCACAGAGTTGTTATTGATGCCCTCAGGGAGGCGCTATAACATGCCTCGAGCAAAAACAAATCGATATTTGATGTAGTTTGTACCTTCAGCCATTGAACACAGAAGGAAGCAGAGTTTGATGAACTAATTTATTTATTGAAAGGCGGTTGCAGCTGCAGAATTGTGTTGCTGTCCAGTTGACTTGATCTCTACCCATCGACTTGTGCTTTGCTTTGTTTTATATGTTTTTATTTATATATATTTTTTATATGTTGTCTGGTATGGTTGAAAGCATAGCGAGAAGCTACAAGTGAATTGCCCTCGGGGACAAATAAAGGTATCTGAATCTGAATCATTTTGAGTTCTAAAACTGTATTTTTGTAAATCAAAAAGTGCAACACAGTCAGCGTCAAATTCTCAATTTCAATTTTTTTCATGTGATTGTTCACATTACACAAATATTCGACTCAGAGTGACCCGGTGACCCGCATGCACAGCAAAGGACACACACAGCGTATTACACATCCAAGACACGTTTCTGTCTATTTAAGGCTGTTCTGTGCAAAACCTGAGCCGCAAAGACCAAATACTATCAGTGATAGTGGTTAACAAGTGAGCGCACATTAGCAGGTTCTGTTTCATGTCAGAATAAAACCAGTCATTTTAAGAAGCCCAAAAAGCTGAAAACATTGAGAACATTACACTAGCATGGATATAAGTTCAAACTGTTATTTTCCTGACCTGACTCTCTGACGCTCATCGATTTGACCCAAGCTCCATTTGAGTTTGAAACCCCTGATCTAGAGAAACATCATGTTCTTGCTACTACCTTAGCTGGAGGATATTCCCTAATGTTCATGCTTTTGTTGGTAAGGGAGACCAGAGTGCTCGAAGGAAACCAACTCGGATACGACACTCAAACTCCACACAGAAAGACTCAACTGTGCAAGAGTTGAACCAAAAGCCTTCTTGTGGGTTCGACTCCTGCAAGAAGGCTCTTCACTCTGCCACCGTGCAGCCTATTAAACCTAAGTCTGTTAGAACATGCTGCGTAAACCTGCTGTTTACTTCCTTTGACTGTGAAGACAAAATCATTTTCTAACTACACAAAAATGACAAAACAGAGAGGTGGACGTACATGTGATGAATGAACCCATCACAGAACTGAACTGAAACACTAGTATTAAGAAAAGGAATGATTCAGTTTTGCTAGGATCTGATACTTGTCTTGACACTAGAGATGCATTGATCCTATTTTTATTTTTTCCAATTATTATATCTACAGATACCCCATATCAACCAGACAATGATAGATTGTTTAATTTCCCAAACTCTGTCAGCTTGTTAGAAACTGGGTCATAGTTCTCTGCAACTTTATTTACTGTGTAAGCAACAACGCAACAAGTTTATGTGACTAAAATTTCAAGAATTATGAGACGTTCTGGTCACATCAGAGAGGAAATAGTAAATTATTACGTCTAATTAAAGGCATAAGGTTATCAGCGGAACCAGTATCATGGGACCGATACCTGATCCAGCAAAAATTCATGAATCTTGATTCCAGTATCGGTGCATTACTTCTCGATACCTGAGTCACAATTCCAATATGTTTTCAGTCTTGCTAAACCTCACAAGAACAAACTACTTTTTCTGTGAATGTGCTGAATGTCTAAAAAACGTCATATTTTAGTCATTCTTGGGTCAATTTTCGTGAAATAAAAGTGACAGAATGACAAAACTCACCTCAATAAGAATATAACGACAATAAGCTGCTGTTTACTTCCTCTGACAGAGAAATGACACTGGAATCAACTAGGGCACGACGGCTTTTTAGGAATCGATACCGATATAGAGGAGGCTGGCGGTGCTGATAACCGATATGACAGCCGATATAATAAGAAATAAAAGAATACTTTTTTATTAGGAGCAGGTGTTTAAAAAAGAGCTCTGTATGACTTTAGTGATTTTAATTTGGGTTTATTTAGGTCACATTTAGTGTTACTTTGCCTCTTATGAGTGACTTTAAAGGCTTGAAACTTGTTTGTATACATTATTTTATATAGACTTGTACTACTGAAGTGAATTCAAAAGGCTAAAGCTGCGGTTAGCCTCATAAATATGCACAACGTTGACGCAATTAAAATGCACAAATGCCGACCATTAACTCCTCTTTTCATGACTAATTTACACGTCGATGTTTGTCCAGTATCATCAACACAGACAGAACACTTTACAGTCAGAGAGAGAAGAGCTGAGGCAATGTAGTGATAGCATCATGATAACCTCCTCAGATCCAAGTCTTCACAATAAATAATTTCTTTAAACCAAACTCCAAACAACTGTCCATAGTGGGAAAACCAACTTCTTCTTGTTGTTGACAACAGTTGAGATGAGAGCGTTTAAATCCAGCGCTGCTCAGAGTGCACTAGTAATGCAGTTATACAGAGCGTCAGACAGAACCCTGTACTACGAAGAGTTTAGCGAGGTAAGTTCTGGGTTAAACCTGGTCTGGCGGTTCTACGAAACTGGATCACTTCCTATCGGGGCAGATCTCTGTGGCAACATGCGGCAAACTCATAACCTGCTCTGGACCATGATAAGTTCCCGAATAAGTTAAAAGACGAGGCGCTGGCCAAGTCACAGCGTATTCTTTTATATCAATGCCATGCGCACGTAACCTGTTTATTAAGAGGAGGATGAGCTCTTATATGTAAGAGTAAGACTGAAGAATTCTGTTTAATCGTCAAAAAATAATGATTGACTGCACTTTGTGCACATTTGACTGTGGATCTTTACACATCACTTTGACTCAGACAAAAGACTTGTCTTAGCTGAATACATAACTCATTCAGACAAGTCGTCGATCTATTAAATGTTAGGTGATGTCTGTACATTTGTGCTTTAGTCTTTTATATCCATGCATGAACTCTTTAGCGTAAGTTCTGTGTCTGTGATTGCTTAAGTGCAGACTTCAATTGAAGCTACAGCGCGTTTCCTTCGTGATTTTAATACTCGTATATTTCGCTTCATGATTGACGTTTCCTCACGTTTGAAAATCGCAGCTAGGTTGTTCTGATTGGTCAGTTTGCGTTAACCCCACCTCTGTTCTGAAAATGCCAGATCCAGTTGTGAACTCGTTTCGTAGGACAGTTTTATAGAGAGACTCATGTCTGATAGTCAACTGGGTAAGAGAAACAGGGCTCTGGTGTTGCGTTCAGGTGCAGGCCGACAATAAAACAACTCCACAAATAAATTTAAATCGGATTGCTGATTGAATAGCAAAGGTTGTATTCTGGAAGATCTAAGCTTTAAAATGAGCTACAACATGTCCAGAATATTGGCGGTATATCTGCGTTATTTTGGCCGATAATTGTTCGGCTTGTAAGTACTGAAATCGGCCAACCGATATATCAGTCGGGCCTTAGAATCAACCCTTTTCTAACTGTACAAAAAATCACAAAAACAGAGCTACTGAGGGACACATGGAGGATCAAACCATTAACAACACCACTATCAAACATCCTCTCTTACTAGAACAAAAGTATTCAAAAACCCAAAACACAGCGTCCAAAATCTTTTAAAAACATGTCCCGATTCTCACCTGTGCACGTTCATCTCCTGCGGCGGCTTGGTGGCCTTGTCGTAGGCCACCTTCGCCGCAATCCGATGGCGATGATGAGCGCGATGACTCCGCAGGTGATGTAGACCGTGGTGTTGGTGGTGTCTCTCTCGGGGTCGTACGTGTCTCCGGTGGGCGCGGGCGACGGCGGCTGCGTCTTTATCCAATCCGGCGTGTTGTAGTTCGTGCACGTCCTCTGCTCCAGCCGCTTCCCCGGTCGGCGCAGCAAAAAACGCAAAAAAGCAACTCCCGCAGCAGAAGCGGTGGTCCGTGTTGTTGCAGGCGAACTCCTTGTCGAACTGCCCGCTGACGTCGTAGTAGCCCAGGCACGTGTCATGCTGGACGGCGGAGCTTGGACCTGGGTGATTTTTTCAGAGAACGGGAGAGCGGTGCCGTTTTGCGACTTGGCTTTAGCGTTTCGTCGAGGTTGGGGTTGAACTCTGGGCTTCCTGTTGTTGTTGTTGTTGTCGAAGGTGAACGCGCTGATGGAGCTGGTTAGCGTTAGCAGCAGGGGAAGGAGGTGGAAGCAGCGGGTCCGCATCCTGAGCCCCGACCCCCCGCCAAAGCAGCGATCCCTGGGGAGAAAATCAGGAAGAAGAAGGGCTCGTCAGTGGTGGAATCAATTAAAGAGGAAGTTATTTTTATATAGCAGTTTAGACAATAACATAAAAATGGCTTTTGGTAATGCATAAACTACAAAGACTTCTAATCTCTCCTCCATTTAAAGGTGACCTCAAATGTGAAAAGGACTCTGGTCCACGTTTAGTCCTGACTCTGGTCCACGTTTAGTCCTGACTGTGGTCCACGTTTAGTCTTGACTCTGGTCCACGTTTAGTCTTGACTCTGGTCCACGTTTAGTCCTGACTCTGGTCCACGGTTAGTCCTGACTCTGGTCTACGTTTAGTCCTGACTCTGGTCCACGTTTAGTCCTGACTCTGGTCCACGTTTAGTCCTGACTCTGGTCCACGTTTAGTCCTGACTCTGGTCCACGTTTAGTCTTGACTCTGGTCCACGTTTAGTCCTGACTCTGGACCATGGTTAGTCCTGACTCTGGTCTACGTTTAGTCCTGACTCTGGTCCACGTTTTAGTCCTGACTTCGGTTCCCACGTTTAGCCCTGACTTCTTTGGTTTTTTTTTTACCACCGTTTTTAGTCCTGACTCTGGTCCACGTTTAGTCCTTTGACTCTGGTCCACGTTTAGTCCTGACTCTGGTCCACGTTTAGTCCTGACTCTGGTCCAGGTTAGTCCTGACTCTGGTCACGTTTAGTCGACTGGTCACGTTTAGTCCTGACTCTGGTCCACGTTTAGCCTGACTTGGTCCATTTAGTCCTGACTCTGGTCCACGTTTAGTCCTTGACTCTGGTCCAAGTAGTCCTGATCTGGCCAGTTTAGTCCTGACTCTGTCCAAGTTTATCTGACTGGTCCAGTTTAGTCCTGACTCTGGTCTGTGTTCAGTCCTGACTCTGGTCCACGTTTAGTCCTGACTCTGGTCCACGTTTAGTCCTGACTCTGGTCCACGTTTAGTCCTGACTCTGGTCCGCGTTTAGTCCGACTCTGGTCCGTGTTTAGTCCAGACTCTGGTCCGTGTTTAGTCGTGACTTTGGTCCGTGTTTAGTCCTGACTCTGGTCCATGTTTAGTCCTGACTCTGGTCCATGTTAGTCCTGACTCTGGCCCGTGTTTTGTCCTGACTCTGGTCCACGTTTAGTCCTGACTCTGGTCCACGTTTAGTCCTAACTGGTCCAAGTTTAGTCCTGACTCTGGTCTACGTTTAGTCCTGACTGGTCCAGTTTAGTTCTGACTTGGTCAACGTTTAGTCTGACTCTGGTCCACGTTTAGTCCTGGTCCACGTTTAGTCCTGACTCTGGTCCACGTTTAGTCCTGACTCTGGTCCACGTTTAGTCCTGACCTCTGGTCCACGTTTAGTCCTGACTCTGGTCCGTTCCTAGTCCTGACTCTGACTTACTTTGTTACTTTCCACGGCTGGAGCTCATTTCTGTTTCTGCTGATCCTCTTCTTCTTCTCTGATTCTGGGAGTTGCAGACAGGACTCATCTTAAGACCGGTTTGAATCCTGGACTGGGACTTTTTTGGGATCCCGGACTAAAGCAGCAGAAGACGTGACAGCTCCGATGCCTTTCCCTCGGTCGAAATCTGTCGGGAGAATCAGCAGGTTAGCTCGAAGACACGCACAGTTTGGACAACGATTTAAAAGGTGAAAACAACATGGGATTAATTAAACAGACACAACTGACAGACAAAAAAAAATCAGGATTGTGAAATGACCAAAGTCCCAGTTTTGTTCTGACCCACAGATTCAGCTTGTCACAGTTAGTTTGACCCTATTTTGTAATAAAAAGATAAATTATTAAAGAAACTAATCACTGTTTACCAAAAAAGAACATTAAAAGTGTCTAAAACGATTGATTTATCCCAGTTTTTATAGACATGCTACCTTCATTTTGACTAGTTATATTGGGAATATGATTCTGCTGAAGTTTTGTTCAATTAAACTCATGTGTGTGAGTCTGTCTGTTATCCCCCCTTTCTTTTTCTCTCTCTTGCTTACACACACTCTCATCTCTCTTCACCCCTCTCTCTTTCATTCCTTTCTTTTCTATTTTCTTTCTCGTCTCCCTCTCTCTGTTTCCTCTCTCCCTTTCTCTCTCTTCCCCTATCCTCGCTCTATCTCTCTCCCTTCCCTCCCTCTTCGCACCCCCTCCTTCTTTTCCCCTCTCCTCCCTCTCTCCTCTCTCTATTTCGTCTCTGTTCTTTATGACTCTTTTTCTTCGCATCGCTCTCACTCTCTTCCTTTCTTTCTTTCTCTCTTTCTCCCTCTCTTCTCCGTTTCTCTGTCCCTCTCCATCTCTCTTTGTTTCACTCTCCTCTCTCTCTTTGCTCTCCTCACTCTTTCCTTTCTTATCTCCTCTTTTGTCTCTCTCCTCTCAGCGAGAGGGGTCTCTTTCTTCTCTCTTTTCCCTTCTTCTCTCTCTCTCCTTTATCTCTCTCTTTTTCTCTCTCCTCTATCTCTTTCTCTCCCCTTTCTCTCTCTCTCCATTTCTCTACCCCTCCTCCTCCATGGTGATCTTTTGCCCTCTTCTCTCTCTCCCCTTTTTGTCTCTCTCTCTTTCTCCCCTCCCTCTAAATCATCTCTTTCCCTGCTCTTTTGTTTCTCTCCGCTTCTTCTTTCTCCGCTCTCTACTCTTCCCTCTCTCCTTTTCTTTTCTCTCTCCTCTCCATCTCTTTTTCCCTCTCCTCTCTCCCTCTTCCTCTTTTCTTCTTCTCTCATTCTCTCTCTCTCTCTGACTCTACTCTTTCTTCCTCTCTCTTTTTCTTCTTGTTTTCTCTTGCCCTTTTTCGTTTTCTCGTTGGTTTCTTTTCGCCTCTCCTATCTATCTTCCTTATCCTCTCCCTCTTCTTCACTCTCTCTTTTATCTTCTGCTCTTCCTCTCTCTCTCTTTCTCTCACTCTCTCTCCCTTTCTCTGCTTCTTTCTGTCATCCTCTCTTCCCTCTCTTTTATCTCTCTTCTTCTCTCTCTTATACTCTCCTCTCTTTGAGTTTTTCTCATCCTTTTTTTCGCCTTCTTTCCCTCCTTTTCCATCTCATCCTCTCTCTTTGTTGTTCTCTTTCCTCCTCTCTCTCTCTCTCTCTCTCTCTCTCTTTGACTCACATTGTCAGTTCTATCAACACAAACATTTAAGTTAATTTAACGACTGACACTTCAAAACCATAAACATTAACAAATAAACCTTATACTGGTGAATAATCATTGTCTTTGTCCTAAATCTCTTTCCTTCAGTATTTCCAGATAATTTTCCAGAGTGAGCTTTAAACTGCTGAATATATTGACTGAAGCTCCCACCAGACTTACATGTTCAGACTTGGATTGTCCTGATTACTTCATTAAATGAGACACTATTTTTGGAAAAGCTACTGGCGTGAAAAGGTTAGGATGAGGGTTGAGGCGACAGAATCAGTTTGTCACACTTAGTTTTACCCTATTTTGTAATTTAAAAAAAAAGATACATTAATGAAGAAATGAATGAGATGTACCAAGATTATTCAGACATTTCTTAGTTTAAGCCCTGTGGTCCATCAAAAGAGTCCAAAAAGACATTGATTTGTCGCCAGTTTCATACAAAGAAATGTTGCTGTCGTCCCTGTTTTTTAAACACTTTGAGGTGAAAATCAGGAAAACTGTGGCAGAAAAGCAGAAAAACAACAGAAACACAAAGGCTTCGCTTACATTTGTGATGTTTTTCGTCTGTTTGGTGAGTGATTATTGTTTTGTAATGGCAAAAATGTCTTTAAATCTTCAACTGTGGCCAGAAAACAAGCTAGCTGTTGTCATGACCGTTCTAGTGCGTATTCAATAAAAACACTCATAAATAAGGAGTCACGTTTTGAAAGTTGCTGTCAATGCACACTTCATACCTAGCTTTACTTCTTTTACATTGTCTTATTCGTATTGAAATTTTAATTAAACACAGAAGAAACTAAAACGTTAAACACAAAATTCTCCTTACAGATTTCAACAAACAAAATTATAAATTGAGATTATTACTGTTTAAAGCCGTAAATGCTGAATAAGCTAGTGTTCAGCTGCTATCTGCTAGCTTAAAATTATGATCGTTTTTGGGCTTTCTATGGCAAACTTTTGTAAGATACATTCATAAATATCAATATAAATAATAATATTAACTGTACACTTACAAATTAGTTTCGGCCTGTGCATGCGTATTGCGCTAAAAGGTACAAAGTGGATACTGACAGTTGCTGCTAGCGTTAGCTGCTTACCTAGTTTAGCTGAACAGGCAAAACATTAGCCATGTTTATATGGGCACATGTAATCGGATTAAATGCCTGATCAGAATAAAAATCACAAATGTAAACACGGAATATTCTAATCGATTGGACCCATTCGGATCGAAATTTCATTCCGATTGAGAGGGGTGGGTTATGCCGATTGTTTATTCCGATCGATGCACATGTACACACTTATTCCGATGTTTTGATGGACGGAAACAAATGAACGAGAGGCGTAAGGCGAACAGTTGTTAGTCACGTGGTGCAGGGCACTTCATAAGTTTTCACTTTTGATTTCTCCGTAAGCGGCAGCCTTGAAAAGTAGACTTGAAAACACAAACGGAAAGCAAATTCTAAGACGAAATAAAAGTTACAAGCGAGCAGTAATGTACGCAGCCAAGTTTGTTTACAACGGATGTTGTTGCTTCTTCTACTGTTTCCTGTATGTTAGATACGTTTGCGCATGTCAAAATAATTTATTCCGATCAAACGAGTGACCGATGTAAACGCATGTGCAATCGGATTATTTTGGAGGGTCCATGTGCACAGTAAAAAATGTAATCCGATTCATGATCAGATTGAAGACATTTGCGCATGTAAACATGGCTATTGATAATTTTCCAGGCAAAATCCAGTCTGTTTTCTTCACAAACAAAAATTCCAAGCAAATAAAGCTGCATGACTGATATTAGTCTAAGATCACTGCAGTGTCACACAGGTTTGCTTAATCCTTATGAGATAAACTCAGACCCCATAGTTGTTCAGGGACAGTTGGTGCCATCTGCTGACGCAACTATTTTTATCAAAACGCAAATGCTTACTGTAGGTTAAACAATTGGTCTCTGTTACTTTTTTGCAGGCCAACTGAATTAGGTGTCAAGGCGCGAAACAGTGAATCAATCTTGGTTAAGATTGATTGGCGATTCATGAGCTTTGTTCTAGTTTTCTTACAGTCAAAGTTACTAAAGCTGAAGGATCTGGTTCAGTTCTTGCAGTGTTAATGTACAATTCAAACAATAATGCTCTTTCTGGCAATATCCAAAAATGTTTCAAACGCCAAGACGGGAGGCATCAACTGAGAAAAGAGAACCATTTTAACGGACAACAAGAAAACGTTTCTGTGTGTCTGTGTGCGGCGGAACAGTCTTGAGGACAGAGCACAAGCAACGCAAAACCATTAAAGCGAAACTTAACGCAGAATCAACCTTTTTTTCACTGGGGTCAAAATGGAATTATCTAGTGTTTACGAGCATTTGACCAGACCCACTTTTTTAGAAACATTATTGCTAAGAGTTGGCTATACCTGACCAAGTTAAAAGTCAGATTTGTGGAGAGGCGTCTGCTCAATGTAGCAAAGCATATTTTTCGAAGTATTTTAAGGGCAAAGGGTGAAACTTTTAGACAAAAATAGACTTGAACAAAAGACTAAATGTATATATTTTTTAACATTGTTTGTTTTTGATGCTTAAAAACGTTATCAAATCTTATCTTTTTATTCTTATATTACGGCTTGCATTTCTAAAATCAACTCTTTTTTGAATCTTCTTTTGCTTGTTTCCATGAAAATCTTGTTCCTGTCGCTATAATATTCCGTAATATGGCACAAAATTGATGTATGTCAACGAGAAACGCCTTTTAACTTTCTATTTCTACTTTCTATTATACATTCGGTTTGATTCGACCTCAAAACAATTTACACAGTGTCACTTTTCAAACACCCAAAATGAAATTAATTAACAATATTTGCTAATTGCTGCACTACGGAACATTCTGGGCAAAGTATAAAATGATCACCATGGTAACAAGCAATGGGTGGAGCCGCTAAGAGAAAAGTTACATAGTGCACCTTTAACTGAAATTTTATAAAACATCAAATTACGCGTTTTAAACAAATTATCTTTTGAAGAAATACGAACAACATAACAATTAAACATGTAGAGTATCTAATGAGAGGTACAACTTAATAACTACAAAAAAATTTAGAGTTAATGGAGAAAATTCAATGGGAAAACTTGTCCGGGTCACGCTGTACCAAAGCGATCCAGTTCAAATGTATTCATCTCAATTGAACGACGTTTTTTTGATTGGATTTTCTCACTAAAACCCTAATTTTTACACACTTCTTTTTAGTCGACACGGTGCTAACTTCTTCGAGCCAACTTTCCATTTATAAATCGCCAAAACGAGGCTGATTGCTTGGCTTTTCACAGTGGAAATAGGCTACGTCTTTGCGCACCATGGACAGCTCCCGAGTTCAAAACGTTACGCTTTTCTTACGTTTTTAGCTTAAAATACGACGCAAATATTAGCCAAACATTACAAAACACGGCGCGAACTGACTAAAACGAGTCAAACCGCTAATAAAACGCAACTTCACGTGATTCAAGTCGCTTTTACGCGTTGGTTTTGAGTAAAAAAAATAAAAAAGCAACTTACCTTTTAGCGAGCGCGCGACATTCCTTTCTCCGTGATTCGTGGATTGTAAAAGTACGTTTTTTTTGTTGTAGTAAATGGTGGTGAGAGCTGCTGCCGGGCTGGAGGTTCGCTGTGGCCGGAGAGGAGAGCGTCTGAGCGGGCACTAGACTCCTCTGAGCTCCGCGCTGAACAGGACCGAGCTCCGGTACACGCTCCTCCGCTCTCTCTCTCTCTCTCTCTCTCTCTCTTCTCTCTCTCTCTCTCTCTCTCTTGTGTTTCTCACGTCTTTAGCTCCGCCTCTTCTTACCTGCGTCACTAAAAAAACGTTAATATTGCGTGTTGTTTTAATCAATAGAGTGATAAATGAAAGAAAAGGCAGCTACGTAAATCAATACTCATGTTGGCTAAGCTTACAGTAAATACAATACAAAAGGTTTGAACCTAGTTTGAACCTGCTAGAAATCAAAATAATCATCTTAGTTGTTTTAGCCAAATGGAATAAAATGGTTAAACCACGGTGACACTAGATTTGGCATTTTTTGGGTTTTGACAATTTCTCTTCAAAAGTTGGAGCTATTTTTATAAAAAAAAGTTTTAGGGAGCTGTATTAACTTAAAAAAGTTTAGGCGGAGCTAAAAAAAAATCTCAGAACGGTTGATTTGACAGTAAAGAAGAAGCTTTCAATTTGATTTTTATCTATAAATTATTAGATGGTAGGTAAAAATGAATAAGGGGTTAATTCAGATAAGCCAATATGGTATAGATATATATATATATATAGAAGGATTATTTGTTTATCAACATATTAGATGAACGTGCAATGCAGAAAGAGCCACAATGATTGACACAAGCTGTAGCAGCAACACTCGCCAGGGCTGTTGTCAACTAACAACAAGAGTTGTTCACTGTGAGAAAACAAAAGTTATGTTGCTAAATTAACATCTGTGAATGAAATTCATCTTTACGACCCATACATGTTACATTCAGGTGAGTGAAAAAATGCAGAGAAACTGTCTCACTCTGGATGTACACTGACTGTGAGTTCAGTGCGGGTCGGGACCAGTGTTGGGAGTAACAGCATTTAAGTACGTATAACAGTGTTATACGTTGTGTAATCTAATTTTCCGTCAGTGCCAACGCCGTTATAGTTACTGCGAAGCCCAGCCATCATGATCATCCACTACCACGCCCCCTGCGAGAACTACAAAATTAGTCAACAGTGTTGACAAAAGCAGCGCCACCTACAAAACTCAAAATACATTGCGCCTATGGGAGACGTTCTGACGCAAACTTTGACGTACAACCACAAAATTCAGTACATTTGTCTTACGAAGGCAATCAAAAACCTAATCATGGCCACGCCCCCTTATGTACCATTTGGCCTCCATCTTGGATTTTGCGTTCGGAAATGCAAACTCAGCGTTTTCGCTCACGTCGTACTTTCATCAACTTCTCCTAGGGCGTTTTGCTCACTCAGCTCAAAATCCGTGTACATCATCTACACAAGGTTTACGTGCGGCGATGCAGCATATTTCAGTGCGCATTTTTTCACATCTGGAATTTTTAATTTTGCTCCCGTTTCTACATAATTGGTCCGATTTGAATTGGACCAACTATGCGTTTGTTACATTTTCTGGCATGGACCCACTCAGGGTGAAAAAAATTTAATCGGCGCGATAGCGCTCCCTACAGAATGAAATAAGTGTTTACATGGAGGGTCAAACATTTACTTTTTCTGAAATGCATGAAATTTTATCCAAATTTCCTTTGGGTCCTCCTGACATACATCCAGGGTCAAATTACAAGAGTCAGACGTCCATCAGACCGGTTCAGACTTGATCCAAACAGCGACTCTCGTCCTGTTTTGTTGTTTTTATCAAATAAGTTTCCCTAGTCAACCAGATGGACAGCGTCTCTTTCTGCAGGCGACATCCGCAGTAGAGCAGAAAGTCAATCAATTCATCGTAGATACAGTCGGCACATCAACAACCTCCATTTAAACTTGGTTCTGACTCGAATTGAATTAGTTGTGCTAAAACACACAATATATTTCAGTGGCCACCATTTTTATCTCCCAAATGACAGTGATTGACAGATGTATTAGCCAATCAAAGAGATCTGTCTGTGTTTCCTTATTTCTGATGAATCAATGAAAGATTTTGAAGATTTAATGTGAGTGAAATTAGATTTTGGTCTAAATGACGACTAATCAGCTCCTTTGTTTCCTCTGCGTCAACTAAATAAACTAACTTGATTCGTGTAAAAGTGTGTTGTTTTTAGTTACGGCAAATAATAATTCTCTCCTTTCTGTTTAGCAAACTCATGCTCATTCACAAAAAGACTTGTCCTTAAACCTTCGCCTGGAACACAAAAACATCATTCTAAAAATACAAGACACCAATAAAAAAAACTATATGTGTGGCAGAACTGGGTTGGGGTAAATAATGGCGCCTCTGGGACACTTGTGACATTCGGCTGTTTGAACGAGACACAGACACAACAATAACAGAGTCAACCAGAGCCTGTTTTAAGTCTGACTTATCCAAGCTTAAGTCAGTTTAATCAAATATATGATTAAACAGAAAACTAACTTAATTTACTTAAAAATACATGTTAACTTACTTAAAACATTTGGATTTCATTAATTAGGGTTTTGCTTTTAATTAGGGAAGCTTAAATGAATGTCAATTTATTAATAAAATAATTTAGAAGTTTTTTTGTTTGTTGTTTGTGAGAGAGAAGAGAGAAAAGAGAGAGAGGAGAGAAAGAGAGAGGGAGAGAAAGAGAGAGGGAGAGAGAAGGAGAAAGAGAAGAGAGAGAAAAGAGAAAGAGAGAGGAGAGAGAAAGAGAGAGGGAGAGAGAAGAGAGAAAAGAGAGAGAAAGAGAGAGGATAGAGAAAAGAGAAAGAGTAGAGAGAGAAGAGAGAGAGGGAGAAAGAAAGAGAAGAGAGAAAAGAAAAAGAGAGAGGAGAGAGAGAAGAGAGAAAAAGAGAGAGGAGAGAGAGAGGAGAAAGAGAGATGAGAGAGAAGGAGAAAGAGAAGAGAGAAAGAGAGATGAGAGAAAGAGAGTGAGAGGAGAGAGAGAGAAAAGAGAAAGTGAGAGGAGAGAGAGAGAAGAGAGAGAGAAGAGAGAAGAGAAAGAGAGAAGAGAGAGAGAGAGGGAGAGAGGAGAGAGAGAAGAGAAAGAGAAAGAGAGAGAAAGAGAGAGGATAGAGAGAGAAAAGAGAAAGAGAGAGAGAGAGAAGAGAGAGAGGGAGAAAGAAAGAGAGAGGAAGAGAGAGAAGAGAGAAAATAGAGAAAAGAGAGAGAAGATAGAAAATGGAAAGAGAGAGGAGAGAGAGAGAAGAAGAAAAAGAGCGAGGAGAGAAATGAAAAAGAGAAGAGAGGAAAGACAGAAAGAGGAGAAAAAAGAGAGCAGACAGAGAAAGAGCAAGAGAGAGGTGAGAGAGAAGAGTTCAAGAAAGAGAAAAATAGAGAGAGAAAGAAAGAAAGAGAGAAAGAGAGAGAGAAAGGAGAGAGGGGAAAAGGGAGAAAAAATAAAAACAAGAGAGAGAGAGAGATGAGAGAGAGTGGGAGAAAAGAGACAAAAGAGGTAGAGGGGGAGAGAGAGAGAAGAGTGCAAGAAAGAGGAAGAAAGAAAAATAGAGAGCGTGAAAGTGAGGAAAGACAAAGAGAGAGCGGAGAGCGAGAGGGGAGGTAAAGAGAGAAAAAAAGGAGAAAAGAGGAAGATTAGAAAAAGAAGAAAGAGAGAAGAGAGGGGAGAGAGAGAAAAAGAGAAAGAGCAAAGGAGAGGCGAGAGAAAGGAGAGGAAAATAGAGCAAAAAAGAGAAAGAGAGAAAGGAGAGAGAGGGGGAAAGAGAAAAAATGAAGAGAGAGAAACAGCAAGAGAAAGAAACAAAAGAAAGGGAGAGAGAAAAGGGGAAAACAAAGACAGAGGAGAGAAAAAGGAGAGCGAGAGGAGAGAGAGAAAAAGAGTGGAAAGAGAAAAGTGCAAGAAAGAAGAAGAGAGAAAAATAGAGAGAGAGAGAGAGAGAGAGAGAGAGAGAGAGAGAGAGGAAAGACAGAAAGAGAGCAGAGAGCGAAAGGGGGAGTGTAGAGAGAAAGGAGGAGAAAAGAGAGAGAGGAGAAAAGAGCAAGAAAGGTGAGAGAGGAGAGAACAAGAGTGGAAAAGAGAGAGAATGAAGAGAGAGGAGAAAGTAAGAGAGAAGAGAGAGGTGGTGAAAGAGAAAAGGAGAGAATAGAGAGAGAGAGAGAGAGAGAGAGAGAAGAGAAAGGAAGAGGTGAGAGAGGAGAGGAAAATAGAGCCAAAAAGAGAAAAAGAGATAGAAGGAGAAAAGAGAAAAGGAGAGAGAGGGGGGGGGGTAGAGAAGAGAGAGAGAGGAGAGAGAATAGGATAAAGGAAGAGAGCAAGAAAGAGGAAAGAGAGAGAGAAAAAGAGAGAGGAGATAAAGTGAAGAAAGAGATGAGAGAGAGAAGAGAAAGAGAGAGAGAAACAGAGAGAGAAAATAGAAAGAAAATGGGTGAAAGAAAGAGAGAAAGAGAGGGGGAAGAGGAAGAGAAGGAGAGAGAAAAATAGGAGAGAGAGAGAGAACAGGGGAGAGGGGAGTGAGAGGAAAGGAGAAGAGAGAGAGAGCGAGAAAGGAGAGAGCGGCAGTGATAGATAGAAAGAATGATAGAAAAAGAGAATGTGTGTGGTAGAGAGGGAAGAGAAGAAAGAATAACAGACTGGAGTTAAACTGACGTAACATTTTTACTTTAAACTGCCTTGTTACTTGTTACAGTGCATCTGACGTTTATAATTATTTTATTTTAACTCTTTTTTCCAGTCGTTTCTTAAGCTCGTGTCAGATCCTTCTCTTTCTCTCTGTGTTTATGTCTCTCCTGCTTCTTCTCTTCCTTCTTCTTCTTCTTCTGCTCCGTGACATTTACGTGAAATGTTAACAGATTCACCGGGGTTTGTTTTATTATGCAGCAGCAGCACCTGACGCCGCTCCGATGGGACACGGCGGAGGAAGGAAGTGGGCGGGGCCTGCGCTGCGATTGGCCGCTCCCCGATGACATCACAGAGTTTTAAATCCCTGCGGTGTTCGGCTGAGACTGGAGAAGAGTCAGACGTTTCCAGGTTGATCTGCAGACGTGACGGTTTGATCGATAAAGCGACGTCTGGATTCATTTTTACCTTCACTGGCTGTTAGCTCGTATGCTAATTTCAGCGCTAATTGACGGCAAGAAAAATGTGTTATGTTGTGTGATGTTTTCTGTCTCTGCTCTGATGTTTTAGTCGACTTTTTGGTTGGATTTAGCTGTTTTTTACAAAACACGGCGCGAGAGAGAGTAGAGAGGCAAGAGAAAGAGAGAGAGAAGAGAAAGAGAGAGGAAGAGAGGAGAGAGAGAAGAGAGAAAGAGAAAGAGAAAAAAGAGAGAGAAAGGGAGGATAGAGAGAGAAAAGAGAGAGGGAAGAGAAAGAGAGAGGAGAGAGAAAGAGAGAGGAGAGAAAGAGAAAGAGAGAGGAGAGAGAGAAGAGAGAAAAGAAAGAGAGAGGGAAGAGAAAGAGAGAGGGAGAGAGAAAGAGAGAGGAGAGAGAGATAAGAGAAAGAGAGAGGAGAGAGAGAAGAGAGAGGAGAGAAAGAGAAAGAGAGAGGAGAGAGAGAAGAGAAAGAGAGGAGAGAGAAGAGAGAAAAGAAAGAGAGAGGGAAGAGAAAGAGAGAGGGAGAGAGAAAGAGAGAGGAGAGAGAAAAGAGAGAGGAGAGAGAGATAAGAGAAAGAGAGAGGAGAGAGAAGAGAGAAAAGAAAGAGAGAGGGAAGAGAAAGAGAGAGGGAGAGAGAAAGAGAGGAGAGAGAAAAGAGAGAGGAGAGAGAGATAAGAGAAAGAGAGAGGGAGAGAGAAAGAGAGAGGAGAGAGAGATAAGAGAAAGAGAGAGGAGAGAGAGGAGAGAGAGAAGAGAAAGAAAAAAAGAGAGAGAAAGGGAGGATAGAGAGAGAAAAGAGAAAGAGAGAGAGTAGAGAGAGGCAAGAGAAAGAGAGAGAGAAGAGAAAGAGAGAGGAAGAGAGGAGAGAGAGAAGAGAGAAAAGAGAAAAAAGAGAGAGAAAGGGAGATAGAGAGAGAAAAGAGAGAGGGAAGAGAAAGAGAGAGGAGAGAGAAAAGAGAGAGAGAGAAAGAGAAGAGAGAGGAGAGAGAGAGAGAAAAAGAGGAGAGAGAAGAGAGAAAGAAAGAGAGAGGGAAGAGAAAGAGAGAGGAGAGAGAAGAGAGAGGAGAGAGAAAAGAGAGAGGAAGAGAGATAAGAGAAAGAGAGAGGAGAGAGAGAAGAGAGAGGAAGAGAGAAAGAAAGAGAAAAAAGAGAGAGAAAGGGAGGATAGAGAGAGAAAAGAGAAAGAGAGAGAGTAGAGAGAGAAGAGAGAAAGAGAGAGAGAAAAGAAAGAAAGAGAAAGAGAGAGAAAGAGAGAGAGTAGAGAGAGAAGAGAGAAAGAGAGAGGGAAGAGAAAGAGAGGGAGAGAGAAAGGGAGGATAGAGAGAGAAGAGAAAGAGAGAGGAGAGAGAGAGAAAGGAAGTGGGAGGAAGGAAGTGGGCGGGGCCTGCGCTGCGATTGGCCGCTCCCGATGACATCACACAGTTTTAAATCCCTGCGGTGTTCGGCTGAGACTGGAGCAGGGTCAGACGTTTCCAGGTTAATCTGCAGACGTGACGGTTTGATCGATAAAGCGACGTCTGGATTCATTTTTACCTTCACTGGCTGTTAGCTCGTATGCTAATTTCAGCGCTAATTGACGGCAAGAAAAATGTGTTTATGTTGTGTGATGTTTTCTGTCTCTGCTCTGATGTTTTAGTCGACTTTTTGGTTGGATTTAGCTGTTTTTACAAAACACGGCGCGAGAGAGAGTAGAGAGGCAAGAGAAAGAGAGAGAGAAGAGAAAGAGAGAGGAAGAGAGGAGAGAGAGAAGAGAGAAAAGAGAAAGAGAAAAAAGAGAGAGAAGGGAGGATAGAGAGAGAAAAGAGAGAGGAAGAGAAAGAGAGAGAGAGAGAAAAGAGAGAGGAGAGAAAGAGAGAGGAGAGAGAGAAAGAAAAAGAGAGGAGAGAGAAGAGAGAAAAGAAAGAGAGAGGGAAGAGAAAGAGAGAGAGAAGAGAAAGAGAGAGAGGAGAGAGAGATAAGAGAAGAGAGAGGAGAGAGAGAAGAGAGAGGAGAGAGAGAAGAGAAAAGAGAAAAAAGAGAGAGAAAGGGAGGATAGAGAGAGAAAAGAGAAAGAGAGAGAGTAGAGAGAGAAGAGAGAAAGAGAGAGAGAAAAGAAAGAAAAGAGAAAAGAAAAAAAGAGAGAGAAAGAGAGAGGAGAGAAAGAGAGAGGGAAGAGAAAGAGAGGAGAGAGAAAGAGAGAGGAGAGAGAAAAGAGAGAGGAGAGAAAGAGAGAGAAGAGAGAAAGAGAGAGGAAGAGAAAGAGAGGGAGAGAGAAAGAGAGAGGAGAGAGAGAGAGAGAGAGAAGAGAGGAGAGAGAGAGAGAAGAGAGAAGAGAGAGGAGAGCGAAGAAAGGAAGTGGAAGGAAGGAAGTGGGCGGGGCCTGCGCTGCGATTGGCCGGTCTCCGATGACATCACAGTTTTAAATCCCTGCGGTGTACGGCTGAGACTGGAGCTGGGTCAGACGTGACGGGTTTCATTTTTACCTTGTCTCTCAAGCTTCAGAGACAGACGTCTTCAGACCAGTTCAGACCTGATTAAAACAGCTGCTCTCGTCCTGTTTTGTTGTTTTATTCAAAGAAGTTTCCCCATGCAGCTAAACAGACGGAGAGTGGCTCTTCTGGATAACGCAGTAGGGCAGAAAGTCGACCGAAAATCCCTCTATAAAGGCAGTTTGTAAGAGTTCCTCTAGACCAGGGTTCCCAAACTTTTCAGCCCGGGACCTCACAAAAAAACGGGCAACCAGCTCGTCAGCAAAATTATATATTTTGAATTATTTTTAGCTACACAACCATTTAAATGAGCCTTAATTGTGTTTATTTGATAATGTATATATGACCCCAATTCCCCCAAAAACTGATTAAATGCTAAGCATAATTGTAAAAATACATTCTGAAATCATCTCGAGACCCTCAGATTTGCGCGACTCCCCAAGGGTCCTGACCCACACTTTTGAGAACCACTGCTCTAGACCAATGATTTTTAAACTTGTCAGACCAAGAACCTCCAGACATGAATTCAGAATTTGTCTGGTCTAAATTTGAGTTGAACATGATGATGAATGATTCTGATGACTCGTTATAAGTGGTGTTTTTTTTTTTCCTCCAACAAAAGATTTACAGCGTTGATCAAAATCTTAAGACATTTGAAAATTGCTAAAATTCACATTTTGCACATTTGGATCCTAATGAGGTTTTAAGTAGAGTTACAATATGCAAAAGCAAGAAGGGGAGTGTGACGAAAAAATTTTGGAACTTGTCATTTTAAAGAAAATAATAAACTGAGCTGTAGTCGGCACCAGTGAGGGCCATAATTTGGGTCGAGGACTGCCCTGTGTCTTGATTAGGATCCTCCGGCTCAGCGCAGGTGTCATTTTTTTGGGGTCTACCACTTGACTTTGTTGTTCCATAATGCTCAGGAGAACATTTAGAATGAGTGTCTGACTGCGTCCAGCCTCAGCAGCAGTGAGTCGCTGTGAGAGGCTTTGCTTCTGCAGCTCGATGATCCGGCCACGTTCAAGAAGTGAAAACTTCTTTGCTTTAACCATCAGGAGGACATAACTGTCTGAAAGCCTGACAGAAAAGGAGAATTTGAGCAGATTTTGGCTTTTATAGCATGTGGTCTTAAGGTTTCAATCAGCTGAAAAACAGCCTTTTTCAGTTATTATTTTCTTTAAATGACAAGTTCCAATTTTTTTTCGTCACACTCCCCCTTCTTGTTTTTGCATATTGTAACTCTACTTAAAACCTCATTTGGATCCAAATGTGCAAAATGTGAATATTAGCAATTTTTCAACTGGTCTTAAGATTTCGATCAGGACTGTATATGGCAGTGACGAGATTCTTTGTTATATATGTTCATATCTTTATAAACGTATCAAAGAGAAGTAACATGGCAAGGTGTGTGAAGCTTTAAGAACAAACATTGTACGACCAGAACTTGAATCCAAGCACTGAATCATGCTACGACCTCCACACAACATTGTCCTTTTATATAGTCTGTGCTGTGGATCAATAACTGTATGTGCATCCATGTTTTAGAAAAAAAAGTAATATTGATTCTCCCACATTCAAGACGCCGTCGCTACAAAACGCCCCTGACCCAGAAGACGTGAAGTTTGTACATTTAATAAAGTTCAGATCTGTGCTGAAGGTTCGTCTGCTCGCGTTCGCCGCTCCGAGTTCAGCGCAGGTCGGATCCAGATTTCCCATGAGCCTCCGCGGGTCGTGTATTCATCCGGAGCTAATTTTTGAGCGGCTAAGACTCTGCTCAAACAGACGAGACGACCCGAGGCGAGCTGCGGCACAGTCAACACGACCTTTGGACGTGAAATTATAACCTTCGCTTTTCAAGAATCTTCTTTTGAGTGGGATCATTTGTGTTCTTGCTGTTTACTTTTCCAATTTTTCAGTTTTTTTACTTTCCTTGAGAAAGAACCTTGATCCTTGAAAAAACCCTGAAAACTAATTGGAAACAGTGAGAAAACATGAATGAATAAACGGACATTTACACAGATTGATGTCTTCTAAATATTTGTTTTGAATGTATTGGTTAACATTTTGAGGTTATTTACTTGTTCTGACCTGTGTGATTCTATCATGATCTAGTATGTTTAGAACTTATTTATTTTCAGGGACAGTGCATATTTAATAAACATTTGCATGTAAATATGCCAGAATTAGCCCAATGGCTATTTTTCATTTGTAGTCTCCTCAGACAGATGTTGACTTCATACATATTTACATACAGTATTTACATTGAATTAGTGAGACTGCAGAGTAATACATATATATCCGGAGCAGCCTACATACGTATATGTATGCATGGTTCTTGTTTTAGATCCAAATGTAAAGATGTTTGCAATGTTAAAACAAATCTAATGTTAGAGATTGTTAGAAAAAAAAATGTCTGTGTGTTTAAGTGTTTTGATAATTTGTAATTAGGGGTGCACCGATACGATACTGGGATCGGATATTGGTGCCGATCCAAGAAATTTTGCTGAACTGAGTATCGGCTCCATGATATTGGTTCGGCCCATATCATATTTGTGCCTTTAATTGGGCAAAATGAGACTGTCAAGAACGTTTCATATTATTGGACATTTTATTCAGATTAAGTTGTTAAGTTGTGGCTTGCACTATGTGACAAAATGTCTTAGGTTTTAACAAGAAAGAGAAGCAATTTCAGTCCTTACACTGGTATTGGTTGATATCGGGTATCGGTACATACTTAAAGCCAAAGTATTGGAATCGGTGTCAGAACTGAAAAACCTGGATCGGTGCATACCTATTTGTAATCATTCAAATAAATAAATAATATATTCAAAATTCATTTGTAAGAACTAGGTTTGGGGTTAATGTGTGTTTGGAGAAAACTTTCCAAAGAGCTGGTTTTCAGCTGACCTCTGACCTGTCACAGAGCTGATCTTGCTAAAGGTTTGCAAGTCAAGAAGTATCTAACTTCAGATCATGGTCTCAAGATGAGATCATGAGTGGATGGTTTTGGGAAGGGACCAGTGACTGGAGGACCAATCAACTTAAAGATGCTTAAAGAAGAAACTTTTGAAGGACATATAAAAGAGAGACTCTGAACTTTGCTTCTTTGTGAAGACGTGGCGGGATCACGTCAACGTGAGGACGTCGACGCAAGAACAAGAACTAGATGGAGACGTTGTAGGGTTTAGATCAGCAATGGACATGTGTTTGTAACTTGTGTGTTCTCTCTTTGATCAAAGTAAATCTTATTCTAATTTGAATCTTTTGAGTCTTGGTTGTTTTATTAAACAGGGATTACAGTATGTGGATACATTTCTCCACTAACAGAGATATATTGTGTGTTAAAATGGATGACGTGAAGTAAGACTTTGGAGCAGTTTGGGCCGACTTATGTAATAATGGTGAGTGTTTCCACTACAGATCCAGGCTCTTGATGGACCTGTAGTGAATTATACTTTTTCTTCCTGCCAAGAAGACCTGCAATAATTCCACGTCTGTGAAGCTATGAGACTCAGGCTTGTGGAAACAAGAAACAACTTCCAGTTTATCGTTGCATTTTTGCTTTTTTTTTACTTTTTTGCAAAGTCTCTGTGACTCTAAGCTGCTTTTTAAACCAGTTTTACTCAGTGCATCGATGCTGGATTATGTTGGACATATTACAGCCATTTTTTTTTACAGTGTTTTGCCTCGGCAAACAGGAAACAGCTGATGCTAATGCGCTAGCTTTGCTTTGTTAAGTCTATCAGAGCAACATTTAAAGTTTTCATTAATGGAAATGTGGTGGTTTGTCACAGGATCAGGTGAGGAATATTATTCCATGTTTCTTTCTGCTCTTTTCCGTCTGTGTTTTCTCTTGTCCAATCATCGAACCTAAAGGGTGGACCATAGCTTCTCTTTGACGTGAGGAGCTGCTCTGGTGCTTCTTGTGTTTTCTCTCTTTGACGTGAGGAGCTGCTCTGGTGCTTCTTGTGTTTCTCTCTTTGACGTGAGGAGCTGCTCTGGTGCTTCTTTAGCTTCTCTTTGACGTGAGGAGCTGCTCTGGTGCTTCTTGTTTCTCTCTTTGACTTGTCGAGCTGCTCTGGTGCTTCTGTGTCTCTCTCTTTTGACGTGAGGAGCTGCTCTGGTGCTTCTTGTGTTTCTCTCTTTGACGTGAGGAGCTGCTCTGGTGCTTCTTGTGTTTCTCTCTTTGACGTGAGGAGCTGCTCTGGTGCTTCTTGTGTTCTCTCTTTGACGTGAGGAGTTGCTCTGATGCTTCTTTATCTTCTCTTTGACGTGAGGAGCTGCTCTGATGCTCTTTATCTTCTCTTTGACGTGAGGAGCTGCTCTGGGTGCTTCTTTATCTTCTCTTTGACGTGAGGAGCTGCTCTGGTGCTTCTTGTGTCTTTCTCTTTGACGTGAGGAGCTGCTCTGGTTCTTCTTTATCTTCTCTTTGACGTGAGGAGCTGCTCTGGCGCTTCTTAGCTTCTTTGACGCGAGGAGCTGCTCTGGTGCATCTTTATCTTCTCTTTGACGTGAGGAGTTGCTCTGGTGCTTCTTTATCTTCTCTTTGACGTGAGGAGCTGCTCTGGTGCTTCTTGTCTCTCTCTTTGACTTGTCGAGCTGCTCTGGTGCTTCTTGTGTCTCTCTCTTTGACGTGAGGAGTTGTTGATGACGCTCCTGAACAAACGGATCAGTCTCGCCGCTGCGTCGTTGTTTGTCAGGCGTTTGAGAGGACGATCTGTGACTGATGCTTTGGCACATCTGCAGCTGCCGTCT
Source organism: Mugilogobius chulae (assembly GCA_038363315.1). Classification (NCBI taxonomy): domain Eukaryota; kingdom Metazoa; phylum Chordata; class Actinopteri; order Gobiiformes; family Gobiidae; genus Mugilogobius; species Mugilogobius chulae. The sequence goes on from CM076396.1 coordinate 1,723,816, forward strand.
GTCTGAGCCTGTCAGACAAACAAACGGGGGAAAACGGCTCTCAGTTTATTCCGCAGAGTTATAAATGATCCGTGCACAGAAGTGACAACGCGCAGCTCGACTTACAGCTCCATACTGACGCTGACACTGTAATGAATAAGATGCGTTGACGTGGAGCAATCGATTCTCCAGACAAACAAGATTTCAAAGCGTTATTTTAAGTAGGAGGTTGAAAATATTCCCAGTTCCCTAAAATGCACCATAAGTTACATTAGTCACAATCAAACATCCATCTATTAATCTCTTTTTTTCTGATTTTTCTGGAGTCGGATCATGGAGGTAGCACAGAGCATTTAGAGGTCCAGACTTCCCTGTTCTTCTTGGGAAATCCTGAGGCGTTCCCAGGCCAGTTCTCACACTGACATAGTCCCGCCTAGGGCTTAATTTGAGCCTGGAATGTCGGAAAAAGATCTTACAATTCTCTGGGGGCATTCCGGCAACAATTTAGCTTGATCCTGTGACACATTTGAAGTCTGTGAGCGGTTTGTGTCTCTCCTGCGAGACACTGCTTTGCTCTTTCGTCTCACAGTCATACAAACAGTAAAATGGCTTATTTGTGAGGCAAGACGGAGTCACAGACTGTGATTGGTTAAAAGAGAAACTGACAGTAAAAGCATCCAACCAAAAGCAGCACAAGCGTTGCCTGACCAGCCAGCACAGTATGACAAGAAAGCATACATTTACCACGACACAAAAACAGCGTATTTTGAGCACGATTTCAGGCCTTTTGAGTACTTATGTTACGCCGTACATTTAGCACAGTGGTTACACTAGACATAATTTCAATTCGTCACCCAAAAAATCCGTCATGAGGTATTTTATTCAGTCATAATTTTGTTCAGTTTTGCTTATGTTTTTGTGGTTGTTTTTTGACACGGAGACTGCAAGGAGGCGCCAGGGCCACAGACATGAAGCATGTGCATAAAAGCCAGTCCTTTATTCCTTCGGAAGGTTTTTCTGATGAGAGTCGATGCGAGCGCAGATCTGACAATCACCAAACCAGGAAACTACAAGTACGACTTTTCACTACGTTTATGAGTGTGAATAAATATTAGTGTTTGTCTGTCGATCGATCCCGGTCAAAGGAACAAATCCTCTTAAAGTCAGACTGACACATCGCTGTCTGTCCCGTTATTTTTGTCAAAAGAAGTCTTAACCGCGCGCTCCGTAGCTAAGGTTTGGTTCGTGAAACTGCAGTCTCCTGTCCAGATTTATAGGTTACGTATTTGCACAGGCTACAGCACCTCACGCTCCGCAGGCGTCAGTCTCACAGCCTCCCTGACGAAACAGCAACACGCATGAGTGGGATTGAGAGCAGCGTTAGTTTGAGAAAGCAGGAGAGCGCGAGTCCGGACAGGTTACAGACAGATGCAGGTCTCTAAACCAAGCTTATGTAAAAGTGTAGCTCCATTTTCGTCAAAATGATGGAGAGCCTTGCAAATTTTTGGTCAAAGCAAAATACAATCCGTAAATGACGGAAAATTGTCGATTAATGTAACCTCTGATTTAGCACGATATGAAAAAGCGTAAAAATGACATGAGTTTTGGTTGCAGCTACGTGGGGACCTTTTCTTCAGGTGAAACGAGTAAGTTTAGGCTTCAAGTTACTAAAATGGGTAAGTTTAGGTCTGGGGCTTGGGGCAGGTTAAGATTAGAATAAGGATTTGGTTAATATTCATGAATAAGAACAAGCCTTAACAACCACCATAGAAATGAACTGGGACTGCGACACGTATAGCATGATTACACAAAACAGCTGTGAACTCGTGCTAATCATATGTAATTTACATGTAATGTCGTGGTAAATGTACGTTTTGCTGCTGTTATGCTGCATCTCGTTTGAAAGATTAGGTCACTAAGTTTATTTTACCTGTACTTTCTGTGTATCTACTTGACATATGAGGAGTTTGGTTCTGGTCGAGTCTAGCTTTAGCTTAGACACAGTTTAGCCAAGGCTCTTTTCAAAAATAATTGCTTCAAACCTGTTTGTTCAGAGCAGTGCGTTCTCAGATGCTTTTTAAAAAGTGTTTCTGCCCAAAGCCCAAACACCCACGAGGCCGAGCTGCTGCTGCTGCTGTTTAAGGATTAAGAAGCTCCTCATCGTTAAGAATGTCCTGCAGACAAAACAAAAGCAAAAGGTGAAGAGTTTTACCTGTGAAAACGTCTCAGGTTAATGTTACAGTTTACCACTTCAGTCTTGAAACAGATTCACAAGATTAGATTTGTCTAATACAGATGTTTGCATCCTAATTGAAAAGAGTTTAATTGCAGGTTTGTTAAAAGTCCTCATCAATTGTGCCTATTCACGTGTTTGCAACTTCAGTTCATTTCTATGGTGGATGTAAAGATGTGGTAATATTCATGAATATTAACTCTTTTTCTCTGCAGCGACGTCGGACTCTCTGATGCTCATGCTGACTTTGTCTACAGTCAAATACATGATGCAGTTTCACAGATTCACCAGCAGAGGGGGAATAGTGTGAGCTAAAGACACAGAGGAAGTCACATGACTGAGAAATGTATGTGTCTGTTGTTTTCATTTACCCAGCACAGTCGGCTCTGTTTTATATGATCAGTTGCTTCTAAAGGGTCGGCTTTCTTTTCAATGAGATAGAGACAAATCATGTTGGACTAAAAACACAGTTGAGTAAGTTTAGAGCAGATATTTGATCTTTAAACTGAAGAAAAGACGATCCTACTGGACTAGGACTCTGAGGAGAACGACACATGCAGCGAGTCTAGAAACGTCCTCTTCTGTGAGCGAGTGAAAAGTGTCAGAGGAAGTCAAACTACTGGATTATTCAATGTAATCTCTGCTCCATGAAAGAGGCTGAATCTAGAGAATCTGCATCAGAAAGTTGAAAACGTCTGTAACAGCTTTTGTTGGTTTAAAGGTGAAAAAGACACTCGTCCTCATTGTTTTAAACCTTGTATTTTTATCGTAAGACCCTTATTTCATTGTGGAAACTCATATTCTTTTACCAAAAAGTAGAACTGACGAAAACAACATTGACATGAAGCATGTATTAGAAAAACTTTTCTCAAAAGTTTTGTCAAATGCTGAAATCTTATGAAAACAAGGAATTTCAAATGCCTAGAAAAATAGAATGGAATAATGTAGAATAACAATTCCTTTATAAAATGAAAGTACACACTTGTAAGTTTCATTTGATGTACAACATGTCATGATTCCAGACGCACAAAGTTTTTTGTGGAGCTGTGAATATTGTTTAAAATGACCCCTGCCGTTGTGCAAGTTCAGTGCGAGGCGAGTGCTTAAAACCAATGCGTCCTTGTACACAGACCTCGGTGCAGTACAAGTGCACGTTTGAGAGTCGCACGAGTGTGTGGAAAGAATCCGTAGAGAGTCTATTTTTGTCGGAGGTCGCAACGGTGTGATGTGGCTTTCAATTCATAATACAAGCATACTTGTGGTAATCCACGTGAATCTGTGCGGTTTGGGGCAATAACAGACCGCAGTGGTACAAGGCACATCGCAAGAAACTCGGACACGTCTCGGACCGAACTTGCCTCGCAGTCTGTGTACGGGAGGCGTGAGCCAAAATGCCTGACATGGAAGGAGGTCAAAGCGGGAACAGGACCGGCAGTGAAAGAGTTAACAAAATCCTATCCTTAAGTGCGTATGACAGGTTTCTACAAATTTCAAATTTTGTTTTAATTTAGTAGATTAACACTAGTTGTAAAAATAAATGACAGTTTCACATGAATCAAGAACAAGTTTGTGAAGAAAAGTTTGAAAATATGTTGAAAATAACAGGAAGTAGAAGAGAGTTCTAAACTGATGACATCACTCTAGAGACAAAGACATTTTCAATTTTCTCAGAATGAACATATTTTAATGACTTTATAAACATAAATTTAACAAAATGGCTGTGTTATTCATTCATTCATTCATTCATTTTCTACCACTTAATCCCGTTAGGGGTCGCGGGTGACTGGAGCCTATCCCAGTGACTTTGGGCCTTAGGCGGGGAACACCCTGGACAGTGGTCAACTTGTCGCAGGGTTAGACAGACAAACATTCACTCACTAAGGAAAATTTACAGTGATGCCCAATTAACCTAAACATGCATGTTTTTGGAGGTGGGAGGAAACCGGAGTACCCGGAGAAAACCCACGGTGACACGGGGAGAACATGCAAACTCCACCCAGAGAGATCGTGAGATGTTGATATGGTCCGACCCGGGAGTCGAACCCACAACCTCCTTATTGGGAAGCCAGAGCTCTAACCACTCTGCTACCGTGCACCCCCATGACCGTGTTATTATGTATTTTAATGTCTCAAGAAGTTAAAACCGGTTACATTAGAGGAGTTTCGGCCCAATTTATGACATGGTTGCTAAGCAACTCCATAGCGTGATGTCATCATCTATGAACAATTTTTAATCCTAAAAAATAGCTAAACTGGGATGAACTTTGCAAAATGATTTGTGAAATCTTGATAGTAATGGTCTTTGTTTTAGTGAAAATAGTACTTTAACCAACTCCAAACCTCAGACCTAAACTTACCCATTTCTGTAACTTCAGACCTAAACTCACAAAAGCCATGCGTTATTCCACTTTCTAGCCCGTTACAACAGCTACAAGCAGCAATACTGTATCTAGGTTTTATAATAGATCTTTGATGAAGAACTATCTTAGCTGCAGTATTTGTCAGAAACCCATGTAAACCCACTTTACAGTTAAAGTGTGCAAAAGCTTGATAACTTATATCTGATTTGATGAACTGTATTTGAAGTCCTCAGACGTGGAGTGACCTGTAAAACACATAACAAGACTTTCACACATACGACATGAAGAGACGCCTTGTTCTGAGGTCTAAAGTCAGACGCACTTCTCCACAGTCCCGCACGTTCGATAATGAAGAGACAAGACCAGCTCCACGGCTCAGGTCAGGGGTCAGAGGTCAAAGTCAGTGTCAGAACATGAGCTCGTTCTTGAAGCTGCAAATGAGAACTACAGTGGTTACATGAAGAAACTTAAAGTGGACGTTTTATGTAAAATCTACTTTTCTGAGTTTGTCTACTGCAGCTTCTTGTATTTACACTTGTACTTAATAGTAACTAATGTACTGAGCTCAGGCTGTCGCGCTTAAGGATTAGTGTCTATATTAGTGTCTCAGCACCGCGATATAACACACGAGTCCATAAAAATGCAGGTACAGGGCTCTCAACTCTCACGCAATGACCGTGTGACACACGCAATTCACCTCCTTCACACGCTCTCACGCCACACCTGGCATTTCTCACGCTGAAAAATCAGACACAATTTTTTTTTTTTAAACCAAAATTAAATAGTCTCAAATGTAGGCCTATAGAGCCTAGAACGGCCGCGCAATGCCTCTGAATTTCAGATGCGCTGTCTAAAGATCGCTCTCTTTCTTTCTCTCTCTCTCTCTCTCTCTCTCTCTCTCTCTCTCTCTCTCTCTCTCTCTGTCTCTCTCTCTCCCTCCCTCGGGAAGCTGCGCGCGACTGTCAGGGCAGCGTCACATCAGAGCTATTTAACAGACAGATCGTTTCTTTGAGACGCATTTCAAACTCCCAGTGATATTCTGTGAAACTAGAGCTTCATAGTGATCCATAGTTTGTGCAAATCAGCCTTATATTCACGGAGAAATGCCCAAAATGTACAGTGAAAGATAACGTGTGTAAGTAACAGCGGAGAAAATCGCGCAAAACGGCGCACCGCGGAAATGTTTGAAGAGGTCTTTACAACTTTTACTTTTGCCTGAATGTGACATAAAACAGACACTAACCTTATAAAAGCAGCAGCTCCTGTGTTTTCTCTGCTCTGATCACACAGGACCGTCCTGTCAGGCCGAGTCAGTCTGCCTGACGCTCCTAAAGCCCAGTTTTACAGGGGCGGAGCTAAGGGCATTTGGGGCTTGGGCCCCCTAAATCTGGCCTCAATGGGGGGGACCCTATTTGTATTTTTGTTTATTTAACTGCCTCATGTCTTTTTAATTATATAAAAATGACATCACACAATAGGATCATCACATCTAAAACTCACCAAAATACAGGAAATTGCATTAATTTTATAAAAATTCTCCAGGTAGGAGAATTCCCCCAGACCTCCCTGGATTACATCTGAACCTTGTTAGATTTAAATATATTTGTATTTACAGGCTTATGGGTCTGAGGGTCTGTCTGTAAATTTAAATAACATTATTTATTTCGAGAGGGTGGGGGCGTGATTTGAAATCTCGTCTAGGGTGATAAAACAGCTAGAGCCCATACTGTTACATTTTTATTTGTCAGAGGGCTGGTCCATTAAAATTTTTCCTGGGCTGAAAATGAGTCCCACTCCGACCCTGGACACTGCAGATCATTTCATTCACTGTCCCAGGACACAGGACACGTAAAAGAGATACTAAGTGTGAGTTCAGACGTCCTGATCCATGTTTGTAAAGTCTGTGGAGTTTTAGAGCCTCTACAGCCCCAGCTCCACTGTCACTGCTGCATAAAGGCTGCTCTGTATCCATGGTCTGCGGTGGGAAGTGCAGGGCCGTTTGAAAGGGATTTAAGGACCTTTCAAGGGGTGTGGGGGCTCAGCAGATAACATAAAAACTTCCAATTAATAATACAATGTTATAATACTTTCATGTTTCTGACATTTTTATGTCTTTGTCACACCAAAGAGATAATTAAAAAAAAAACAGACTGAACAGACTTGTATGGCCACAAAATGGGCTGTTATTTGCCCGGGAGGAGGAGGGCCCACGCATGTTTATTTTGATTAAAAAAAAAAAGTGTTGTTTTTTTCATAGTATGCCATAAAACGTATTTATCACCATTTAGAATGTCCCAAACTGTGATTTTACTTTCTAATTCTACTGAAATGTGTGGATGACTTTTCACCTCCAGAAAGTTAAAGTAAATTATGGTGATGGAGCATGCACAGCAGATCCAAAATCCTGATCCTTATCCTCAATAGAAAAAACAACATAACAAACATAAGTCCACGAAGTGTCTGCACAAAAGGTTTAGGCAGAACTGTTGTTGGAGGAGCCTATGTGCATTGTCCACTGTGAAGTAGCAGCAGCTCACAGACAGAGGCAGCTCTAAAGCCAGCAGAGGTAGAGCTGGAGGCTGCAGTCTCAGGACCTGCAGTTTGAACATCTGCAAAACCAGGAGCTGCAGTCTGAAGCCCCCTCACTGACATGTCTCCCACTGAGCAGGACAGAACAAAGAGTATTAGGACTCCACTGTGAACCACTGACACAGGATTTGGACATGTGAAGGCCTAAAAGTAGAAATTTCGAGGTGAAATTTTCTAACAAACAGCTGACTTTGTGCCAGTGTAAATCTGCTAGAAAATAGGATTTGTTAGTTAAAAACACTTCAGATTGCAGGAAACTACATTTATTTTGACCAAAATCTCCTGGGGAACTCCCAGACTCGACCCCTCAGGGCCACGTGAACAGAAGGCGTAATTGCCATTTATCTTTTATTCACTTGGTTGTTTGAACACCTGTTTTAATTTTTTATTTTTATAAAATAAGCTCAGAGTAATTGAAAGTGTTATCCAATACGACAATTTTTGTCTCACTTTTTTCAGCCACTTGAAGCCTGTAAAATGTCTCAAAATGCACCAAAATGTGTCTGTTTTTTCAAAAATCTCTGGGGGAGGACCCCCAGACCCCCCGCTCATTCTTTTCACCCTGTACAACATGATTTACCCACTGCTGAAATACGTCTGATGCCCATCAACCACTGAAAAACAGACTTCCAATTAGGTCGCTGCTTTACAAATTCTCCATGTAAATTTCAGAGCCTCACTCCCCCCAGAACCTGCGAATGATATGCACCCTCACAAAAAATCTCACTCCAAGTCAAAATCAAAAGTTGAGAGCCCTGTGCAGGTACAATGAGGTTTGAAGCTTCTGTGGCCAACAATCACGTTGTATTTATGTTTTACTTTCAATCGTTTAAGTGCTGTATACATATAGTTACAATTCAGAAACAAATAAACCAGAGGAGTTTTCATGGGCATAAAAGGATGATTATAGATTTTTAGGGGAAGCTGTCAGATTTAAAACCAAAATCATGTTTGCAGCGTGAAAATCAGTTACCCCACCTTTAAGGGACTGTCAACAAGATAAAACAGAAGTTCTTTGGTTTCCTTGATAACTTGTCCGTTTCTCAAATCAATTCAAGAGTTATTTATGGCCAGAAGCATTGTGTAAAACCTCTCATTTATTAAAAATCTGTTTTATTGAAGGTTTTTGTGCAAAAACATACACTTTTTCTTCAATAGCTTGGAGGGTGTGTTAAATACTGATCCCAAATTAGTTCAAAATAAATCATAATAATGATAAGCGTCAGGTACGGCCAATAAAATCTTATTCATATGCAATTTGAACGTATTTTTTAAATATTTTAGTCAGAAAGAAATACTTTTTCTTCAATAGCTTTTAATAAAATATTATTTTTTTAAATATTAGGATTTAGTTTGAATTGATTTGGGATCAGTCTTTCACAAAACCCGATTAGTACTTGGATGGGAGACGTTTAGAACACAAGAGCCACAGTAGGATGACAAAAGTAGACTGTTGCTGTGTCCATGGGCAAAGCACTAAACCCAGTGGCGTTTTAAGGGTACCATGGGGCCCCATGCGAAAACTAAATAGAGACCTTCATGCCCGATAATAGCACAGTAATCAGGCAAACTACTGAGACAAAAATATTGAATAGTTTTAATTTAAATTTATAAAAACAACAACAAAAAATCCACTAAAGTACCACTAAATATCATTTAACAATAAATAAACATGGTAAACAACAAACACAAAACATTGTGTATTAGGAAATAAAAAAAAAAAAAGTTCAAATGTTTGTCTCTACCGGCGGTAGTGAGGGTCCTCTGGTGGGGGCCCCAAGCAATTGCCTGGTTTGCCGGTCCTGTAGCAACACCTCTGACTAAACCCACATTGTCTCAGTGTCTGTTACACTGGGTGAGGGGATCCTTGATTGTAAAACACTTTGAGTGACTGGTGGAAGGTGGAGGTGGAAAAGCGCTATATAAATACAGATCTTTTACCATTTAGTTATATTACTAAACATGCCAGTAACTATTTCTTTCATTACCAATAAGAACCATTATGTCCAAAGACAATGTCACAAGAAACATCACTAAATGTCACCATAATTACATGTCGTATTATAAAATGCTTCTCAATTATTGCCTTTTTTAACTTTTTTTCTTTCAGTAAAACTTCAGAAACAAACAAGATGTGAGAAGTGTCTTGCCAAACGACACAACGACAGCAGCAAACAGACCAGAACCTGCCCTTTCACACTGTACACATCCACACTCTCTCTTATTTACCCATGCAAATCCGCGTGTACACAAACGCGCCTCTTTTGCATAATATTTATCCAGCCGACTGCCCCGCGCTTTTAACAAACTCATTTATTATTCCATCGCCGCGTCTCGTCCAATCACACGGCACAAACAAACAAACAGGATTGAGAGAGAGAGAGGAGAGGATAATTAACGGAGGCTTTGGAGGAGTTCGGTCAGTGTCAGAGCAGCAAATGTAGATGTATGAAGGCTGACTTTATGGATACGGACAGAGGATGTGCTGCCGGCAGGTTCAGGTGATGAATGGAGCTGGGAAGGGAATAAAACATGTGGCCTAGTGGTTGTAAATGGACTTTTATGAAAGATTAAACTGCATTTTTTAGTAAAAGCGTTTGGAACATGGTTATATTCAAGATTGTGCTAAACATTTTGATAGTTTTCATCCAGTTTGGCAGTTTTAATGGCATTTAAGATTGTACTTTGTGCAGCAAATATGACATAGTAGGGCTGTGTCTGGATATCCACACTATTCCTATATGTCACTATCAGTATTTGTTTTTTATTTTTACTCCATACATCTATTTTCTACAGCTTTATTCAAGGTCGAGTCGTGGAGGAAGCAGTCAGCAGTGAGGCCCAGACATCGCACACACAAGGCCAGTCCAAAGACATATTCCACCAGAAGAGGGCAAAGCACCTTTTTCAGGAGGAGAACCATGACCTCGGATTTGGAGAAGCTGATTTTCATCCCAGTCACCTCCAAACTGGTTTAAACCGTCCCAGTGCATGTTGAAAGTCCTGGTTTGATGAAATATCAGGACAACATCGTCTGAAAACAGCAGACACGAGATCCTGTGGTTCTCAAACCGGACACCCTCTGGTCTCTGACTGCGCCAAGAAATTATGTTCATAAAAATAATGAACAGAGCCAGTGACAAAAGGCAGCCCTGGGGAAGTCCAACATGCTCTGGGAACAAGTCAATGCAAACACAACTCCTGCTCCAGTCGTACAGGGTCTGGACGGTTCTGATCCCGGACCCAATACCCTTTGACCATTCCGACATGATCATGAACGCCTTCTCCAGATTCACAAAGCACAAACCATCTCCCACGAACCAGTCATGTGAGCGCATAGTCAGCCCGGATCATGTCCCGTATTGTTTGTTTTGTGTCGCTAGATTTTCAGAGCATCGAGCGACCAAACCTTTGAAAAAAGCCCCAAAAACAAGTGACCTTTAGACTTCAGAAAACAGTTCTTCTTTCCCCTTGATGTGAGAGGACGGCACACCACTACGTCACAGGAGAGCAGTGTGCATTCGACGCTTGAAAGTTTAGCAGAGCCCAACTTGGTCATCAACGCCTGATGAGGCCAAAGCGTCAACCGCAGGTCTGAGCGTCTACTTCACAGACGCCTTAAGACGCAGTTTTACTTTGACTTAACAAGTAAACGGAACGCACTGGACAGTCTGTTCCCACAGATAAGCGTCAATACCACGCAATTTGTATTTTTTGCGTGTGTATTTCTCGCGATTCTGTCGAAGTTCATTTCTATGGTGAAAGTAAAGACGTGTAACCCCAAAAACCCCCTGTTTGTCCTCAATCGCATCGCGTGTTTATACCACGCCAGACAAAACGGCTGTGTAATTGCACGACAAAAAGGCAGAAGCGTCGTCATGAGAATATGTTGCATTGGACGCTCCAACGCCGTCTGGTCTGAACGCAGCATAAGAGTTTTGAAATTGACAGTCGGCTAATACATAAAAATAATACTCAAAGTGCATTGAAACAGAACAATAGACTAAACTTATATTTCATTTAAGTCATCCTAAAGTTCCACAGTGTAAAAACCCAATGCTCCGGTGTCCCAAACTTTACTTGAGAAAAGCCTGAATAATGCATAAAACAGCACATTTAAATCAGACCTGCTGCAAATTCATCTCTGGGTCCACAAACGCTCGCTCTTTGTTCAAGCGTTCACATAAATTCACTTAATTAGCTTTCCATATTCAATCAATGTGACCTTTCTCAAATAAGTTCAGCTATGATGTATTCACGCTTTAATAAATCCGCCGAGTGAAAGGTCTGAAGACTGCGGCAGAGTGGTTAGCCTCTTCTCTGCCCAGGAAAAAGACCAAATATGGCGAGATTGAAAGAGAGTTATGTAGATTTTCAGTCGGACGTTACACCGGGGGATATGTTTAAGAAATATAGTTTGTTTTGTAGCCAGACACTGCAGGCGAAGCTCTTTAAAGTGGAGACAGGAACAAAAAGGTTTTCTCCAAATGTATTTTCTTCCACAGAGACACGAAAATACAAACTGCACAATCTGAGACACAACAAGAAAGTTTTTACAGAAAGAAAGTTTGTCAGAAGGTTCGTTTGTGAGACTGTAAAATAAAACTATAAAAAGAGTATGAGCCACTACAATAAAATAATGTCTTTAGGATAAAAATACAAGGTTTACATGATTAAAACAATAAGGGCGAGTGTCTTTTTCATCTTTAAACCAACAAAAGCTGTTACAGACGAGAAGGCAGCAGCACTTTTCTTCTTTCTGATACAGATTCTATAGATTCAGCCTCTTTCATGGAGCAGAGATTATATAGAATAAATCCAGTAGTTTGACTTCCTCTGACACTTTTCACTCGCTCACAGAAGAGGAAGTTTCTAGACTCGCTGCATGTGTCGTTCTCCTCAGAGTCCTAGTCCAGTAGGATCGTCTTTTCTTCAGTTTAAAGATCAAATATCTGCTCTAAACTTACTCAACTGTGTTTTTAGTCCAACATGTTTTGTCTGTGATCTGTTTGAAAAGAAAGTCGGCCTCCAGAAGCAGCTGATCATGTAAAACAAAGCTGACTGTATTTTCTGATCATGTGACTTCTTCTGGGTCTTTGTGCTCAGACTATTCTACCCTCTGCAGGTGAATCTGTGAAACTGCATCATGTATTTGACTGTAGACAAAGTCAGCACGTGCATCAAAGAGCCCCACATCGCTGCAGAGAATGAAAGGTCAGTGACAGAAATATTCATTAGTGGCAGGGAAAGAGTTATGTAATATTTGACCAACTCTGACTTTGATCAATTCAGCTCCAGCTCCATTTGAGTTTGAAACCCCTGTGTTAGATATTTTACAATACTGTACACTGTTACTGACAGGCAATCCGGCTCAAAATTTGGCCATATGATCATAAGGCTCTTTCACACTCTGCTCACCTGAGCTGGTTTGTTAACTTTGCCAACAGGAGTCTCTGTGTTTGGTGTAGATGACAGGCTAATTCATGCAGCTCAGTTCTGACTGTCGAAGTAGCTACGCAGAATGAGGGCTGTTCCACATCTTGCGCATCTGCTGCTCAGGAGTCCGCCTCAGCTCCATCTCTCCTCCACTGTTTGACCAAAATACAGATTACAGGCTATTTTCTTCTCTGTCCGAGTCCGACCAGGTTAAGCTCTGCAGATTAGAATGCACAAAACAGGAAAAAGAAATTGAACTATGTCTGGAATTACAAAGTAAAATCACTCCGCACAGACTTCAGTTTGATCAGATAGGTAATGAGAAGTTTGTAGTTTCTTTGATATTTGGACTCCTCTAGTGTGCAACCGGCTTTATGCAGCTTTTGTGACCAGGGCATGACTTTAACTGACAGAGATTAACAACTACTCGCTTTAAAACATACTCACTTTGCATTGGTTTAGCTACTGATGGCCTTTTGAATGTTTGTGTCAATGTTTTTTCACAATGATGCACCCAAAGAGACTTGAACAAACACTGCGTCGCTCCACCCTCTCGAAAAAAAAAAAAAAAAACTAAAATAGGAATCTACAAACACTGACACAATATTTACCATTGCACTGCAGCAAACATGACAAACACGAGCAGTTCTAAACGTCGAGTGAAGTTGTTATCAGCCAAGTCCAGCGCTCGGAGTGAGTTTGATCCTGTGTGAACACCTGCTTCTCCGATTACACCTGCAGCACTCGCACAGGTCGGTCACGCAGATGGATCTCTCTGTAGCCGATTATCCACAGCAGGGATCGGTTTAACACTCCACCAACAACACCGGGATTAATACGAGTCTGAGTTATTGTCCCACAAACTCCTGCCTCTGTCCCGTTCTCCAGTCTCTCCGTCAGCAGTAGTGACTTTTACCTAAGCAGGGGTGTAACATCAAATTCTGGGCCCCAGGTACAAACTTTGGAGATGGGCCCCCAATACATGATCTTGTGTTTTAATGATTTAGTTCACTCTTGTTATTTTTCTATTCATTTGGGTTTTATTTCCTTCTAGAATATTCATATACAGGTTACTGAATTATTTAAATAGTGTTGGACGTTTCTTGGCAGGGAAATTGGAATGCCTTACAATGCCTTTCCAGATTTGGTAACCACTTTATAATAATGGAACAGAGAACAAATCATTTAAAAATGTTTAAAAATCATTAAGATAACATGAACTAATCATTACTTAATTATAAAGATAGCATTAACTAATAATGAACAAACATGAATTCTAATCATTAATAATAATGCACATAATTTGACCATTTGTACATGTTAGTAAATCATTAATAAACTCTTATCATTATTTAAACATAAGATAACAATTACTAGCTGTAGACAAACAAATGAACTGGTAATATGCATAAAGAACAAATCATGATATAATAATCTGCTAATCACTACTAAATGTTTAAGTAATTATGAAAAAATGAACTAATCTGCACTATACAAAACATGTTAATGTTTAAGTAATAATCAACAAACATGAACTAACTTTTAAAATAATGTATTGTTCATTTAGTAATCATGAACAAAAGATGAACTAATCATTCCAAGATGCACTTTCATACTTTTTATAAATGTTAATTATATTTACAAATTTACATTTCATTTACATTTACATTACAAATTTTAACATGAACAAAACATTTATAAACATTTTTCCAGCCCCTGTTCTAAATGGCAGCAAATATATATATATATAATATATTAAAAAAAAAAATGAATGCTGCACAGTGTATCCAAATGTAGTAAATTACCCTGTAAATAAACATTTACTCATATATATTGTGACTTGTGGTTAAACCTTTATTATTACTTGGTACTCGTATACCGAAGTTTAGTTCTCCTTTAGTGCTGCTTTAGCCTGTTTTATCCGGCTTTATTCCTGCTTAGTCCTGCTTTATTCCTACTTTATTCCTGCTTTAGCCTGCTTTATTCCTACTTTATTCCTGCTTAGTCCTGCTTTAGACCTGCTTTAGTCTGCTTTATTCCTGCTTTAGTCCTTGTTTTAGTCCTGCTTTTACCTGCTTTGTCTGCTTTATTCCTGTCCTGCTTTAGTCCTGGCTTTAGTTCTGTTTTATTCCGCTTTAGTCCTGCTTTAGTCCTCTTTAGTTCTGTTTTAGTCCTCTTTAGTCCCCTGTTTTAGTCCTGCTTACAGTAAGTCCTGCTTAGTCCTGTTTTATTCCTGGCTATTATTCCTGCTTTATCCTGCTTTAGTCCCTTTATTCCTGCTTTAGTCCTGCTTTATTCCTGCTTTAAGTTCTTCTTTAGTCCTGCTTTAGTCCTGCTTAAGTCCTACTTAAGTCCTGCTTTAGTCCTGCTTTTAGTCCTGCTTTTAGTCCTGCTTTGGCCCTGCTTTAGTCCTGCTTTATTCCTCCTGCTTTAGGTCCTGTTTTTGCTTTACTCTGCTTTAGTTCTGCTTTAGTCCTGGCTTTTAGCCCTGCTTTAGTCCTGCTTTAGTCCTTCTTTGCCCTGCTTTAGTCCTGCCTTTATCTGCCTTTATTCCTGCTTTAGCCTTGCTTTAGCCTGCTTTAGTCTGCTTTAGCCTGCTTAGCCTGCTTTTAAGTCCTGCTTTTAGTCCTGCTTTAGCCTGCTTTAGTCTGCTTTGTCCTTCTTTGGGCCTTTTTTGCTTTCCTGGCTTGGTTCTGTTTTATTCCTGCTTTATTTGCTTTACCTGCTTAATTACAGCTTTAGCTCTGCTTTAGTACCTGGCTTTAGTTGCTTAGTCTTCTGCTTGTTTTCTTAGCCCTGTTTTAGTCCTGCTTCGTCCTTGTTTTAGCTCTGCTTAGTC
>CM076396.1:1740251-1786453 GCA_038363315.1 Mugilogobius chulae
CTCTCAAATTAGCCTTAAACCAAAGGATCCACAGAAAAACATAAAACACACAGCAGTTTGTATTTATGGCAAAGTTCATCACACACTGTCTTTGAGGAGTAACATAGAGTACAAAATATATTAGAGGACACGCTGGTGACATGCTTACGTGTGTCCTCACGGCTCTAAGAGATCGCAACTAAAAATGGACTGAATATAAAATAATAGCGACTTGAAGCGAGATTCAAATGGAAGTAAGCCAACTGTTACACCATTTTAACCCCTGGCCCTTTTGAATCCGGCTCCCACATAGAAGACCCAGAATCCATGAGAGCCAACCGTGAGGCGGATGCTATCGAGTTCCGACGTACTATTAAATGACAAACCACGTGAGCACATCAACTAACACTCAAGTACTTGCAAATATTTATTAAATAAATGGCATGAAAAGTTATGATAGCGGTTAGCTCAGGACAGAGTGCCAAACTGAATATGCACAGCGGCGCTCAATTGAACCGCCAAGGAGGCTACAGGGCGAGGACGTGACGCTGGGAGAGGTTAAAGGGCACTAGTTCACCCAGGGGCTTCAACAGCATAGTTTTTTTTTACTTGTTCTTTCTTTTAATTTTATTTTAAAGTTTTCCATTTCCCATAGCTACATTTTTCCAGTAAACAATGTTATGAGGCTGGTCCTATTTAGTCAGACATTATTCAGCTAAACTTGCGTTAAAAATACATTCCAAACATTCTAAAAAGCCATTCATTTTTAGCTTGAATTTTATTATTAGTCTAGTTCCTAGGATTGCAGTCATGACAAGCAGCAGAGACAGCCACAGCTCCGAGCCAGCCCACATTGAAAGGAAGGCTGAGAACCATTGCTTTCGTCAGACTCACATTATGGTGAGGTGGTTTATTAGGGGAAGTGTAGAAAGTCTTTTAAAAACAGTCTTGATTCAGTTCAAATACTTCTTCATCGTATCTGAAAACATCTGACTGGTCTCATCTTGTGGTGCGTTCAGGGAAGTTCGCGGCCCGCTCACATGTGCAAGCAGCGGTTTCGTGGTTCAGACGTGTTCTGTTCAATCACAGACAGCTAACACCCGTGGCAGACGTCAAACCTTTTGAGAAGTTTCAGCGCCTTCCAGGATCTTTTATATCACTGAGGTCCACTTTGGGCGAGTTCTTGTCTCCTGTGCCTTCCCACCACAGCTGCTCCCACCGTCCTCCACCACAGCTGTCCCACCATCCATCCACACCAGCAGTGGACCCGCCCTCACCGCTTGGCCCCCGGCCTCCTCACTCACACCTGCTGTGGCTCTGCTCGGCTGCTGCTGTTTACATGAGTCGTCGGTGATTCTAGCATTGAGTTTGACAGAGAGCATTTATAATGAATGTATTGAAGCTCTTGTGCAAGAATTATAAACCCTATTTTTCAAGTGTTAAGTTAAAAAACATTATACGAAAGTATCAAAATCTAACTTTAACTTCCGAAGACTAAGTCATTCTGTGTTACGTTTTGTAAGTCATTTTGTCAAGTTCTATGATGGTAAACACAAGAGCATTCGTGCATCACTCGTGACATTTATTCTGATGTGTTGCCAGGTGTTATTTAGCGGGTCTGAAAACAAAAAACATTAAGTGTTTTAATCATGAGTCACGTGAGCCTCATACTTTATTCCGACCCTTGAGTTTAAAGAGATTTTTACACTATATTTTGATTTGGAGGCAGTGAAAGCAGCGAAAGATTTTCCTGGTATCTGGGTGTATTTTGCTCTATAAAATGGCCCATGGCAATTCAATTCAAATATTTAGATTTAAAAGACATATATTGCAAACTAGCCAGCTATGTTGTAACTCTGATAAAAAAAATACACATCCATTCTTAAATTTGGCAAAATGTCTTAATAACTTTGTCGTTTATAAAGCTGCAGAAGCCTATTTTAAATAAAATTGTAGTGGTTATGCTGATCCTACTCACACAGAGCCTGAGGATAACTCTGAGGAGGTTCAAATGGAATTCTCTTGAATACAATAGAATATTACATGAAGCTTTTGAACCAGGAATGGGTGGTCAACTGTGTAGAGCTCCAAGTGATGATGCCATAGTCCATCTTACTGCTTTACATGACAGCTGTACTGATTTTTATTAATTAGTAAATAAGTGGATCATCTTAAAAAAGTAAAACTGCCATGATCCAGAAAGACAGTTATATTTTAATTAGAATCAATTTAACAATTTGATTATAATGTTTATTTGTTTACTGTTGCACTTATCATGTTAAATTATATTCAGCGCGTTTATTCAGCTGTTCGTATTGTATAATGTGATTAAAAGAAGAGTATACATTAACAAACAGCTTTTGAGATTTCATTATTAGGTCGTATTTAGGAACATCATGTATATAAATCACTTCAATACTTACTGGTATTTTTAGCTTAGTCCTTTACAAGTATGATGAATTGGCATTGTGTTCATGCGTAAACATTACAGTATCAAAGAATCAGTGAAGTACATTTATATTCAAGTGAACACATTGAACATTAGAATATCAACACTTCCCGTATTATTTATACCATCTTAAACTTGTTGGCTTTTAACATATATAAAAGGAAATATATTTGTTATGGACAAGTATTTATAATTTTCCATGTTCTTTAATCGTTTTTAATGTACCTTTCCATGTACGGGCGCCATTAGTACTCACTAAAAAAGAAATAATTATTCATCGTAATTAGAAGATAGTTCTCTCGTAATTGCAAGATAATTTAGAATGCTTTCCCCACATTCCTGTATACCCGTACGGCTTCGATATCAGCTAAGCTAGTGACCTTTATCACAACACGAGTAGGTCTTTCTGTGCTTAGCCTTGATGTTTCAAAATAGCTCAGATGCGCTTGATGGATTTCGTTATGTTTAAATTTAAGTGCCTGTGTCTTACTGGCAATGTTAATTGGTCGCAAAAAGTATAAAAACTAGCTGGTTAAGTACGACACTGTGGACCTCGAGGCTACAGTGTAGCAAGGTTTTCTAAAGACGGCAGATGTTCGTGGAAGCTGTCCACCCGAGAAAGAAGCCTAAGTGGTAATCGGCAGGTTTTTTTAATAAAAAACAATCTTCTTCGACTGTTGAACAGTTAACTCTCACACATCCTTAGAATGTGCGGCTGTTTTTTCTGTGGCTCAAGCGTCTGGTTTTCAATTATTTGGCAAAAAGAAGAAGTGCTGCACATTTTTCTACATCTTCGCCATCATTTGACTTGAAACATACGGGCATTTTTTTGCCTGTCGCGCAAAGTCCCCGCTCCAATCAACTAGGTGAATCCACCGGAAGTGTAAGCAAATGCAGAAACTTTCTCTCCTTATGGCCAAATAATAAATTGTAAAACCAGACGCTGGAGCACAGAATAAACGTCGCACATTTCTAGGATCTGGTGAGAGTTAACTGCCAACCATGGAGGATTGTGTTTTATTTCACACAAAACCTGCCGATTAACCGCTAGTCTTCTGGTGGGTGAACAGCTCCCACACACTAGCAGTGCTTTAGAATAGACCTAACTGTAGCGTAAGTCCAACAGTCACGTACATGACATACTTTTTGAGACCCGTAACATTCCAGCTATCGATTCGCAGGCACACTTATTTACATAACGAAATTCCCACAAGCCATTTTAGCTAATTTTAGAAACATCAAGCTTAGCCACAAGAAAAGACTACTCATATTGTGGATAAAGTCCCTAGCTTAGCCTATAGAAGCGTGTGGTTTACAGAATGTGGGAAAAGCCATTTAAATTATCTCCTAAATACGAGAAAGTTAACTCGTAATTACGACAAGTTAGTGAGTACAATGGAGCGCCGTAACCATGAACTAGTAGTATTTCTAAGAAAAGAATCATTGCCGTGCAGAGAGCACAAACGTCCTCAGAGATAATGTGGATCTGACCACATTAGCAATTAGCATCGCGGAGCTAGCGCTAACATTAGCCCGCCACTTTTTACAGTTATTTTCTGGTTATGAAAACAATTTGCAATGATACAAAACGCACTAAAGCGGGTCAAGCATCACACAGAATCATACAACATCCTCACTGGTTCTAAGGAGTGATATCTGACTTTGCAATTATGTGTTTTCAAATGTTCACAATTTTAGCTTCTGGCTAACAGTGAGCTAACGGCTAACAGTGAACATTTTGTACACTCACTCACCGAGATTTTCTCCAAAAAACGGTCACTTCTGTGGCTCACAGGCGATTGCCTACGAATGAAGCCTGTTTGCAACCAATTATTAGCAAAATAAACCAGAATATTTGACATTATTTGATGTTTTTCCTAGGGGTGTCAAATTAGTGCATTAATTGCGATTAAGTAATTACAGACACATAATTGAGTAAATGTTTTTAATCGCATTAATCTATTTTGAAATCTTTAACTACTGTACATTGTTTCCATATGTGAGTTGCAAAGTGACATAAGGGTTGTTCAACTTGACAACTTAGCAACAAAACACTTCCTAAAGTCTTCATTTTTTAAAATATATTAATATTCCATCTGCAATAATGTAATAATTAAATTGGATAAAAACAAAACAAAAACAGTTGAGTTTTTTTCTCAGCAACTTTTGGTGAGATTAAAATAGATTAATTAATTGGCAGATCATAATGAATTAATCTCTTTAATTTTTAATCGCTTGACAGCACTAGTTTTTCCTACTTACTCGCTTTGCTACGAGTGACTGTGACCGACGCTGTGAACGCATGGGGTGTTTTACCAGAGCATCGCGGTACTCTCTACTGGACACTTTCAGTATTACAACCTAAATTGCATAATGCTAATGGATTACATTAGCCTAAATACATTTTTCTGTGCAAGGCAGCATTACAGTGAGTGTTCACAGTTTATTTGGGAATGGTTCAAACATGAGCAATGCTCAATGCGGGATGTGTGGAGCAAATCTGTCTGAATATTATGACACAATGACTAAAAACAGAAATAATTAAATCTCCAAACTGTTTTTTCAAATATATATTTTTAATCACATTGTACAAAAGAACACCGATTAAACTTTATATTTAACATGAAAATCAAATCAAATGTGTTCAAATGATTTCATTATTAAAAATATTACTTCTTCAGGATCATGGAGTCACCTTCATTTTAATATTGTCAGGGTGTGTCTAGTGCGCATTGCTCTGTTAACTTGACCTGTTGTGACCTCCTACATAAGCGTATGTTTCCCGGGTTTGCAGGCTTTCGTCTTCTCTTCTGCTCAATAAACGGAGACGTGTTCCCGTCCTCCAAAGATACTTGCCTCTACTTTGTCCTGGTAACTACAGCCTAATAATGCCTAGAACTCGCCCGTTTACAATATGTTAACTTAAAATTAGTACAGCTGTCATGTAAATGCATATGTGCCTTGACATCTCACTCTAAAGCTCAACAGTGACTTCCTGGTTCTGACTCTCACAATAAATCTTCATTGGGATTCCAAACCTACATTTTTGTTTAAAATACTTCTGCAGCTTTATAAAGGACAAAATTATGAAGAAATTTGCGGAATTTTAAGTAATGAATATGTTTTTTTTGTTTTTTGAGTGAAAACAACAGAGCCAACATAGCTGGCTAGTCCGCATTATGCCTTTTAAACTCTTAATATTAGAATTTTTTTAAACCGGCATTTTTTGAAAGTTTTTAATAGAGCAAATTACACCCAGAACCAGGGAAATCTTTGACTGTCTCACTGCTCCAAAGAACTTCTCGTTAAAAAAAAAAGGAAGTAGCCTACGCTGTTGCTATGCTATCGTTATCTTTACTATGATATATTGTAAAAATCTCTTCTAAACTCAAGTGGTGAATAATTATGAGGCTCAGGATGCTTTAGGTAAGCGAGCAAAACACGTGACTCATGTAAAACACTTGATAGTTTTGTTGTTTCAGAGGCAAGAAAACTGGCACATTCACAGAATAATATGTCACAGTGACTGCACAGAATGCTCTTGGTGTTTTACCATCATAGAACTAGACAAAAACACAGAACTAAACCAGATGACCTTGGTCTTGGAAATAAATTAGATGTTGAATATTTCTATAATATTTTTTAACTTAACACTGAAAAAGTCTTTTTAGTCTTGCACAAAATGCTTTAAACACGTTCATTCAAGCTTCATGTAACATCAAGTCATGTAAAATCTCTCTAAATCTCTCATATGCGTCTGATTGGCTGTGTTTGGGTTCTTATTCTCATTCCATCATTCATTTGTAATAATAAAAAAAATGTATTATTTAGCACTTTCCATACAACAAGTAATTCATAGAGCTTTTCATGCATGGTTAAAAATACAAGTACAATTACTTTGGAACATATTTATAGAAAATACAAGTCAATGTGCTATATTAATTATAAATACAACACACATTCGCGGATCAGAGTAAACAATAACATTTTCAGCTAAAAATATAATAAACCATTAAGTAAAAGCTAGGTTATAAAAGTGTGTTTTAAGTTTACAATTCAAATAGTGAGATTTGGTGCTTCTCTGATGGCTAAGGTAGTGTACTCCACAGTGTTGGAGCATATATTACAAATGCAGCATTGCCAATTTTCTTTGCTTTATTGCGAGGAATTACCAGCAGGCCTGCGTTTGACTAGGGCATGGATCTTTGTGGAGTATAATAGTGTAACATATTACAAATATAAGCTGGTGCCCGTGGAGCTGTCCGTGGAGAGCTTTAAAAGTGATTAAAAGGACTTTAAATTTGATTCTGAAGCTGATTGGTAGCTAGTGTAAAGAAGCCAAAACAAGGTGGTGGGTTAAAAGACGTGCCGTATTTGTGTTTGTCACATCATGTAGAGATCAGAGAGATGCTCATGTAACAGCAGCAGCCCGAGCAGAGCCAGCAGCAGGTGTGAGGCGAGCAGGGCGGGGCCAGCGGTGAGGGCGGGGCCACTGCTGGTGGTGGAGACGATGGGAGCAGCTGTGGTGGAGACAGTAGGAGCAGCTGTGGTGGAGGCAGCAGGAGACAGGAACTCGCCCAAAGTGGACCTCAGGAAGTCCTTGAAGGCACTGACTCTCTCAAAGGTCATCATGTTTGCACGAGTGGTGCTGCTGGTGTTGAACAGAACCACGGCCTGGACCACGAACCGCTGACTTTACACATAAGCGGGCCGCCGTACTCTCCCTGAACGCACCACAGAGAAGAGACCAGTCAGATGTGATCAGATAGGATGAAAATATTTTACACTGAATCAAATGTTTTTAAAAGACTTTCTCCACTCCCCTAATAAACCACCTCACCATAATAAAGGAATTCTCAAACTCTTATGGAAAGTAAAAATTTGCTGTCAACTGATCACCACCTGGTGGTGCGCTGGATTCACTGGTGGAGGAGGACGCTGGTGGACAGACCTGGGAGACCAATGCATATATTTAAGGTCTGTTACAGAGTTTCTGTCAACAGGGTTTCCAACTCACACCTTCGGGAGAGCTTCTTCCAGCTCTCGGGGGAAATCGAGGACATTGAGTCTGACTCAACCATGCTTTCAGCCTTCATTGTCAATGTGGCTGATCGAAGCTGTGGTTGTCTCTGGTGCTTGTCACGGCGGCAATCCTAGAACCCGGTGATGGATGTCATCAGGCTGAAGGAGTCCTTCCAGGCGCTGTTGCCTTGTGGAACCACTGAGTCAAAAACTCTAGGCTGAGAGGAGTTCTGGAGACTATGGAAGAAAATCTGCTTCAGTAACATTGCTAACGGTAAAGGTCGAGTTATAATTGACTGAAGATGTTGTCAGACAATGGCAGGGATGTTGAGAATCGTCACTTCTGCAGGAGAAAGCAGAGACTGAAAACTCAGAGAGAGACTCATCCATCACTCAAGCTGACGTCACTGATGACAAACTCCTCGGTGGCAGACCTCCTCGGTGGATGACATCTGTCTTGCATATCTCAAGTCTCTGATGTGGAACTATCTTCGCTGACATGTTTCTACAACATCATGTGGGACCTCTGACCCAATACATCGGCTGTTCAAGGGTTCATGGGAGTTTGCCCAACAGGTCTGCATGTGCTTTGTGGATCTGGAGAAGGTGTCCAACTGTGTCCCTTGTGGTCTCTTTTGGAATTTCATCCATAGTCACATTATACTCTGATCTCAACTAAATGAGTGGCTTTTAGAATGGTTCGGAATGTTATTTAACACTAAATTTAAGAAAGAAACAAGTAACTAGTGCCCTTTACCTCCCCAGCTGTCACGTACCTGCTGCAGAGTGAACGTCCCAGTGCAGAGAGTGTTTGAAGAAGATGTGTTCCCACAGCTCACGATCGAGGTCTGAATCTCTCGCAGCGTTTGAGCACCTGGACACACAGCATCACTTTTATTAGAATGTAGTAGGTAGAACTTGCTAGAATACATAGTTTTTTGACTTCTGACTTTCACTTTAAAAGGAAAGATAAAGTTTGAGCACCATATAAAGTGGCCTTTAACAGTGATCCAGCCAGGTTATAATAGACTGAGAATATAAAATAGAAGTAAAATAAATATGGAGGAATGTTGACCCAGTGTATCACAAGTACTGAGGCTCAAAGAGGGGAAAATACTATCTCGCAGACAGAAATCCAGCTGTGGTTTCAACAAAAAAGCAATAACAGAACTGGATAAAAAACAATCAGTTCAACATTATACTGCATCTGTCCTGAAACACCACATTATTAAAATAACAAGTGCGATAGTGTTAAGTGTGTCTTTAAGACTCTCTGACCTGTTGCCTCCAGGCTCCAGCCGGCGGAGTAGCACGCTGTTCCCTCTGCAAAGGTGTTCTGTCCATCGTCCAGGCAGATGGGCTGGATGTAGTTGGACAGAGTTGGTTTGGAGGCCAGCTTCAGCACCACCACGTTAGAAACACCGTGCTGTTGCTCCTAGTGACGTTTGTAACCATAACTCGGACCTCTTGAGGGTTAGAGGCATTCTGATGCAGACGACCCAGCACCACGCTCCACTCTGACATGTTCAGAGAGCTGCACACAGGGGCAAAGGTCAGACAAGTGTTTTAACACCCTGCAAAAACTTGGTTATAACAGCATTTTTAGAGGACACCACTAAACAAAGGGATTGCAGCACAATCCCACCACTAGAGGCGCTCAGATTCCTGACCTGGGCAAACAGCTGGCATCGCTCAGCACGGCGTTCTCAGACACCAGAGTTCCTCCACACACATGAACCTGGTTCTTCTGGATACTGACCATCCAGGGCCACTGTCCCTCAGACAAAGAGGCTCCAGCAGAGAGAGGCTTGTTCAGAGGAGCATTTCCACACACCACAGCTGTGAGAAACACACACATATTAGCAGGTCAGAAAAAACACAGGTCTCCAACCTGTATCTCAGGGGTAATGTTAAACTCTCCACCTACCTACCTACCTTCAAAATCGCTTCTCAAAGGAATAAGATTCACATTCCTAATAACATTGTAAATGTATTGTTTAACTACTGTAAATGTACTATGTGCTCTAATAAATAGATGAAGTGATTTTGTTGTTGTTGTTGTTTAATGTCATTTTTTTTTAAGATAGATAAGATAAGATATCCTTTATTTGTCCCACAATGGGGAAATTCCAGTGTTGCAACGCACATTTTAAGAAAAGCAGGGAAAATAGAAACATGCAATCAAACAAGATAATAGAAATAAAATAGACTTAAAATATATATAAAGATACAATAATTACAAGACTATTATTTACAATAAATGTTTGCTATGGCACAGTGCAGGATATGACAGGATAAATAGATAAAGTGGCATCAGTATATAGTATATAGTATTATGTACAATATATGACTATGATTATGTACAACTGCAGCAGATGAACAGAATAAATAACCAGTAATAAATATGAGGTAAAGTATGACGATGTTTATGTACAGAGCAGCATTTAAGGAGGTGTAAATAGAGGTGAATAAATATATCAGATAAAGTGACATGAGTGAGTTGTACCAGAGATGTTTCCATGGTAACACAGTATTGCACAAGATTAAATGTGATGATGTCCAGAGTTAACAGTGTTCGTTGTACAGTCTGACAGCAGCAGGAAGGAAGGACCTGCGGAACCGTTCCTTCACACAGCGAGGGTGAATCAGTCTGTCACTGAAGCTGCTCTCCAGAGCAGACAGGGCGTCCTGCAGGGGGTGAGACTCATGGTCCAGCATAGATGTGAATCTAGCCAGGACCCTCCTGTCTCCCACCTCCCGCACTGAGTCCAGAGGACAGCCCAGGACGGAGCTGGACTTCTTGATGACCTTGTCCAGCTTCTTCCTCTCCCTCTCTGTGATGCTGCTGCTCCAGCAGACCACACCGTACAGGATGGCAGATGCCACCACCGAGTCGTAGAAGGTCCTCAGGAGTGGCCCCCTCACTCCAAAAGACCTGAGTCTTCTCAGGAGGTAGAGCCTGCTCTGGCCCTTCCTGTACAGTGCATCAGTGTTGTGAGTCCAGTCCAGTTTATTGTTCAGATGAACACCCAGGTACTTGTATGAGTCCACTCTCTCAATGTCCCTTCCCTGGATGTTCACTGGTGGCGGGGCAATGGAGTGGCGTCTGCGAAAGTCCACCACCATCTCCTTGGTCTTCCCAGCGTTAAGGAGAAGATGGTTCTGCTGACACCAGTCCACAAAGTCCTGCGTTAGTCCTCTGTACTCTGCATCGTCGTCGTCCGTGATGAGTCCGATGATAGCAGAGTCGTCAGAGAACTTCTGCAGGACGCAGCTTTCCGTGTTGTGTCTGAAGTCTGCAGTGTAGAGGGTGAAGAGAAAGGGCGCGAGGACGGTGCCCTGCGGCGCCCCCACACTGCAGGTCAGAAGGTCAGACACACAGTCTCGGGCTCTCACAAACTGGGGCCTGTTTGTGAGGTAGTCCAGGATCCACTCTGCCAGGTCACAGTCCACACCGGCCGTCTCCAGCTTGTCCCTCAGGAGCAGGGGCTGGATGGTGTTGAAGGCACTGGAGAAGTCAAAAAATAAAATCCTCACAGCGCAGCCGGGCTTCTCCAGGTGGGACAGAGAGCGATGCAGCAGGAAGATGACGGCGTCCTCCACTCCGATGCCAGGTCGATACGCGAACTGCAGCGGATCCAATGCTGAGCTCACGGTGGAGCGAAGGTGGCCCAGGACCAGTCTCTCCAGTGTCTTCATCAGGTGGGATGTAAGAGCCACTGGCCTGAAGCTGCTGAGGTCTTTGGCGTGCGGTGTCTTAGGCACAGGTACCACGCAGGAGGTCTTCCAGAGCTGTGGTACCACCCTCAGCTTCAGGCTCATGTTGAAGACATGCTCCATAACTCCACACAGTTCATCTGCGCAGGACTTCAGGAGCCTGGGGCTGATGCAGTCTGGTCCAGCTGCCTTCCTGGTTTTGATCCTTTTCAGCTCTCTCCTCACCTGGGCTGCTGTGACAGACAGAGCTGGGGCAGGGGGTGGTGCGCTGGGGGGATGGGTAAGTCCATGTGTAGTGGTGAGCTGGGCTGAGGCAGAGGTGTGAAGAGTAGGCGTGGGCCTTTGTCCAGGCGTGGAGGAGAGGGCATGCAGCTGTGTGGGGGGAGGGGTGGGTCTTTGATCAAACCTCAGGAAGTGAGAGTTGAGTTCATTGACCCACTGCTGGTCCCCCTCCGTCTGGACAGGGGGGGGCTTAAAGCCAGATATGTGTTTTAGGCTCCTCCACACCCCCTTGATGTTTGGTTCTGCAGCTGCTGTTCCATTCTCCTCCGATACGCAGCCTTGGCCCGCCTGATCTTCCTCCTCAGCTTCTTCTGTGCAGTCCTCAGCCCTTCCTTGTTCCCTGACTTGAAAGCCCTCTTCTTCTCCTTCAGCAGGGCTTTAATGTCAGGGTTAATCCACGGCTTATTGTTTGAGAAGCACCGCACCGTCCGGGAGGGCACAGTGTTCTCAAAACAAAAGTTTATGTAGTCCGTGATGCACTCTGTCATGGCGTTGATGTCCTCACCGTGTGGGTCACAGAGCTCCGTCCAAACAGTAGTGTCAAAGCAGTCTCTTAAAGCCTCCTCGCTCTCAGGAGACCACCTCTTCACCACACGGGACACCACAGGCTGCCTGTGTACAATAGGTTGGTACACAGGCCTCAGGTGGACGATGTTGTGGTCAGCTCTACCCAGGGGAGGGAGGGGGGATGAAGAATAAGCCTCCTTGGCATTGACAAAAAATAAGTCCAGAGTTTTATTGTCTCTTGTGGGGCAGGTGACATACTGGGTGAATGTTGGCAGGACAGATGCAGGGGAAGAGTGGTTAAAGTCCCCAGAGATGAGAAAGAGGGCCTGTGGGTGCTGTGTTTGTAGGGTGCTGGTGCATGAGAGCAGCGTCTCGCAGGCAGTCTCGGCGTTAGCAGAGGGGGCACGTACACAGCTATCACAATAACATGTGTGAACTCCCTGGGCAGATAGTATGGCCTCACGCTAACAGCCAACAGTTCGATGTCCTTGTTACACCGCTGCTCTTTCACTACACGGTGTCCAGGTTTGCACCACTTTTCATTCACAAACACAGCCAGGCCCCCTCCCTTCTTCTTACCACTCTCAGCGGTCCTGTCCGCGCGCAGCAGATGAAAGTTATCCATTGCGATGGCGGAGTCGGGGATGTGCGTCGTTAGCCATGTCTCCGTGAAAAGCATGAGGCTGGTGTCCCTGTACTCACGCTGGTACCGCGTTACCGCCGCTAGCTCGTCCGTTTTGTTGGAGAGCGACCTCACGTTTCCCATGATGACGGAGGGGAGCACAGGTCTGAAGCGCCTCTTCTTTTCCCGGAGCTTACGTCCCGCGCGGCAGCCTCTCCGTGTCTTCCTCAGCAAATCCGCGGGGATTTCGTGCCGGTCCCTAGGCAACACAGCAGCGCTCCGCAGCGCCAACAGCTGTTCCTTTGTGTAGACGAGGGGGGCTCGGGGTCCGACGCACATCTTCGTCGTGGTTTAGGTGATAAACCAGTCGTGAAAAGTTAAAACAAAGTTACGGCAAAGTGCATCTTTGCTTCGTAACTTAACAAAAGTGTATTTACAAAAAAGTGCAAGCAAAAAGAAAAGTTAAGAGCAAAAAAGTGGGAAAGTAAGAGAGAGCGTTGCAACCAGCTGCGGCTCTCACCAGCGCCGGAAGTAGAGAATGCAAACAGTAAGAAAGCTTGCGATTGGTTAGTGCTAGATTGTCGAGAGATGGAAGTGAGCTAGTTGATAATCAGTGCATTTCTGTTATCAGACTGGCTTAAACTGTTACATTTTTTTATACCCCAACTCTTTCCCGACATCATCGTCTCTTCAGACTCGACATTCTTAACCTTTATTGTCTCCATAAGGAGAAATTCACATTGGACAATAAAAGAGCACATGGACTCACAAAGACAAAACAAAACACACAATTTGCATCCACAAGAACATGTGACAGTCACCATACAAAACACCTGACCACATCCATAACATTTTTAAATGTTACACTCATTACACTCCTGGTTCTAGACAAAACACGCGCTGCCCACTCCATTTATTGTGACAGCTAATATGAGTAGCTTTCTCATTTTATTTTGTAAAAGTAATAAAAAAACAAATAAAATTGGAAAACTCTGGTTTTAAGAAACATAATTTTAAACTTCTGCAGCCTCAGTTGTGATGATGGATTGTAAATATTTTCTAATTCTCTGATAAGTTTAAGGTCCTCTGCTGACAGAAGTATCTTTCATGGAAAAGCCAACAGCTTCACGATTCCTTCTAGAGACTTACGTGTGGCTGCAGGGGTGGAGGTGGTGGTGGTGGTTGTAGTCATGGTGGTGGTTGCGTTAGGTGCAGCTGTTGCGGTGGTGGTTGCGTTAGGTGCAGCTGTTGCGGTGGTGGTTGCGTTAGGTGCAGCTGTTGTGGTGGTGGTTGCGTTAGGTGCAGCTGTTGCGGTGGTGGTTGCGTTAGGTGCAGCTGTTGTGGTGGTGGTTGCGTTAGGTGCAGCTGTTGTGGTGGTGGTTGCGTTAGGTGCTGTCGTGGTCACTGCAGGCAGCGCCGAGCAGCTCACACTCAGGTCACTGTCTGTGCCGGTGGATTTGAAGCTGACGAAGCCCGGCTGGTTCTCTGTGATGTGGCTCTTTATCCAGGCCTCAAATTGGGAGACTCGGGCAAACACACTGGGATAACCTGGTCGATTACAGCCTTTAATTCCAAACTCACCACTCCAAACTGGATCCAGGCAGAGCTCGCCTTGTACACCAAAGGACCTCCAGAGTCTCCCTGCAAACATTCAGTGGTTTCTTGTGATTAGTGTACTCATGGCCAAACCAGCTTGTCAAAGCCTGATCCTGTCAAACCTGAGAAGTTTTAAGAAATGGAAGAATCTCTGAACTGCGCTGAAGATCAATAGGACGCTCATCTGGTGATTATTTTGATCAGAAGGTAAGAGATACACTCACATATAAATATTAAGGGCCAGATTTATCAAGCATTTGCTCATGTGCAAACAGGTTAGGGGGAGCAAAAACTTGGCGTAGATGACATTTCTCTTTCACACAGACACTAAAGATGCAGAATTTGAGGTGGTTCATGTCTGTTTTGTGTAATCAATCAATCAATCAATCTTCATTTATAAAACCCTCAAGTGACCCAAAGTGCTTTCCAAAAACAAAAACAAAACCAAAGTATAAAAACAGTACATCTAAGACAGAAATTTATGTCACAACATTACAGTGTTAAAAGCCAGTCTGAATAAATGTGTTTTAAGTCTGGATTTAAAAAGGTCCAGGTCTGTGATCATGCACATGTCGGGAGGCAGTGTGTTCCAGAGCCTGGCTCTGGGAACTTTCAGCAAAAGTTGATTCGTCGACCTTAACGACCGGCTTGAATTTCGAACTGAGAGAAGCTCGGTCAAGTAAGAGGGCGCCAGGCCATTAAGAGCTTTAAAAACAAAAATTTAAATTTTAAAATCAATTCTAAAAGGAAACTGGAAGCCAATGAAGATTAAACGTCTGGATGTGTTTGTTAGAAAACACGTGGCGCTGTGACCAAGATGGCTGCTTAGACCTCGGGCTCAGCACTACCACTTGGAATATATCCTTAAAATCAGAAGTCTACAACGTTAGACTAAGCAATTGAACACAGGACAGCAAGAAATGCCCAAAGTTCGGAAAAACTGTTCGAAAACTAAAGGACAACAAGAGTAGAGAACCACGGGTGCTACAGCCCACCTGGCCGCTCAGTCTAATCAAGAGGAAACAATGGACGAGACAAGCCAACTAACAAAAGCGATGGAAAAGGACATTTCCAATAAAACTATTTTTGACATGCTCCAAAAAATGTCTGTGAATCTGGAGGATTTAAATACTATTAAGGAAATTACAGCGTCTGTGGAAGAAAAACTTACCTCAATAGTGACTCGTGTCACTGAGGTAGAGGAAAGGGTGAGTGCTGTTGAAGACACCCTCGCCAAACAGAACGAAAACCCGCCTGTTACTAAAGCTGAATGGCGTCAACTTCGAGATCGAATGGCTATGATGGAGGACAGAACTAGACGAAACAACCTGAGGTTTGTCGGGTTTAAAGAGGGATAAAAAAAAAACGACACGGCCGGATTTTTGATCCAGTTCCTCACCGCGACACTGGGGATGTCGCCCGCCGCCTCACAGGGATTCGAGATAGAGAGAGCGCAACGAACCCCCGCACGGAGACCCGCTTCCAGCGAGAAATCGAGGACCATCATTGCCGCCTTTCTACGACATCAAGACTGCTTGAACATTCTGCGTGTTACCAGGGAGAAACAACGAATCCTCTGGGAAGATAATCAAATAATGATCTTTCCGGATTAATCACGAGAGACTCAGGGAAGACGTGAAGCGTTTAGACAATACAAAAAGTTGCTGCACGAGCGCAGAATCAAATTCAGCCTTCGTTACCCGGCTCTACAGGTGATAAACACGGCGAACGGACCCCCTCGGACTTTTCAAAGACAATAAATTGCAAGCGACACGACACAACAAGATGAAAAGCTCGCTTTCATGTGTCTCTCTGTCAATAAGCAGGTAAACGCAGTGTAGCGTCTATAAGACATTTTGTAAAATCTGCTAAGCCTGTAGATTCATTTTGTATTATTATTAAGCTTTGTGACATTCAAGCTAGAATTAAATACATATTTAGACTTTAAATGGTTTTGTGCACAGTGGTGTTGAATCTGTCTGGGTAACCCACCATGGAAACAGGATCACGGATAGTGAGTGAGGGAACAATTGATTATAAGGCTGTGTGTGGTACAATTCAGAGTACAACGCACAGCTCAAATATGATATTACTAATTCTAAACACCCCCCTCCCTCCTTCCTTTCACCTCCCCACCCTCTGTTTTTTTTTTTTTACTTATTTTTTATTTATTTATTTATTTTTCTCTCAGGACATTGCAAGGTTTATCAATTATATTATGGTTAAAGGAAAGCTAATCAAACAAAGCTAAAATTTACCACTTGGAATGTTAAGGGACTTGGCAATCCTATAAAACGAAAGAAAGTTCTTAATTTCTTGAAATCGAAACACTATGATATTGTATTCTTACAAGAAACCCACTTAAATGACCTAGAATAAAAAAAAAATGTGTAAAGACTGGGTAGGACATGTGTTTTACAGTGTTGGCTCAAGGAACAGTAGGTGTGATAACACTTATAAACAAACATCTACAATTTACTCTCCTCAAAGAAATAACTGACGATGAGGGAAGAATCGTTATTACTTTAGCACAAGTGCAAGGTCAGGACATAATGTTAGTAAATATCTATGCACCGAATGGTGATAATCCTAATTTTTTCATAAAACTCGATAAAATAATAAATAGTTTGGGGGATTACTCTATTATATTGGCTGGCAATTTCAATCTTACCCTTGATACAGTGTTAGATAGGAGTGGAACGTCGTACTGTAGACCAACAAAATCAAGTGCAATAATTAAAGAAATTTGTTCCACTGTAGCTCTAACTGATATTTGGAGACTTTTAAACCCAAAAGAACGAGACTATACTTTCTTCTCCAGTGTTCATAAAGTTTATTCTAGAATAGATTTATACTTGATTTCAAAAGCATTGATCCCCTCCATAATTTCATGCTGCATTGGCAATATTATTATTTCTGATCATGCAAAAGTCTCTCTAGAGATGTCCTTACAGAATAACTACTCTAGAAAAAAATGGTGGAGAATCAATAACTCCCTGCTACAAGATCAAGATTTCAGGGAAAAAATAAGAATTGAAATAAAAATTTTTAAAGAATTAAACTTCAAAACAGCACCATCTCTAGGCATAGCTTGGGATGCACTAAAAGCCTACCTTAGAGGCATGATAATTCAATAAGGCTTTGTTTCTTCTTTTAAGAAGAAAAAAATGCCTAGAATGGCTTACTGAAACAGGAAGAGTAGCATCTTATGAACAACTTTTCTATAGAATAAATGATAGATGGAAGAATACAAGCTCAAGTGGGAAAGATTTCAAAATTACCTACTACAACAAAAGCAAGATGCATAAATATTTCCTCTTAAAGTGTATATTTACACACTTAAAATGGTTGCTGTTGTCATACTGTCAGAGTTTCTGGCAAGTTTGAGGCCTTGAAGAGTTTAGAATTTGTTATAGTCAATCTAAGAAGCGTCTGTACGGGTTTTGAATGTCTGGTGTAATTATCTGTGTTAGATTTAATTCACACTTTCTAATGTGGTCTCAATACTTCATACAACTGATGTTTTTTTATGTCGCTGTTTATTTTTTGTTTGTTTGTTTTCTGTTTGTTTTTGGGTTTTTTTTTTTTTTTTTTTTTGGTTTGATTGTTTCACTTTTTTTAAATATGCACATTTCTCATTAATATTTTTATATATAATTTATCTATTATTTTAATTGTAAATTCTCATTATTATTATTATTATTATCACCAGCTGCTCTACCCTGCAAAACCTAATATTATTATTTTTAGTATTATACTTTGCCCTTTCTCATGTTTTTTCTTTTTTTTCCTCATCCCTATTATTATTATTGTTATTATTGTATATATTAACTATTTCTTTGTTTATCGTTTAGGTTATGTATCGATTGTCATTGTTATTAATGTTTGTTATTACTAATTGAAGATGAAGATGAATGATGAAATTGTGAGACACCAACATAAAGAGCGTTGCAATAGTCAATCTCGAGCTGATAAAAGCATGAATATCCCTTTCAAGTCATTTCGTTTAAAAAAAGGTTTGCCTTAGATAAAAGGCGCATTTGACACATAACTTTCCTTCACCACATTGTCATTTGTTTATCAAATTTAAAATGATTATCAAGACAACCCCAAATTTTTCACTGTCAATTTTAACTTGGATTGCAAACAATAAGAATGAAGACAAAGAGTCACCGCCAAGTAAAATGTACTCTGACTTAAGTAATATGTTATATGTACATCTTCCAATGTTAAAGTTTGCATAAATTGCTTGCAAATAACATGAATTTGTTTTTTTACTTTGCATCTGCAATTTAGCACCTGCTTGGAAAAATCGGCCCTAAGTCTCTAAACTAATTTTCCTTGTCTAACCTAGTCAATCAGTCAAAAATAACTAATAGCAATAATTTGCCTATTAAACTGTCAACTTTTCAAAAACAAGCATTGCTCTCCTGGAGGCTGATCTCAAAGTATAATTTAAGTAAGTAATCTTTATTTGTATATATGCAATCACAGACACAGAGTCACAAAGCGCTTCACAGTGAGATGAACCCCTACCCTCCTCACTCAGTGATAGTAAACTGCCCTGGGGCAGCTCAGCAGAGGAGATCGCCCAAACACCTGGCGCTCAACCTCCGACCACCCCAAGTGTTCCTTAACCTGCATGTATTGGTTGGTGGGAAACCGGATTAAACCACCCAGACACGTGGAGGAACTCCCACACAGAAATGGTCCAGGTCTGCGGGAAGTGAACCTGCGACCTTCTTGCTATGAGGCCAGAGCGCTATCCACTCTGCCACCGTGCCGTCTTGAATTTCTCACCAACGAGCTTCTGCATCAAACAAGTTCAAACAAATATGGTAATGATAATGGTATTTTAAGAATAAATCAATTAAATGTGCATTCACAACAAAGTCAAGAGGTATGTTTCAAAATCCGATATTTATCAGTGATTGAGATAAATTCCCCTCTGTGATTTTATCCCACAGAGAAGGTGTATTGTGACCAAAAGAGCTTTCAGTCCTGATGCCAGTGAGACCATGCACAGACCAGCGCCCATTGACCGCTCAAGGTGCACAGACCAGCGCCCATGACCGCTCAACGTGCACAGACCAGCGCCATTACGTCGCTCAACGTGCACAGACCACGCCCACGACCGCCTCAACGTGCACAGGACCCACGCCCACGACCTCAACGTGCACAGACCACGCCCACGACCGCTCAACGTCACAGACCCAACGTGCACAGACCAGCGCCCACGACCGCTCAAGTGCACAGACCAGTGCCCACGGTCGCTCAAGGTTCTGCTCTGCTGGATCTCAGCGCAGCGTTTGATACAATTGATCAGAATATTTTACTGCAGAGATTAGAATGTGATGTAGGTATCAAAGGATCTGCTCTCAGCTGGTTTAAATCCTATTCCGATAGTATCAGTTTGTTAATGCAAATCAAAGTTCCTCGCAGTGTTCTAAAGTAACTGCGGTTGCCACAGGGATCTGTACTTGGTCCAATTCTTTTACTCTCTATATGCTGCCGCTAGGTAACATTATCAAAAGCATGGCATGACTTCCACTGTATGCAGATGACACTCAGCTGTACTTATCAATCAAACCAGATCAGACTGGTCAATAGAAAGACTCAGTGCCTGTGTGAAGGATATAAAAACTGGATGAGCCTTAACTACCTATCCTTAATCCTGAATAAACAGAAGTGATTCTACTCGCCCTAAACACCTGCGAGACTCTCTAACTGAGCAGATAATCACACTGGACAATGTCAGTGTAGCCTCCAGCTCGACTGTAAAAACCTTGGAGTTTATTTGATCAAGAGTCTCATTCAAGCCAATATTAGCCAAGCGTGCAAAACTGCCTATTTTCACTTGCGAAATATTGCCAAATTAGAAATCTACAGCCTAAAAATGATGCTGAAAAACGTATTCATGCCTTTGTCACGTCGGGGTTCAACAAAAAAGTCGAAGCTCAACAAAAAGTTTTCAATTAGTTCAAAATGCAGCAGCAAGAGTACTAACAGGTACTAAAAACGAGAACACATTACCCCAGTACTAAAAGATCTTCACTGGCTTCCTGTTGAGTCTAGAGTCAAATTTAAAATTCTTCTTCTAACCTATAAAGCTTTAAATGACTTGGCCCTTCTTATATCAAAGATGAAATAACTTCACTTCGCTCTCAAGATGCTGGACTGTTGGTGGTTCCTAGAGTCTCTAAAAGCACAAAAGGAGGCAGAGCATTTAGCTATCAAGCTCCCTGGTTATGGAATCAGCTTCCCTGCTCACGTCAAAGAAGCTGACACAATCTTTACATTTAAGATTAGGCTCAAAACGTTCCTCTTCGGATTAGCTTATGGTCAGGTCTAGTCAGGCTGCCCTAGGAGCAAATATACTGGTGAAAGTCTGTCCTCTCACTTCTGCCTTCCCTGTAAAGAATAATTATTACAGTTCATCTCTAGTCTGTTCTTTGCTATTCACTCGTTGTCCCCTGTCCCACTCCCCTCTTGGGAGTGTAACTGTTTCAAATTGTTGCTGTTCCAGTGACGTGGGCCGGACCACTGATGCTTGGACCTCCGCCCCAGCTCCTCTCCAGGATTGGCCTGTCCTGATCCTGCTAGATGAGTCGTTTCCCTCTGCTTATGGACTCTGGCTCCACAAACATAAACTCAGTAACTTTAGCCTTAGTTACATCTACAGCCTGTCCGTCCATGGGAGTGGATCCCTTCTTCACTGTGGTTCATCTCAAGGTTTCTCTTTTTCCTTAGGGTTTTTTTGAGTTTTTCCTTGCCGAGAAGGAGGGTCTAAGGACAGGGGATGCTCTGGACAATCATTCATCTGCTCTACTAATAATCTGCTTTGACATTCATGATCAATCACTGCTTCTGAATGTTTATTGTTTCATTGAATGTGTATTGTTTTATTTTTATTCCTACTATTCATGTTTGCTAAATTAATAATCTTGGACTGTTGTTGTGATTTTGGGCTATACAAAAATGAATTGATTTGATTTTATTTGATTTGAAGGTGCACAGACCAGCGCCCACGGTCACTGACTAGCAACCACTGGATGCTCAAAGGGCTTTGGAACTCGATGCCTCCGATATTCGTTCTTTGTGTGATCCAGTGAGGGCCAGACTTCAAAAGTGAACTTTACTTCCACTGTCTTTAAGCAACTTGTAAAGTATTTACTGAATTTACTATTTTCACTGAAATAAATAATAATAATTAAATACAAACTAAAATAACAATAATATGCTAAAACAGAACTAAGCCAAAACAAACCCAGTGTCAATCTTGAATCAGAGCAGTAGTGGGACTAGTCAGGATGCAAACCAGGACTAACCTGGTGACATTTGGTCTGAACAGAGGTAAACCTCATCTTGACTGGACAACAAAATTTTAACAGACTGGTTCAAATGATGCATAGTACTATATGAATAAAGCCAGACCAAACCAGCTGGGCCAATTATACTGCTGGGTGGCCACATTTGACGCGGGTCGCTATTTGAATAGTCTGCATTGCTAGTGTGCTAGTGAAGGTATTACAAATAATGCATTTATACAGGTTTAATGTTATTCCAGCGTCACTGATGAGTGGTTTGGTTGTTGAAGTAAACATGGAACTGATAAGTGCATCTAATCTTTGAAGAGTTTGATCACATTAACCATGACAAAGCTGCTCCCCAATTTAGATCTTATGGTTCCAGATTATATACAATAAAAATTAAAGTTAGACTTGGTAACATTCATTTTTGTGACTAATTGAGAAAGAATATGGGTTCTGTCACATATGAGCTTACATTTTTACTGTATGTTATAAGTGCATACACTAGAGGGCAGCAGTCAGATACTTACATTGCAGGAGCTTTTCTCTCCGTCATCCACTCCAGCGCACAGCATGTTTTCTGTGATGGTGATGAGTCGACTGTAGTTACAAAAGCACTCTCTGTGCCCCACAATGGGCAGCTGCACCTCCTGCAGATTATCTGCCACTGACCCTGAAGAGGAAAGAAGATTTTACACAGGATCCATGTGAGCAGATAGATGTGACGTGAACAACTCAGCGTCACCAAGTGTCACCAAGACATAAATAACGTGTTAGTCTAATCTTAATGGCAGTGAAAATAGACTTTTTCATCGTGAGGCAGTGCTCAGTGATTCACAAACTTATTAATTCCATGTTAGCATCAGTAAGATGTCTAAAGCCTGAATAAATAAGAAAGCAGAGGATGAGCTCTCAGATGCAGGACCAGTGCGTGTGGGAGTGCATTCTATCACTTTGTGGATCAGATTCAGCAGCAAATGTGCTTTGGTTTACGCTTGTCAGGTAGTGAAGATTGCGCGTCCTCAAAAGTTGAGTGCTAAACCCAAAAATAATTTCAGTTAATCAAATGTATAAGGGTTGCACATCTTCATTAAAACACTTCAGGACAGAAATACTCACATAGTTTTTTTATTTGGCTATTTCACGTAGTAAACGCTAACGCGTTTCGGCATAAAGCCTTCCTCAGAGCGCTCATTCTGACGCTTTGGTTTACGTCAGAATGTATGAAAGTGTTGGAACTCAGTAAAAGAGGTGTAATAGGTCGCCTTGTGCAGTGTAAATAGCACAGGACCGTACCATACTGCTCCAAACCGAGCCAATGGAAACAGGGCTTAAAGTATTAAACCAGTGGAAACATGGCTTTTGTTCAGGGCGATAGGCGCTTGAACTGTGTGGATTGTCGAGGGTCTAAGTCAGTGAATGTCAAATGGCGGCCATAAAGTTTCTGCAAGAAAAAAAAAAATTTCACTGTAGTAAAGAGTTTGCCTGGAAAGTCCAGAATGATATATCTCTGTATTACAGAGAACTATCATTCTGGTCACCACATCCTAAGGGCGTTTCCCTCAAAAACAGATCGTACCGTGCAATGAAAATCGTTTATTTCAGTCACGTGGTTTTTGCTAACAACCTCCCTGCTGTGCGCAGCGCGCATGGATCTAGGCAGCATGGTGGAAGGATAAACAACACGGCGCACCAAAAAGACATCACGTCAATAGTCGTGTTCAAGATGGTCAAGGCCAGCCCGATCTCACAAGAAAGCGTACATATACCACAACATAACGCAACATGTAAATTGCGTATGATTAGCACGAGTTTAAGGCTCTTTTGCGTAATTATAGTACGCGTCACAGTCCCCGTTCATTTGAATTGTGGTTGTTAAGATGTGTTCTTATTTATGAAATTAACAAAATCCTACATCTAATCTTTACCTACCCCAAGCCCCAACCCTAATGTTAACCATTTTAGTAACTTTATGCCTGAACTTAACCAATTCACCTGAAGAAAACGTCTCCACGTGGCTTCAACCAAAACTCGTGGCATTTTTACGCTGTGAATCTCGTGTCATTTTTACGCTTTTTCATATTGTGCTATATGTACGGCATAAATAAGTACGCAAAACAGGACAGATATCGTGCTAAAAATACGCTATTTTTGTGTCGTGCTATATGTACGCCTTCTTGTGAGACTGTGTTGTCAAGGCAGTGCAGTCAGCTCGAGCCGGTAAGGGGGGTCCCTTACCGGCATCTTACGGCACTAGAAGCCTTTATGCTCTTCTCTGATTGGTTCTCTCCACTGTCTGTTAGGTGAGCTTTGTTCCGCCCTAGAAATCCAGTTGACTCGGGCAACCAGACGCGGATGAGTCTGGATCAATGTTCCCTCTAATTTTTCTTGAGCCTGAGCAGAGATGCAAACTCCTGAGCAGCCCTATCAGACGCTGTGAGCAACTTTAAGCGCATATTTTCCCATATATATACATATCCCATACAACTGCATAGTATATGTATTTTAAAATAAAACATTTTATGTGAGCAGCTAGAGTTTATACTGCAGCTCGTTGCACAAACCAAATTGAAACCATAGTATAGAAATGCACAGTGGTAAGTATTATTATACGGGGGTCAGGGGGTCTCTCCCCTGGAGATTTTGGCTAAATAGATGTAATTTCCTGCAATCTGGGCTATATTTTGGATTTTAATAACTAGTCTCGTATTAATTGTGTCCAAATCCTGAGTCAGCGGTTTCCAGTTGAGCTTCAGTAAGGGCTTCAGACTGCAGGTGCTGGGTTTACAGATTCTCAAACTGCAGCCTGACACTGCAGCCATGAGACTGTTGCCTCCAGGTCTGCCTCTCTCTGCTGCCTTTAGCTTTGCTTCTTTCTGTGAATGCTGCAGTCCCACAATGGATGTAGTGTTTCCCACAGATTTGGGGATGAGGTCTCAGCCTAGTCAGGGGGGTCTGGGGGAAATTTTGAAGCAAACACATGTGATTTCCTGCATTTTGATGAATTTTAGATGGTATAACTTATATCCCACAGCTTTGCCTTTTGTTTGAAAGAAATAGTGTAGATTTTAAAATGTGAAAACATTCCTGCACATATGAGCCCTTATGGGAAAACATATCCTATTTCTTGTGAAGAAGGACTTAAAAGTGCTTCTGTTCATTGAGCAGAAACCTCCTATCAAATTAAAATATTTGATTAACGATTCCTAACCTACAATTATAAACTCGCTGTACATCAGTGCCCCTTGTGATACAATGCTGCATTCACAAATATTTCATTGTTCATATTACTATTAATTTCAATGACAACTCAGTTATTACAAAAGCATAAAGTTAGAACATATGTTACAAAATAGGGGGAATAACAATTGCTTTTATTTTAATGTGCTACTTTTATATATTTAATTTAATTTTTATTTATTTATTTTTTTGTGGAAATTACCCATTCATGTGATGTGAACCAACAGAGCATCCACATAGAGTATCTAAGTCAATTAGGCCTCTACTATAAGCTAGTGTAGTTTTGTTAAACTTTTTTTTTTACTTAATATAAACTATTAACATCTTACTGCTAATTAGTCATATAATAAATAAACATTAAGACTGCTTATACCCTGTAATAAAAGTATTCACAAACTATTTTATTTTATTTGATTTTTTACATTTACATATAAGTAGGCCTAATAGTCTATTTGCGTGTGACACGTAGACACACTATACTAACACTACTAAATATATCTATGTTTTTTAAGACCCTGTGTCTTAAAACATAGATAATACATAATAAATTAATTGTCCTTTTATCTGGGATGTTTTAGAACAGTAAATCCATTCATTTCAATTTTTTTCCAAATTGCTTTCTAGTGGGGCCCTCTTCGCCCTTCAAACTGCCCTCTGCTCCGCCACTGTTCCCTCTCCTGCGCACACTAACACAGCTCAACGTAAGCTGATTCCTCGCGCTACAGTTTGAGGAAATACTATAGACTGTAACTTTTGTCAGGACAAATAGACTACATACATCATGTATACTTGTAGACGCCTCAAACTGCATTTGTTCTGAACATGTGTTGTGCTGCTGTACTAAAAATCAGCGTACCTTTTCGCCGCGCGCTCCGCCGCCGTGCTTCGCGCTATGGAACATGCAGACATAAAGTTTCATCAGCAGTTTTGCTCATAACTTTGCGAATACTGGACGGATTATCAAAATATAAAAACTGGCTAAAAGCTTAGGCTGTGTAGAACATCTTTATGAACTTCAAATGGTTCCTGATTTCACGCTGTTTGCTGTTAAGGACACGAAACGGGATAAACACCACCAGTGCGCGTCCCTGCTGCATCCTGTTCTTCTCCTCATAAGGTAAAAAAAAAATCACATGCCGTGGCCAAGTAAGAAGTGAGTGAAAGAAGGGAGAAAATAAAGAGAGAGAGGGAGAGAGACGGGAGTATTTAAAAACAATATATTATGTTTGCGATGCAGTCTACAATAGCAGCGCTGTGTCTTTCACCGTTATATCAGACGGATGAGACGCGGTTGAAAGTCACCTGTCAATCACTTAATCACACTGCAAACGATACAAAATAAACTGCTGTGATGATTAGACTTTAGTAAAGCCCAAGTACAAAAAGGGAGGTTCAGAGAAGGGTTCTAATGTAATTGTCTACAGCTTTGGATGGAATATTTTTCTTGTGCGCAACCTAGAATGTCTGTGCGCCAACACCGTGGGAGTAGTGCGCAATTGCGCACGCGCGCAGCTTAGAGGGAACATTGGTCTGGATTCTCCAGGCAAGTAAAGCATATTTTTGGTCACTCATTAAATCAGACTCATCATCCCCCAAAGACTCATGCATTTCACTTGCCCCAATAAGCTAACAAACAAGAAAAACTTGTAGTTTTCTTTCACACCTTTAATGGCCTTCTTCTAGATGCAAATGTCCTTAACAGTCATAACTCTGTCCTTCAAGGAACCACTACATAAAATGTGCAATAATAAGTGTTATCCCTAAATAATTAAATAAATAAAATAATAAGAAGTAATAAGAGACCAGCATAATAAAAATGCACATTTAAGGACACTTGTTGTTCCATTGTTCCTTAACACTTAAGGAACAACAGTTAAATGAAGACAACAGGACTCACATTTTCTTTCTTTGTTTTGTGGACAGAGCCATTTTTGAATGCTCTGAACTTGTATGAAAAATCCGAAAAGTTGAGTGAGTGACAACCTTTTATTATGCACTTTTCGTCCCCTCCTGGACAGTTAATGCTTCCTAAGTAAATACAAATAGTAGATAAATAAACTATGCAGGTGGTGTGAGTGAAGCCGGTTTTGCATAATAATAAGCTAAACCTAAGTGTTACAAATGCATTTACCAGACCTTCCTGTAGAATGTGCAGTGGATTATAATCAACCATCACATTTACATTAATGTGTGTATTTTAATACAATTTAACAATAAATCCCAAACTTGACACCCGCAAAGTGCACCAAATTAAAGACAATGTGGTCCGCTTTGTTAAAAATTTTCTGGGGGAGGGCCCCCCACACTTGCCTGAAGAATCCAGCCTCACCAATCAGAGAAGAGAATAAAGGCTTCTAGTGCCGTAAGATGTTGGGATTTCTCTCGCGCTGTCATCTGCCGGTAGGGGCGGTCCCTCAAGCCGACTGCACTGCCTTGACCATCTTGAACACGACTATTGACGCGATGTCTTTTTGGTAATTTAAAACGGCATTTACCGGTGAATAGAACAAACTCTCGGTTTTCCGGCGCGTCATGTTGTTTATCCTTCCGCCGCGCTGCCTAGATCCATGCGCGCTGCGCACAGCAGGGACATTGTTAGCAAAAACCACGTGACTGAAATAAACAATTTTCATTGCACGGTACGATCTGGATTTCGAGCGAAATGTCCTTGGAGGGGTGGCGACCAGACTGATAGTTCTCTGTGTAAAAATACAGAGATATATCATTCTGGACTTTCCAGGTAACCCCCTCCCTGAGTCAACACTCCCGATACATCCCGCTTGTTAAACATTTACAAATCACCTATTACAAATTAAAAAAAAAATATTGGATAGATTAAAACAACCATATTTATTATTATTTAACATGTGTAGACCTATTATATATAGTCATTAATTGGGGGAAAAATAACATAAAATAATAAAAAATAGAGTAAAAAATATCTGGCCCTCGCAATGTTTTTGTGAAAATATCTGGCCCTCCACTAAAACGAATTGATGACCCCTGGTCTAGGTTGTTTCACGTGTCTCTTACCTCCATATTCGATCAATCCAAAACCTGAGACCCAGATGTTGGTGTCTGCGTTCAGAGCACTCCCTGAGGCTGCCAAACACACCGGCCGGATGTAGTCGGTGAAATTGACGGAGAGGACAACTTGACCAGGGACAAGTCATTGTTGAATACAGTGGCGTCGTAACTCGGGTGGTTGATGATCAGACTGATGCTGCGGTTGACCTCGTGTGGGTTGGGCCAGTTTGGTTCTTACGTCCGATGTACACAGTGACCTGTGTACATCGAGAGTACAAGAAGAAACGAGAAAAAAATGTGGAACATATAAAGTGCATCTGACAAGATATTTGAACTCTGGATCCAAACGGTGAAAATAAATCATTCCTAGCACTTAAATCTTTGTCTTTGGATCAATGTCACAAGCCCGATCTCACAAGAAAGCGTACATACAGTATACAACGACATTACAAGACATGTAAACGGCGTATGATTAGCACGAGTTCATGGCTTTTTACGTAAATATGCAGTCCCAGTTAATTTCTATGGTGGTTGT
Source organism: Mugilogobius chulae (assembly GCA_038363315.1). NCBI lineage: Eukaryota > Metazoa > Chordata > Actinopteri > Gobiiformes > Gobiidae > Mugilogobius > Mugilogobius chulae. The sequence continues at coordinate 1,768,538 of CM076396.1, forward strand.
TAAGATGTGTTGTTATTTATGAATATTAACCCTGATCCTAATCTTAACCTGCCCAAGCCCCAGATCTAAACTTGCACATTTTAGTAACTTGATGTCTAAACGTCTCCACGTGACTTCAACCAAAACTCATGTATTTTTAAGCTCATTCTAAATGTACAGCATGACATAAGTACACAAAAAAAGTGCTCATAATACGCTGTTTTTGAGTCGTGCGCTTTCTGGTGAGGCTGTGTTGGTGTCACAGTGTCAGTTGTAAGAGTACTAGACAGTTAAAGAAAGGATCTTCAGCTGTGTTTGGAAAATATGAACGTCAGTCTCTAAATAATATGCAGATATACAACAAAATGTCAAAAACATATGATAAGCACGTTTATCAAGAGTTCATCACTGTGCCACAGACAAAACATGCTGCTACATAAACATTTCAGAATAAAATTTGTCTTTTTAACTAGCACACGTTACATTCAGATGAGTGAAAAAACGCAGAGAAAGGCCCTGTCCCAATACTCACACTACACACTCCACACTTCACTGAAGTGTGCATTTTCTGAAAGTGCGCCAAGTGTGCACTTGCACAAGTGTGCAGGACGGGTCAATGAAAGAAATGGGACAGTCCACACTTCACTTGATGTGATCAAGTAAACAGTTGTGTTATTAAACTACTGCTTAAGTCACAAAGCCACAGCTCACTTAGTTTGGATCATTTGCTGATTTTGACTAAAACAAATAAGAGCAGTGGATTTATGCTTATGTTTGTATTAAAAGTGTTATTATTTTGTCAATATTATGTTTTTGTTTACATATATTACATTCATACATACATATTTTCAGCTGAATTAATAAGCAACATTCATTTGATTGTATTTACTTTGATTTCTGGATGTTATTTAATGTTTGTTATATTTTTAAGTTACTGTCACTTTAAGAGAAAACTCACATCATAATTTTCTACACGCGGCAAAGAACTCTGGGTAATACACTTCAGCGAAGTCCGCTTCCATGCGGGCTTCACCAAAGTGCGGATAAAGGGCGCGAAGAGGGCGGGGCTAAAGGCCGTTTGTGATAATTGGGACGCACTACCACCCCACAGCAGGAACGCGCTTCTGAGAGCCACAAGGGTGGAAGGGTGGATATTGGGACAGGGCCAAAGCTTCAGGAGCCAGACGTCCGTCAGACTCTTTCAGACCTGATCCAAACAGCTAGCTCTCATTCCTTTTTGTTGTTTTTATCAAAGAAGCTTCCCAGCCAAATAAACGGACAGAGTATCTCTGCAGACGAAAGTGATGATGACCAATAATCCCTCTATAATTTGTTTTAAAACTAAGGACTACTTCCTGTAGTTTTAAACATTTATTGTTACTGTGTAGGTACACACAGCAGCTTAAGCAAGGAAAACTATATGTACACAGTAAGGTAATAATTTAAAAAATACAAGACTGACCTCTGGAAGCAGTGCGCCGCGCTCAGCACCCACTGGTTGTTGATGAGGGAGCCGCCACATCTGATGGATCCACTGCTGACGTAGTTGAAGTTGACCTGCCAAGGCCAGGCTCCGTCGGGTGCATCAGCGCCCCCTATGATCCGAGGGTTCAGAGGCGGACGCCCACACACTAAAGACACAACACACCTCTGAGTCAGTTTGTCAAAGTGAAAGTGAAACTAATATAGAAATGACCTGAACTCACCGTCGAGCTGAGCCGCTGAACCTGGAACAGAACACACACAGTTTTAATACAGCACACACTTGTGTTTGTTTTCTTTGGATAAACACAGCTGGTTTGGCTGCACTGGCACACCTAACCTGACTGTGCACTAAAAACTAAAGTAAAAAACCCACAGTGCTGTTTATATTTTATAACACATTTCTCATGATGAAAAACCTGCGCGCACACACACACACACACACAGCTAAGTGGTGAGCTAGTGCAGTCAACAACAGGACTACAAATGTGGAGCGTCTTTTGGGCAGTACAAATACAAATGTGTGTGAACTGGCCTCATGAAGGGTTAGGGTTAGGGTTACAGGGAGACCTTTTGTGGTTTTTCTGTGTATCTAGTAGAAAAACTATGCAGATCACAAATTCACATTATGTTCCCTGTAAAACACAAAACTGATCTAAAACGGCTTGGAAAAAGAAACAGGGTCATTTGCTTCGTGTTTAAAACTGCAGAATTGATAAGCCCCGCCTCTTCATAGCTAAACTTAAATTTAAAAAGCTGCATTGAGTTACAAATTTTGGAGCAGAAAAATGTGGGTGGACATCAATTTTGAGCCCATATGTTGTACTTGGAATTTGATTGTTTTGACTAATTACAAGAAAAAGAAGACAAATGGGTGGAGATAGGTGGCAGGTGAAAACAGGGATTTTCTGAACACTCAAGCATCAGCTGCACAGCAAAACAAGATTACTCAAACATGCATGCATCGATTTAAATACAGCTTTGGATAAGCTCATGTTGAGAGAACACATTTATAACATGGTTAAAAAGTCAGAAAAGTTTGTTGTTGTTTTTTACATAACAGCTGGTCTCATTTAATGTGCAAAATTAGGCTTAAAACACCTTGTGGCTGTGCAGTGACCAAAATTATGATAGGTGGGCTGTAGAAAACAACATGCAGCTAAATGGGGACAAGTCTGTGGAGCTGCCAATCTGTTTTTCTAAAAACCGTCTTCAGCCTGCTCTTCTGGTTCTGGGTAGAAAGAAAGTTCCCGTTACCACCACAAAGTACCTGGGCTTTTATCTGGACTTTGACCTTAGTGGAGCCTCTCACATCGACAAAGTGATGAAGAAAGCGTCTAAACGTCTCCACTTTTTGACTGTTTGTTTGTTTGTTTATTAAGATTATCATTAGCTCCTGAATTAATCCAAGTATGTCTGATTGCAGCCCGCAGAACTAACGACACGCCCCTCACGACACGCCCCTTATGACAGAAATGACGTTATTTTGGCGAATATACAAACCGTATTCATACAAAAAATGTCCAAAACCTGTGGTAAAAGACATATAAGCCGGGGTGTCATTTAAAATAAGCATCTTAAAAAAATCTATTTTAAAAGCCGACGCGGAGTGGAGTTCCACCCGCAGTGAAGCTGCTCCATTTCCGGTGCTAGAAAAACGTTATAGTTGGGACCAGAGGACGACGATTAAGTTTAGGAGAACGGATAAGTTTAGGAGAAGGGTTAGGGTGATGGCTAAGGTTAGGAAAAAGGTTTGGGTAAAGGTTAAGATAAAAAATATAACAGTTTAGGCCCGTTTAGCAACAGTTATAAACTCGTCACCACGGCAACCACCTCGCTTCTGTCCTCCGGACCTGACTATCAGCACTAACCACTGGAAAATACGTAAAATCAGACAAAATAAAAAGTAATTTGGGTGAAAATGCCCCCAAATACAATAATAATTAAATTATTCAACTTTCCATCTATAGAGTTAGTATATTCACCAAGGTTTCAACTTTTACATCATCTCTGGCGTCTTTATCGTACAGGGTTGATGTGAATATCGCCACCTAGTGCAAAGACTGTTCACGACACTAGTGCTCACGACACGCCTCCATCTTGCAGTCTGCAGCGGGACCCTACTCAATTAATCAGTTACTATTCTTCCTTAACCTGGTCAGCCAGATGGTTTATCTCGCGATATTTGTGAATTCACAAACTCGAGAGAAACCATCTGGCCTTTCAGCCGCTCGAGTGGTTTGGAAGTCCGAACCAGCGATGTTTCGGCCCAATCACATCACAGCAGCGTGGTTTTGAGGCCCAATCACATTGTAGCAGGGCAGGCCAGTGGCGTGCTGGGATTGTTTTTCAGCCCGGGAAAATTAGACCTTAGATTGGCCCATTTGTTCATTAAGTCACGTGACCTAGCTGGTAGTTGAGTGGTTAAGAACTGCGCATTTACACTTTTGCCCTTTCAGCACCCACGTTCGAGTCCCGCTCTGGAACCTCAGTCTTTATTATTTTTTTAACCAATATCTACTCCACCTCTCATACATTCTCGTCTCCAGTAGTAAACTGCTTAGTTTTAGTCACACATGGTCAATACAGTACGGACACAGATCCCAGCTTTTCTCTCCTGACCTCTGACCTGTCCTCTGCTCCACAGCAGTGCGCTCTTACACACATGAAGGACGCGCTCACACAAACACATAAAGCGCGTTCTGGCCACTGTTCTGACCCACAAAGACAAACTTGTGTGTGAACCTTTTGTCTTGTTTTGTGTGGAAATGTGCTCCGCCGCGGTGATTCGCGTGTATAAATCTGCTGAAGTGTTTGTTTCGTCAGCCGTTTTTGTTCGTAACTCAGAGAATATACAACGGATTTACTTGAAACAAAGTTTGACTGAGAGCTTATGGTACGTGGAGCATGTTTTTGGGGCTCGAAAACGTGTCAAGAGTCTATGCGCTGTGCTGTGAAACACACATCATAGACGAGGCAGCAGCTTGCTCCGCCTCTCCCACTGTGCGCACATTTGCCTGCTGCAGCTGTATGGACCGGGCTTCTCTCTCTCTCTCCCTCTCTCTCTCTCTCTCTCTCTTTCTCTCTCTTCAACCACGGAGGCCACCGGCCCAAAAGTCACGCGGCCCACCGGGAAACGTCCCGACTCTCCCGATTAGCCAGCACGCCCTTGGGGCAGGCTAACACGGGATGTTGGCGCCAAGTCTGATTCAAGCTAATTCCTTTTTGAAAGAAGAGCAGTGTGTGTGACACTTGTTCTGTCTCAAGCAGACATTAGATACACCATTACGAGTTTCTGTTGTGATTGCTTAAGCACAAAAAAGGTCGACCCCACACCCAATCAGCTCCAAGTATTTCATTAAACGTCCATCTTTTCCCGAACGCTTTCAGAGAGTCAAGTTCCAGATGGAGACTGTGGAAGAACTCAAATCAAAGTTCAACACAGATCCATCTGGAGTGAGCCAGGTTAATTCTTCCTGGGGTCTCTTCAAATTCTTTTTTTTTTTTCTTACATCACACACACACATTTAACAAGACATGAAAGCCCCCAGTGTTTTAGTTTGCATTTGTTTTAGTAGCCAAACAAACGCAATAAAAATATTATCCTGCGATGTCTGAGCTGTACAAAATCAGATTGAAGAGGTTAAATTCTCACCTGTGAAGAGCAAACAGAAGAAGCACAGGACCCACATGACTGCCACACCAGACTGTCTGCAGAGCTCAACTTTTCACCTGCAACTGTCACCAGTCACAGCCATATATACACACGCACTTTCTTCCTGCTCAGTTATTGTCAAATAAAAAATGTTTCCTGTAATAGTACAGTCATGGGAAAAAAATGTGGAAACCCCATGGAAGTTTTTTATTGCATTTTTTTTAATTATTATTATTATTATTATAGAAGTATTTAATCTCAATTGTAGGACTACTGACATTTTTTTATTGTTTATTTTATTTTTATTTTTTTTTAATAATTCAAGATCTTCTACAAATGCAAATCTAACAAAGGAAAACGGCACATCCTTGCCTCTAAAAGCCAGTGTTGAAGCTTTTGGCCTTTGGTTGTTCAGAGACTCTCAATTTCTTAGTTTTAATTCTGTATTATTTATTAGACAATCCTCCCATTTTGTTTTTTAATTTTGGATAAAAGTACTTGTCATTTCCTGTTATTTGGTCTGGAGTATTTTGTTGTAAATGTGGTAAAATTGTGTTTGGGTCACAGATTGTAGTGGAGCCTCGGCCCTCTGCTGCCTCTCCAGTGCAACAGATCGCAGCTGAACTCTGGATGTCCTAGAACTGAAATGGGAAAAAAAGCGTTTTTTTGGGACTGTGTAAATGGAATGATTTTTAACACATTTTAATGGTTTGTGGCAGATATTTTTTATTATAATTGTACTTGTTTTTAATTTTGCTTTTAATGTATTTGTTTTAATCTTGTTTTTATTGTGTTGTTTTAAGCAGGGCGCTCATGAAAAGAGGGTCTTGTACTCTCATTGAACCTTCCTTGTATAAATAAAAAAAAAAAATGGTGCTTTTGTTTTCTGGATTTTGTGAATAGAAATGTCAAAACCAGAAACTTTTGTCAGGACAAATGGCTTCATATTTTATGTGGCTTCTATAAGAATTAATCAGAATTGGAGAGAAATGTGCCATGCATCTGCACAGTTAAATCTACAGTACTATTTGTGGTTGTAACTGAATTAACTCCTGACATGAAACAATTATGTGTTAAAACATAAGTCTTTTGCGCTCTGTGCAGTGAATAATCAGGCCCACGTGTTCAGAGACTTCTGTCACTTGTTGAGCGACTCACTGGATGTTAGTCAGCTACTGTATATCTCATTACTAAACAGTATCTGGTTGTGTGAGAGATAAACTGAACATATGATCTCACTGTGAAGCACTCTGTGACTCTTTCTGTGAAAAGCGTTATACAAAAAAACCTTACTTACTCACTTATAGACCCGAGGTCTTTTCTTGTGGAGTTTGCATGTTCTCCTGTGTCTGCATAAGTTTTCAACTATATTTTATTTATACCACCACTAAAAACATGCTGCCCTCTCCTTTCCCTAGGACTGCCCTGCAACAGAGAGTCTGGATCTTAGTGAGACTATCCTGGTTAAAAAAAGGTCACTTAAAATTAAACTATGATTTCCAACTGGGTCTAAACATTTGGGGGGTTATAACCCCTCATACATTACGCCATGGTCTAAGGACAAGAAATGCTCTGGGACAATTCTGCCTGTTTGCGGGAAAGGTTGGAAATCTGCTGCTGCATTATTGACCATTATTGATTGTTTCATTGTTTGATTTTCTAACTATCTTTTTGCTAAAACAACAATCTTGGGAAGCCCTCAAAAGTGGTCTATATTTGCCATCACTGAAGATTGTTAATCAACATGCATTGTGGGAAATTTCCAAAGCACCAAAATGACATGCCAAGTGTTTGGACATTGTCAGTAGCATAATTAATGGACTGACAGTCGTAGCTGTCTGTCATGTTTGCATGTCCTAACAATAATCTAAACTATTATATGAAGAAAATGCACTGTCATACTGACTTGTAGCAAACACTCAGAAACCTTCAGTGGAAAAGCCACAAATGTTCACATGGCTGGCTGCAGAAAACATGTGCCTCATTATGTTTTTGCTATAACTGTCGCCAACAATTAAGACAGATAATCATTTATTGTTAAGATATGACTGGAAGGAACATCTGATTTACTGGTTCTAGTTTGTAAGTGACAGATCTTGTTAGGATTCAGAAATTAAGCAGGTTTGAGCCTAAACAGTGTTTGGACATGAGAACACTTAAACACCAGATCCCACAGTGGGACAGGGGGAACTGTTGTTATTCACTCATCCAAACCGCTTATAATAATAATAATAATAATAATAATAATAATAGTAATAATAATAATAATAATAATAATAAATAATAATAATACATTTTATTTATATAGTGCTTTTCTAGACACTCAAAGACGCTTTTCAGTCAAAGGCAGTTAAAAGGTATAATGCATAAAAACAGTCAGTAATTACAACATTAATCAAACATTAAAAGCACATTTAAACAGATGGGTCTTGACATTTTTCTAAAAGTGGTGAGATCGGTGCAGTCTCTGTCCAGAGGGTGGGGCAGCGATGGAAAAGGGTCTGTCGCCCCAGGTTTGGAGCTTGGTCCACAGAACTGCCTCAGAGACCATCTTCATGATGTGGTTGGCTCGGTCAGGGTCTTAGCTGGAGGAGCAGGTGCAGTTGAACAGATGACACAGGTCCAAGAATCAGATGAAACTTCTGTTGTTTCAGTCGGTGATAGGGCCATCCCCTCAAAATATTTGTCTGGAAAATTTTCTGCTGCAGCAAAAGTAAAAGTTCCGTAGCATTTCAAATGTTCAAAGTTAGAACTTAGATAAAAAGTGGTGTGTACGTTCTTGCTAAGAGGCAAGACAGCCTTTCAGCCTTTTACTATAGTACCATCATGTGTGTGGAATAAAAGAATAATGACTTTGAGAGGCTTTGACAAGTGTGTTTTCTCTTACTGTTTATCCAGGATTAAATGATGACAGTGACTGATATCTCATTAATTTGCTTTTTTCTGTGCATTTTAATACAAAATCTTGTCAAATCTACAAATTATATGGTTTGGTTACAGCCTTCCTCTGAAATTAAGAAAGCTGCTGAGAGCCAGTGAAACTGGTTCATTTATGTTATAGTTACACAAAATTATCTGTTGCTGTTTATTCTACATACCTGGCATCCAGTCACTGTGCTGTCATGATCCACCCACATTTCTTCTTCTTAAACCAGCACACACAACGCAGAGAGAAATACAATAGTCACACCAGTGGGCCTACCTGCAGGGAAAGAACAAGAAAGCTTTCAACCTACATAGAAACATCATTTAAAAAAATATATTTTTAATATTTTAAGTTGCCATATTGAGATGACCTACAAGTAATTTGAAAAAAATAAAGCTTATTTCCGTGTTGAAATGCAAACTGGCTGAACCATGTTCTTTTCCAGAAAAATATAAAGATTCTTAGAAATGCCCGAATCACAAAAATACAACTTTGAGAAGTATACTGCCTAATGGAGTCTAAGCCTGGGGTATGAACAGTTTACATTCTTGAACTAATAGGTGGGTTTCACATTCTAGAATTCTTGGCAGTTATAAGCCAGGTGGAGGGCAAGAGGCAGATTTTCCTATTAATAACATTGGACTTTGTCGTGAAATAATTAAAAAATATTTTGGTAATTTAAAAAGCGATTATTTCTATAATGACTAGACCCAATACTCATTTGTATTACAAAAATAAACTGCATTTAAACAATATTTATTTTAGCTGCCCTCCACCTCATTGAAATAACATTGGCCTGTAGAAGGTTGTGATGTCATCTGAAACCCACCTATTGTGACTAAACCCAGATTACATTTATTATTGACAATGACAGTCACAATGACAACAGGATTTTTGTTTTCAATGATGGAAATGAAACTGTTTTTTGAAAACAATTCCAGTGCCATGAGTCATTGCCGTTTGTGGTGTGTGTCATTCTAAAGATGAGCCAAGTTATTTCCAAAGGCATGTGCCCAAAACTCGGCTGCAGCACGAGAAGTAACCACAGTCAAGTCTTTAAATGTTGTTCTAAATGTTGTTCTAAACTCAACCAGTCAACCAGATTCAGAATCTTATTTTCAAGGCAGTGCTGTCCTATTGTATTGTACATAAAACATGACCAAACATGAGCACTTCCTGAGCCTAATAGTTATTTGCAATCATACAAAAAGCACCAAAACGGATCAAACATTAAAGTTGGGATAACTCACTTTCCTAGTTATAAATGAGTAAACTTTGTGTTTTCCATTCAAAAGTCTATGGTAAATGCATCACATTATCAAAAAATTAGACAACTGTAATATCCAAGGTTAAAAGTTTAGTTCTAATCAGGAGCCGAATGCAGCTCTGATTTCCAGTTTGACTTTGCTGTTTGTAAGAAGTGCTTTAAGCCATAGTTGCAACCAAAAATGAAGATACGTTGATATTAACTGTGTGTCGAAGGATGTATGAGAGGAAGTAGTCAAATTCAAAACTTAAATGAGGTTTGCAGAGTAAAAATCAGCTTCCTCACCTTTAACACTGAATCACACAACATCCCGACTGTTTTATTATGAATTTGAGGCTCGACTATTGGTTGGATTCTCCACTACTGACTGAGTAGACCTTACCAGAAAGGCTGAGAAGTGTGGTGCCTGGAACATATCGTCCGGTCTGAGGGCCCACCCGGTCTGCCAGTCCTTCTCCACCACCCGGTCTGCCAGTCCTTCTCCACCACCTGGTCTGCCAGTCCTTCTCCATCACCCGGTCTGCCAGTCCTTCTCCATCACCCGGTCTGCCAGTCCTTCTTAAAGAAAGGGACCAGCACCCGGTCTGCCGGTTCTTCTTAAACAGAGAGACCACCACCCGGTCTACCAGTCCTTCTTTTCCACCCGGTCTGCCAGTCCTTCTCCTCCACCCGGTCTGCCAGTCCTTCTCCACCACCCGGTCTACCAGTCCTTCTTTTCCACCCGGTCTGCCAGTCCTTCTCCTCCACCCGGTCTGCCAGTCCTTCTCCTCCACCCGGTCTGCCAGTCCTTCTTAAAGAAAGGGACCAGCACCCGGTCTGCCAGTTCTTCTTAAACAGAGGGACCACCACCCGGTCTGCCAGTTCAGAGGCACTGTCCCAGTTTACTATGTGTTGTTGCAGAGACTTGTCAGCCAAGATTATCTAACAACATCCAGAGACTTGAGATACTCACTACAGATCTTATCCACTTGGAGATTTGCCTCGAGGAGTTTATCAATAACCTCAGTGACTTCAGCTTCAGTGATGATGAGTCTCTCTCCAAGTCCTCAGTCTCTCCTTATTCCTGAAGACGTTGCAGTGCGATTGAGGAGATTCTCAAAATATCCCTGCCACCGTTAAGGTCAACAGCTCTGCACCTGCACTGTGAACCATGGTATTGAAGCACTACTTTCCTCTCCTGTGGCCACGAATGGATTGCCAGAATTTTTTTGAGGGAAAATCGATAGCCCTGTATGAGCTACAGGTGTAGCTCATACAGGGCTTACGTCTAGCTGGGGCACAGGCCGTAACTATAGGCTGGTCTTAAGTTCTAGATTTACGTCGGGCGTAGCCAAGCTGGTGCACTCAGGTCCTGGAGTCTACATGATATACTAGTCTTTAGCTCTATTCAGATCAAATAAAATAAAATGAATGTATTTTTGTAGAAACCAAAATCACAATAACAGTCGCCTCTGAGGACTTCACAAGATTGCTGATTTAGCAAAGAAATGTTAGAAAAAAAAGAACAACAGTCACATTTTAGCCCTACTTCATTCTGATAAAGTCTGTGGAGCCAACGGGATCTTTATTTACATTATTTTTACTTAATTCATAATTTGCATTTCTTTGAGTTTAGGTTTGTTTGTTTGCTTTATTGTATTTAAAAATTAGTTTTGTTTTTGAGCAATGTAAAAACATGTAAACATGTACATGTCATTAAAGAAACAGAGTAATTTTTTTCAAAATGAGGATTAAGTTCGAAAAACTCATATTGACCTGCCCTTGTACAGTTCTTTGTTGTGCATTTGTACAATAAATAATTTAATGTACATGATTACTTGTATGTGCGCTCAGGCAAGGTCTGCATGAATTTATGATCGTACACAAAAAAGAAACGCATCAAGTTTGGAGAAAGATTAAAGCCCATATGACAGATGAGCGACCATTTTCAAGAAACCATAGCAACAGTAATGCTTACCAAGATATTAAGCTTTGTTTCTCAAAATGTCTTATTGTTTAGCAGAAAAATACGATTTTATTGTGAAATTTAAAATCTCTTCCGCCTTGAACACGGAAGTGGCCGGTGACGTAGACGGAGTGGAATTATGCCCTAACGTTCGTATATCTCCATTGACTTGAATGTAATATTATGTTATAAACATCGATGTTTCCTAGTTTAACTGCTTCTGCCAGGACATTTTCACCTCCCTCAGTATTTAGGCTAAACTGCTTGAAATGTGTTTGTGTGTTAAATAAATGAGTAGAGGAACTTTACCGGGAGACAGCAGCTTCGCCTCCTTCTCCTCTCCTCCCAGCAGCAGCCAGCTTCTCACACACTGTTTATGTCACGTGGATTACAGCAGCGGGACTTCGACTTGGCAAACTTAGAAATATCAACTTTTGTAGACCTATTTTTGAAGAGAAAGTTGTTTTTCATATCACTCAAAACGATAAGATTAGGTCAGCAGCAGAAAACGGCGCCTACAGTAAGACTCCAGCGGCCGTTTACTGCACTGAGCATGTTTTTGACTCTCAGAACAACGCAAATGCTTTGCTGTAAATGCAGACTGGATTTATTCAACTCGTGGATTTAGACAATGCGTCGGGGCCAATGGATTTAACGCGGAAAGAAACAGAACAGCGGACTTTTACAGCGGATCTGCAGAGACCTGATGTGGATACGAACAACTGGATTTCCACCGTGTCTCCGTCAGACACGTGTTTTAAGCTTCACCGGGACATCAGCGGACATCGTCATACATCCACGATGAGTAAAAAGTTTGTTTGCGAGAGTTATTTGACCTGACAGGCTCGTGACATGTGCGTAATCATGCCAGGCGCTGTTATTATGAGAAGTGTGGACGAGGAGGTAATAATTTGGCAATACATGTGCCATGTTGACCATCAGAGCTCACAGACAGAGAACAAACAGGGTATTCAGGTGCTGGAAGGCTCACAGACGAAGGATGTGCAGGAAGCGAGCGCAGAAGGGCATCTGACCAGTGCAAATGCTTTGAGCTGTGCCGCGCTCCATATCTCGGGCGTATAATGCTGCGGTCAGACCGGACAGCGTCTTGCCGTATTTGCGTCAAGTTTTATTGTTTAGTCAATGTAAACCCACGTCTTGAGCGTTCAAGCGAGTTTTCCGCGCGTTTTGGCATCTGACGCCCCAGAGCCCCAGCGCTCACATGGATGTATTAAAAATGCCCGGTGCCGTGTTTAAACCTGCTGTACAACAAGAGGAGCCGAGGAGGACGGAGACAGCAAAAAGACCAAAAAGACTGCCTGGAGGAGGAGAAAGTTGTGTGATCAGGTAAGATCCGTTTTATAAATGCAACAAGCCTCTATCTCTCTCTCTCCTTCTCTCTCTAAACGTGATCTGTCTACAAGCAAAACAAAGCTGCAAACAAGCGGGAGCTCGAAGCGCTTTGGGGCGTTAAAAGTGTCTTTTTGTCCACCAAAGCCTTGGCGCACGTCAAAGCAGCTTAGAAGCTTATTGAGGCGTCAACAGAAAAAATAACCGGCGAAATTTAACGCGCGTATAGGCAAATTTAGACGCAAATAAGCTGTCCAGTGTGAACGCAGCATAACACTCCTCTGACATGTGACTCACAGATAAGGCTGTGTTTGGGCTTTGTATCGTACTATAACACTCCTCTGACATGTGATTCACAGATGAAGCTGTGTTTGGGCTTTGTTTTCACATGTGGAAGGCTGGGTTTCTTTATTCTTTATTTTAAAAAGCTACAGCCTTTTTTTCTGGTCTGGAAGCAATACACAATGTGTCCACTCAGCAAACTCCTATTAGTCTGTCCACTTACAATAATTACCATCTTAACAATAAACTATATAAAAAAAACTGAAGGTGAACACACAAAATGGCACCCTGATATCTACAGTAATTTAACTATAAATAACCATCAGCTCTTTACAAATCCAGGCGACAGTGCACATATTTGACAAAAAGATGCTTAGTTTTACATGTAAAGCTACGGTCACAATGACCCGTACGAATAAAATGGTCGTACGAATCTTACAGGTCGTACGAAATCTGGAGTTCGTACGTGACTCGTGGAGTGGAAATGGTTTTCCTACAGTCTTCTTACGGCAGACTTTCTGCTCTCACCAACAACTTACGACATTCTTGGGAAAATGAAGCCGTACGGCATTATTGCAGGTGCCCTACAGCTTGTTTAATGCGTCTTTGCGGTAATCCTACATCTATTTTGTTATCAAGTTGTTTCTAGCTATTAAACCTTTCGTAAACCGTACCGGAATAGCAATAACCTAATTGCACACCAGCAAAACACAAATATGCAGTGAATAGCTATATTCTGTGTAGGCCAGGCATGTCCAAACTGCGGCCCGGGGGCCAAATGCGGCCCTTGGACCAATTTATTTTGGCCCTCAGACTTCATGCTAGATTGGCCCAAATTACAAAGAAAGTATAGTTTTTAATGTCAAATATGAGCAATTCTTCTATCATAGTCAAAATAACAAACACTGGATGTCATATAAACCTAAAATCATCATTTAATGTCTTGTTAAAGGTGTGGTGGCTCACTAAAATTTGGTAAAATACAAAATTTTAAATGATTCACTTGTCTAAGTCATGCATTATACGGCCCTCCACTCATATAAGTTTCAAAATGCGGCCCACTCTGAAAAAAGTTTGGACACCCCTGGTGTAGGCTTTGTCTGAAATCTGTTCTGATCATTTGTCTTTCTCACTCAAAACACATCAAACTCACAAAGTCAAACCTCCGTAAAAACATCAAAACCACTTTGTTTTTTACCTGCGTATTGCAGAGGAGACGCCAAAACTCCCAAAGCGAAGACAGATGCTCAAGACTAATCCACTGACATCATTGTGTTCATATAAAAAAGTTATATTCCACCGCCAGCGAGCAGAAGTTGTCCAAATGTCTACGTCTGTTACAGCTGTCCTCCCGTGGTTGTGTCCATCTCCAGGCGATTTGCGTTTTCCCCGCGCGCTCCCGTTCCTCTCCGTGTGCTCCTGGTCCGGTCCGGCCGTGTTTCAAGCAATCTCATCCCTGCACGCTCTGGGTCCGGGCCCCCTGCGCGCTCCGTCCTGTCTCCGTGCGCTCCTTGTCCTGTCCTCCCCGTGCGCTCCTTGTCCGTTCCTTTCCGTGTTTAAAGCTAGCTGTGTTTCCGTTGCGTGCTTCAGGCCCGTGGGCTTTTATACAGATCCTCGTACAGGCTAAACTGCGCCTCAAGAGATGCGCAGTCTCCAGAGCGCGTCTCTCTCCACTTTGACTCTCACAGGCTTTAGTTTCTGCGTTGGTAGACTGGTCGTAGAAAATCTTCAACAAGACCATCGACCTGTCTACGAACTTACGAACGGCCTGCGAGCGCTGTTTTTCGTAACAACGCCTCAAGAATGACGTAGGAAATGAGAAAAAAATTGTTCGCAGAGAGGTCGTAGCAGGTTGTACGGGTCATTGTGACCGTAGCTTAAAACAGCCTGAACTCCCCTCCGTCTACGTCATCCCTGCGGCTCCAGGGGGCGCCATAGCAACAGATAAACAGATATTGTCAACTTTTATGGAACAAAATCAATATTTATCATATCTACAAATATATTCAAAGTGGATTATATTAAAAAAAATAACATTTAAGCAACCTGTCATATGCACTTTAAGTTTAACCTACTACCCGGGTAGTGCATGTATTTGTGTCTTACCTGGATCCAATTGTAAAGTTCACCACTCAGTCACCATGGGCTGGACTCACCATCAGAACTCGAACATCACTTTAAAACCAATCTACACAGAAGGTGCAGAAAGTAAACAATCTGTTCCAGTTCTTATAAAAATTAGACCTCAACTAGCATTGGGCCATCAGAACGTAACATTCAGATGTAATAACTGTTATATGTACAGTTTATGTACTCTGGGATTTTTAGCTTAGCTTAGTTAGCAGTAAAATATTTCAGTATCAAACAATCAGTAGTACAATTTATATCAAAGAAAACACATTGAACAATTGCTGGGTTTCACATTCTAGAATTCTTCTCAGTTATATTCCAGGTTGGGGCAAGAGGCAGTTTTTACTATTAGTAACACTGGACTTTGCCATGAAATATTTCAAAAAATATTGAACACATTTAAAAAGTGGTGATTTATGGCGGGACTGGACCCCTTTAACTTTTGTATTACAAAAATAAACTCAATTTAAACAAACTTAATTTTAGCTGCCCCCAATCTGATTGAAATAACATTGGCCTGTGGAAAGTTGTGATGTCATCTGAAACCCAACAATTAGAATATCAACAAATTCCCTTATTATTATAAGGGAATTTATAATTCATCACCGGGGCTTGATCTGACCACGTTAGCAATTAGCATAGCGGAGCTAGCGCTAACGTTAGCCCGCCACTTTTTATAGTTATTTTCTAGTCTTGAAAACAATCTGCAATGATACAAAACGCACCAAAGCGGGTCAAGCATCACACAGAATCATACAACATCCTTACCGGTTCTAAAGAATGAAATCTGACTTTGCAATAATGTTAGCTTTGGGCTAACAGCGAGCAAAACGGCTAACAGTGAACATTTTGTAGACTCACTCACCGGGATTTTCTCCACAAAGCGGTCACTTCTGTGGCTCACAGGCGAGTGCCAACGAATGAAGCCTGTTTACAACCAATTATTAGCAAAATAAACCAGAATATTTGATGTTTTTCCTACTTACTCGCTCTGCTACGAGTAACGTGCTTGGAAGTGACTGTGACCTGTGTGGTGAAAGTATGGCAGGGTGTTTTTACCAGAGCATTACGGTACTCTCTACTGGACACTTTCAGTATTACAACTTAAATAGCATAATGCAAGTATAATATCTTGTATAGGTTACATTAGGCTAAATTGGACAGACAGACTTGGCTTTTTCTGTGCAAGACAAAATTACGGTGAGTGTTCAGTTTATTTGGGAATGGCTCAAATGTGAGCAAAGACAGAGGCACTGCTCAATGGGAGATGTGTGGAGCAGATCTGTGTCTGAATATTATGACACGATGTTCCTGAAAATAATTAAATATCAAAACTGTTTCTAAATATATATATCACATTGTACAGTAAAATTGATTCAACTGTACGTTTAACATGAAAAGTGCAAAATGTAAACAGAATTAAACAGTAAATCACATTTGTTAAACTGATTTCATTGTTAAAATAATTACTTTTGCATCATATAGTTTTTTTCTTTTTTTAAGTTGAATCCCTTTCATTGATAACTTAAAGTCAGTACAGCTGAAAAGTGTTCTTTTATCAAAACCGACTCATTTTAATTTTTCTAATGAGACACTGCTTTGGTTTACATCTTATTTAACTAATAGGAAGCAGTCCATTTCTGGCACTGAGTCGTCATACCTAAATTTGTCCAGTAGGGGTCCCCCAAGGAACCACTTTGGGGCCCATTTTATTTTCAATGTATATAATGATTTATCTAATGTGTGTCCTAATGTGAATATTCAGATGTACGCAGATGATTGTTGAGGATTTTCTGTAATTAACTCAATAAAAAGTAAAACACTGAAAGAGCTTGTCTGATTAAAAGAGTAAGATTTATTTTATTTGCACCAGAAAACCAGACCTGCGCTAACTCCCCAAACAATCATCAAGACACATATTTAAACACATTTGGACCTGCCTAAAGGCTGGTCACAACAATACCATGGGAACATTATGATTAGCTTCAGGAAGTCAAAACAACAGATGCACTATCCCACCTTCACTCATGCTCCGTGGAAAGGTCGTGTCACCACAAGGGCATAGAGCCTGGTGTGACTTGTACATTCAGTTAAACAAAGATACCTCATTAACAGACATGTGTTATGCTAAACAATAACCCATCACAACAAGATCACTTAAGTAAGGTCAATTAAGATCACACTGAGGCATGCATAGTCATTGTATAGTCATGTGAAATACATTTTGATATTTTACATAACATGATGCAGTTATTTTTACGCCAAAAATCCTCAGGAGGCCTCTCAGATTTTAACATCTGCAATGAACCTCATACAAAACTGGGTCAAGGCCTCATGTTTACAACTCAATGCAAAGAAAACGGTTTGTTCAGTAATGGACCTTCTGAACTCTAACGTTTTTCTTAATGGTGAGGAAGTTTAAATACCTTGGCTTGACTCTGGATCCAAATGTAACTTTTAAAAAACACATAAAAAACATGACACACACTGTGAATTTGAATATACATATAGAGTATTGTATAACTTCCTGTCACTTGCTGCAGGAATAACACTAAAACCTGTAGAATCTCTTTTGACAAAAAACAAATTCATTTCACCACTGTATTGTTTTAGATAAGTAGTTTACTCAGTTTTGATAATTTTATCTATTTTAAAAACTCATTTTTTCTACATGGACTTGCTCCTCCTCCACTGAAGGATTCATTAACCAACCTGTGAGTGGGATGGGCACTAGGGCCACGGCTCGAGGAGACTGTCAGGTACCACACAGACGCACTACATTTGGACAAACTGTGCTCTCTGTCAACGGAATTCATTATTGGAATAGCCTGCCTCTGTCAATAAGCGAATGACCATCCTGGCCACATTTAAAGGACACATATTATGCATTTTCTGTGTTG
>CM076396.1:1787453-1947585 GCA_038363315.1 Mugilogobius chulae
AACCCTGGAGGTGATGTGTTAAAAAGGAAATAAATTAGCAGACTATTAACGAGCTGGACAAAACATTTCACAAGAAGCAAAAGTGTTAATGTGAAAAAAAAAAAATCAGTTTTCATCGGGTTGCCGTGCCCAGCAGCTGTTAACTTCTCCTAATATAAAAAAATATATAAGCGGACTGCTAGATAGGTGACAATCTGTGTAAAAAAGTAGTGAGTGATATGGTTCAAGATAAAACAATCAGGTGCACATAGAAAACTTATTTTTAAGTTGCAACAAAAGCAACATAGTCTCCCAAGGAAGATATTAAGATATTCAAGGAACGTTTGAAAAAAAAATAATAATTTTGGTTGAAGCCATGTGGCGACATTTTCTTTGGCTTTAATGGAAATTACTTAAGTTACTAAAGTGAGTACTTTAGGGCTGGGCCTTTGGGTAGGTTTAGATTTACCCCTAAACCTATACAAGTTAAATTGAACCAAAAGTGAACAGCACTGCTTAAACATGCAAGGTTTTGTATTTAACAAGTGTGAATGAAATTAAACTTCAGGCGTCTTTTTAGTGAGAAAATGATATTAAACCATGGATCAAAAAGTAATACAATACAGGCCCTTTAAATACAGTAGATATAGGTTGAAAATGACACAGACAGATGTTACGATGTCCTGATAAGACCTACTCTAACTCCACTGATCTCACAATTGTTCAGCTAATGAATAGGTCCTTACCTCAAGTCACCCTCTTTCTCTCTCCTCCTTCATCTCCTTAATTTGTTTGGATAATGGCTTCTTGTTTTCGGGGCGTCAAGTAAATTAGCCGTTTGTGTGATGAATAGCGTAGACACCTGAAATGATTTAGAGCCGGCTACAGCCCATTCACCTTTCCACCACATAAACAATGATATTTACAACCGCGGTAAATAATAGATCAATCAAAGAATGAACTATTTAACTCAGAACAAACTGAAAAATTACTCTGTGTGTTGTGATGTATGAATTTTGGATTGTCTTGGCAATTGCAAACCGAAAACCCAAATCAGACATGACTTCATCTAATCTATTATTGACTTAATGCCCTTGATCATCTTTCAATTTATTTTAGGCACATCTGAATCAATAAATGATGTCATGAAGATTTGCAGGCTGATCCAAACTAAAAGGCGGTAAAAAGCGAGTTCCAGCCTAAGTCCAGTTTTCAGTTTTCTCAGATGTAAACTGTTCAAAAGAGGAGAATACTTCACACAGCAGGTCACTGAGTAAAGCAGGAAATCCCCCGCTGGAAGATACACAATGTTAAATCAATATGACGGATGGAGAGGAGAGAAAGGAGATGTGACTTAGGAACTTAGGAACTATCTTTACCTAAGTCCAGCAAATGACTTAGGTAAAGATAGTTCTACAATCATGTCATAAAGAAGTGTCAAAATCCAGAGAATCTTAAAGTTAGGGTAACTAACATTTTTAGAAAAGCATATGCAGGACTTAATGAAAAAATGAGACCACTGTGCACTGCTTGGATTGAATAATACACAATTTTAGTTCTAATCAGGAGCCGAATACAGTGCTCTGATTGGCTGTGCTCGATATAAATGTGTCAATGGGTTTATGAGAGGCAGTTGTCATATTTACACCTAAATTGTGTTTTGCAGTGTGGAAATCACCACCTTTAATGTGAAATGTCATGTTGTAAAAAAAAAAAAACAGTCTCCCAAGAAAACGCAAATTTAAAACGAAATGTCAAAAATGTAAGATAAGCATGTTTTTATGCCTTTTTTATGTCAATATGTTACAAAAAGCCAAAACTAACCGAAAGAAAATGGCACCACGTGGCTTCAACTAAAGTTTTCTCGAGGGTGCTAAAGTTTCTTTTACCAGTCAAACATACATGTTAAGAGAAAATTCTAAGTCAACTAATAACATCTGGAGAAGGGTCCGTGCAGCAACTATATTGCTCCCGACAAGTAATCCAGTGCGTTGGAAGGATGGGTCAAATGTAGATGAAAAGTACAGGGTCAACAATGTGTACCTCAACCTCAACTTTAGAAAAGACCTACTGGAAAATAACTTCTGATACCCACCAAGTTAATGAGTAATAGTATCAATTACTCAACATTAGCGTCCTGAACAACCTTTTGGTACAGGTTTAGCTAAGATACTTGTTTATTATAGAATCAATGCACATAAAACACAATGACATATATGCAAAAGAGGAAAGATACTTAAACCAAGTTAAAGCGAAGTTGCTGATTTTCACCTTCAGTCCCTGGACAGGTTGTCAAGTAAAATATAAATGCCAATCACTCATCCAGTCATCCATTTAATACAACTACAGACTTTCTCCAAAAGAATGTCAATCACACATATCAACCATACACCATATACCAGATAGAAGTCTCCAACTTTTCCCCTTTTGCAAATTAAAAACTGTGTTGAATACTAAATTGAGAATAAATGAGGTAGACAGCAAACATTAGCCATTATTATCCATCTAAATACACATAAAGAAAGAAAAAAAATGAAGAGAAGAAGCATTTATAAAACAAAACATGTATGATACCAAAATCGTGCTATACATATTTACAAACCACATAATTGCCTTCATACCAAACATCTCCTCTCAACACTGACCACATGTAAACAGCAGATGGCGCACTCGGACATGAAAGCCAGCGGGACTCATCAGCAGCTCTCCGTGTGTCTCCTGATTGTGTTAATCAAAGAAAAGGTCAGCCTTAAGAGCAATCTGTGCACTTATTAGAAACGAACGCGCGTATTCGATTATCCCACCGTTAATTCATTAGATTGAACTAAACAGCGCAGTGATTTAGCACCTCATTGAAGAACTATAAATTGGAAAAGGCGCACTGTAGAGTCTCCTCCTCGCGCACACATGCTGTCTTCTTGTGTAACTGTGCCCTCCTCTTTTCCCAGCCCCTCTCCTCCCACATCACACACACACTTGTTTTTTACAGTGCACTAGAAGATGTGAATGGTCAGACACATCCCTGGATTTCGCCAGTCAGTCAAGCAAGTGCCACGGAGCAGTGCGCACGGCAAGCCACGCGTTCAACCGGATGGCACGTTCACGTTGACGCGCCAAAGTACAGAAGAAGAGTGGATACTTTTGAAAACATAACTATTAAGCAGTGGAAGTGTTCATTGCGAGTGAATTTGGTTGTTTTTGGAGAGAAATCTGCGCGCAACAACGGTTATGGCGACTTTTACGCACGACAGGTAACAAGCGTAAAACATGGAATAACCGCTCGCAAAGCCTTGGCTCGTTTTGGCACCGGGAAGAGGAGGGAATGGCGGCACTTCGGAGGAAATTTGGCGAGGACTACCAGGTGGTCAACACTACGAATCGCGCGCCTACGTTCGCCGCGCCGGTGAAGAAGAAGCGGCAGAGATTCGTGGAGAAAAACGGACGCTGCAATGTCCAGCACGGGAATCTTGGCGGGGAGACGAGTAGGTATCTCTCGGACCTGTTCACCACTTTGGTAGACTTGAAGTGGCGCTGGAATCTGCTCATTTTCATCCTGACTTACACGATAGCCTGGCTGGTTATGGCTTCGATGTGGTGGATCATAGCGTACATAAGAGGAGACTTAAACCACGGACGCGACCCTGCGTACACTCCATGCGTGGCCAATGTTTACAACTTCCCTTCAGCTTTTCTCTTCTTTATCGAGACTGAAGCGACAATAGGTTACGGCCATCGCTACATCACAGAGAAATGCCCAGAAGGGATCATCTTATTCTTGTTTCAATCCTTGCTGGGCTCCATAGTGGACGCTTTTCTCATCGGCTGCATGTTCATTAAAATGTCCCAACCAAAGAAGCGCGCAGAGACGCTCATGTTCAGCCAGGACGCGGTGATTTCGCAGCGAGACGGGAAGCTGTGCCTGATGTTTCGAGTGGGGAACCTGAGGAACAGCCACATGGTGTCTGCGCAGATCCGCTGCAAACTCATCAAGGTAAAAGACGCGCTTGTGAAAGACGTGCGTAATTGTGCCAAAGTACACCATGAGTCGAGCGTCACAACAGGAAAACAATGTCCAAAAACAGCAACATTAACACTATAAACCAAACGACTACTTTGTTTATGACAATGAAAAGCAATTCTGTCCAAACAGCTCGCTCCACACAAAACAGTGCCACTTAAGTACTGTAAAAGGAATGGCGCACACCATTGATAACCTAATTGACCAATCAGTGACATTAACAGGAACATCAAGGAAAAAAAACACAATAATAATACTATTAAATGAGAGAACATGACAATTTATCAAACATACGTAGATGCAGGATTTGTTCAAACTGGTGCTAAAGTGAGCAAAAGATTGTTTTTGTTATGGTCAGCTATTTCACTGCAAAAAAAGGAAAATCTAACTTAAACAAAATGACTTGAATTAAGCATACAAATTTTAAGATGTTTTAACCAAGGTCTACAAAAAATATTTGACTTGTCTTAAGATATTTTGTCCTGATTTACATTATATAGATATAAAACCCTATTTTAAGCAAATGTGTATCTGTTTAAGCCATAATTGCTTGAATCAAGAATAGATTTGCTTAAAAATCTTGCAAAGAGCCCTTAAAACTAGCATTTTCTGCTCAAAACAACTACAGTAGGTTAGTCAAATTGTCTTGCTACACCGGCAGAATATTCAACTTAAACAACCATTTTTTTTTTTTTTTTTTTTTTTTTTTTTTATTGAGAGAAAAAAAGCAGTTACATACAAAGCCTTATCACACCAACAACCACAACAACAACAAACGCATTCACATCGACAACATAAAACATGACGACAGCAAGGACAACAACATAAAAACAACCATTTTTTTAACCTCAAAACAAGATAAATTTTCGTATTTTCCGAAAGTGTTCCAGATTATTTACTCCAAAGCCATGAACACCACTACATAGGCACAAACTAAAGAAATTTATACTGTATGTCCAAATGTATTGCCTTTTGAATAGAAATATAATAATAAACAATTACAAACATGTATTTTGAAGCAAGTAAAATCTACTTTGTAATCTTAACATTCACGCATAACATTGATCTTTTTTACCAACCAAGATATATTTACTTAAAGGATCTAGATTTTTCATCGTGTTTCTGTCTTGTTTCAATACATTTGCTGTTGTTCTAAGCCAATGTTTGCCTTTTTTACTGAGCTTATTGTTACATCAAACTGAAAATTCTTGTAAATCGTCAAAAATGTCTTGAAACAAATAAAATATGTTACATCACATCAGTAGTGAATTCAAATCTGGACAAAAATATACCAAAATTAGGTTTAATACTGCACATTTTCAACTGGATATTACATTAGTGTGACAAACAAAATTCAGCCAAAACATTGATCCATATCTGCCAATGGAAAGTATAAACCTATATATGGTCAAATTGGTAGATCCCAAATGAAACAGTTCACTATATTTAAAATCATACATGTTTAGTACAGATCCGTAGATCACACTGTTGTTGGTGGATCATGAGTTTCTACATAACAGTTGCATCTCAAACTGCAGGGCTTAGTTGTTCCCTGCACAATGCTCTCCTTGTTAAACAAAAACATGCTTAATGTGATGTTACATAATCCTCAGCTGTGGGTCGAGAGTAAGCCACAGAAAAGGTGCTTCTTCAAGTTCAACATCACAAAACCACATAGAATATAATAATGCAAGATGCTTTTTTGGTTGTATATAAAAATAGAAAGTATTGGCTGCCTTAAAAATATAATTATGATCTTGTACTTTTCAGCTTTTTCGTAAAATCGCCATATTACAAGTCACTTTTTTTCTTTCTTTCATACAGACAATGCTTTTTTCTAAACTATTTCAATTATTTAAGCTCTTTAAAGCTCTAACTGAAGGAGAGACTTATACAACTACAGAATATAGGGAAGATAAGAATAGCAAAAAGATGCCATACATGAAACAATAAATGTCTGCAAATCTGATTTAATGTTTTTTTCTGCAAACACCTGAGTGTATTTGCCCATCTTATCATAGCTTATATTGTATTAAATTATTAGTATTATCATTCTGTGTTGGACTTTAGCACTGAAACAAGTTTTGGTAGTTCTGTTTACGGAGAACAGCAATAAAACTTTTCTGATTGTGCATTTGTCGAAATCATGAGCTGGCTGCAAGAAAAACATGATCTCATTTTAATTTAAGGAGTTTAAAAAATCATTGCAGTCTAATCTCTATTGCCGTGATTGACAAATTAGGGTATGTGCATAAGATGGGTTCTACAAATTTTCCATTTTAATTAAATTCAGCAGAATAACATTAGTAGTAAATGTAAATGATAGTTTTACATGAATGAGAACAAGTTTAGTGAAGAAAAGTTTGAAAATATAAATATGTTGAAAAAAAAAACAAGACGTAGAGAGAGTTTTAAACTGATGACATCACACTAGAGGGAACAAAGCAATGTAATTTTCTCACAATGAATGAATGATACATTTTTGAATGACCCTGGCAACGTAAATTTTACAAAATGAGCGTGTTGTTTTGTATTTTTATGTATCAAGAGGTGAAATCTTAAATATAGTGATCTTAACACGCTTTAGCAAACTGCGAAGAGTGGGTCTGGTCACCACGCCCCCGCCTGCGTTTCAGATCAAATCCATATCGTACCGGGCAATCAGATGAGTTTATTTGCGTGACGCAGATGAAACAAAGAAGTTGATTGGTCGTCTGTCATTTAGACCAATATCTAACTTCACTCACCTCACATTCATTTTTGCTTCGCTCATTGTTTCAACAGAAATCCGCCATGTTTTTCAGTTCCACGTGATATTTTTTCCATGTATTTTTTTTTTGTCGTAAGCAGCCATGTTGGTTCACGCAACAAACAATGCGTATCTCTGATTGGCTAATTAATCTGTCAATCACGGCTACAACATTAGAAAGAGGGACAATGTGGACAGACGATATATATTTTATACATTGTCTGGATTTTTCAGACGATTTATAAAAGTGTCTCCAAACTCATTCAGACTTATTTGAAGAACTTGCATTAATTTATTTATGCTATTTTGCCTGTTTTCTCATAATCTGTTGTAAATGCTTTGAAACCAATAAAACACTATATAGTATGCACTGTGATCTGGCCCTCTGTCACTCCTCTGCATTTTGATAAGGGACCCCTGGCTTACTGCATAAAACGTGGAAGCATTGTCAGATTACTAGCATGTTCTGAAAAGCATGTGATTCTTGTGATTCATTCAGTATTTTCTCTCAATTGCTAAAGCCCCTGGACGTTTTGAAAGAGTCAACTGAATTTGATGGAATACTGGTTACAACAATGGCACATTTCTCCAAACTGCTCAGCCCTGTAATTGACACTGTCACTTTAGTAAAGTAATGCATTGCCCTCAGAGTTGGATGTTACAGTAAACTGCTCTCCGAGGGGCTTTTTAAATGTGTTTAAGATCGACTCTGGGGCTCTGGCATTCAGCTCGGTCTTTTCATTTCAGCAGTTCAAAGTTAAGCACAGACATTGTTGAAACAGCACAAAGGAAGTAAATAATTTCAAGACCATTTTAATGTGGCTCACACAGAATTACAACCACTCGACTATGACATGTCAGTGTCCAAACTTAGAAGATAAGTCACTTTAGCTACTGCCTGGGATCCAGAACCTGCACTTGGTCTAGTCCTCGTGTGTCTAATTCACAGCCTACTGTTCAACAAAATTAGACTATTTGCGTAACATACATTTAGAAAAAAATCAACTCACTCACCTTGCATCATACTATGGATCGTGGCCTGCTGAGTTTGCAATAGAATGTTAAGTAAACCTTTTGTCTTAAAGATGTTTTTTGGCGAATTAAGTGTATTTTTAGTAAAACAAGTCAAGTCAAAACCAAAGCCAGGTTACTGGAATGCTGCACAAGTTTATTTTGCTGAAAGAACAACTGCGCATGTTCGGTGGACAGAGGTTAGCTGAATTCAAGCTAGCTAACTCGTTACAATACGCCACTGAGCGCAGCCATTGATGCAAAGCGGCGGTCATCTTTCTCAGCTGGGGCTTGATATTTACATGTTTGGATTGTTGGATCACTTTATTCATCTCCATGTCTTCGTGTCTATAGTTTACACAATATATTTCCTTAAATCTGTTGTTGTAGAGCAGTGAGTGATAAAGCTGTTGTTATGACGCACTCTCAATGTTTCCCTAACAGAGGTCTGTTAGTGGGCGTGGTTTCTGATGTCAAATGTATCTATAATAGTAAATTTTGTAGTGCAAAGTCATTCGAAGTCAAGACATATTTTTTCAGTGAAGCTAGTTTTGATATGATCAAGTTTTGTGGGTAATTGATTGGCTAATCCATCCATCAATAGCTCCCACTGAAATGGGGAGATGAACTTGTTGACTTTGGGTCTTAGGAGGGGAACACCCTGGACAGTGGCCAACTCTTTGCAACAATATACATTATTTCTGTCCACATTAAAGCAGATATCTCTTCTCTAAGCAAATTCATAAATGCAACCCCACACGAATATTGTCCAGACAAAGTTCAGGAGAATATCTGTAAAGACTGTAAGATTGTGGATTTATTGACCCAGTTTATTGTCAGTTTCTTTGTGATTACTAGCTTCAGTGGCAGATTAAGCAATTTCCTTGGTTCTTGGGTCTCCTAACTAACCAAAAAGATGCTTTTCCAAACCATCAAAAAGCCCTGAAACACCTGCTATTTTCAGTCACTGTAAAGGGTAACGTTCAACTTTAAAACAAGGATTCTAATGTACTTGATTGTCAAATTTATTTACCCCAATACTCATATTAAGACAACAACAACAACAACAACAACAACAACAACAACAACAACAACAACAACAACAACAACAACAACCACCAATTAGGCTAACGTCCTATAAAGGATAGAGATGCTAATGCTTAAAAAGTCATTGTAGAAGCAGTAACTGTAAAAATTACCTCCAGAAATAGTACATGATGTTCCCTCCATACAAACAACACGTCTTCTCAATCAGCCCGAATAAACCGTTCTTTAATTGCTTTCTTTGCAATAGTTTGAGAAGAAAGGACTGCCATATTAAACTCTAAAGAGGTGATTGTTGCAAGTTGGAAGTACTTAAAAGCTACAAGAGAAAGTCAAGATTGTGGAGTCTCTAAGCTATAAAACAGCAGTGATAAAGTTTAATATTGCCTGGATGTTTCTTTTAAAAACCACCAAACACAGAACGCTAATGCAGAAAATCACAGGAGTAAAATGTGAGGTCGCCTGGTTTCCGGTTTTAATTCCCATCGCTTCTCTTTCAGCC
Source organism: Mugilogobius chulae (assembly GCA_038363315.1). Taxonomy (NCBI): domain Eukaryota; kingdom Metazoa; phylum Chordata; class Actinopteri; order Gobiiformes; family Gobiidae; genus Mugilogobius; species Mugilogobius chulae. The sequence goes on from CM076396.1 coordinate 1,796,757, forward strand.
ATTGGTGTTGGGCGTGCAAAACGGGCCATAAAAAAGACAAACAGCATTAGCGAGGTGCTGGGAGCTTGTTTATAACCGTACTCTGCAGCGCACAGCCACACAGAGCAGCCGTGGTCAGGCTAATGATCCATGCACCAACAGCAAATACAGCCAGGAACCTTCTGCACCATTTGGTCCGATAGCAGAATGTATATAATGTATTACTGATGTAGAACGGAAATGTGTGGTCATTCACTGGAAAAGAAACGCCACAGAATAGGAACGATGCGGTAATAGCATTTTAGTGTTGCAGTAAATGTGAGGAGAAATATCAGGGCGGTAGAATTATTCACCCAGATTAACCCTTTAGGTGGCTGTTCTTTTAAGGGTCTTTTTGAGTTTTTAATCATGTTCTAGCAGCATCAAAAACACAGCTGAAGTTCTGTCTGTGAGATATAATTCTTTCCCCTCTCTGCCTCTGAAAACACCGTTCAGAATTTGTCCGATTTGTGATGTCATAGGTCTAGATCTCTGTGATTTTAAAGATGCACAGTGTTAAGATTTTCACATCAGGAAACATCAACTTTATGTCCATGGAGATGTGGATGTGGCACTATCTGAACAAATTAAGTCAGATCAGTGGAAAGGTGCACCTGTTCATTAGCAAAATATGTTTTCAAGGTACATTTTGAGAAAAAAGAAAAACACCCATTGTGAAGAAATAAATCTAGCCACAGTATTTGTTTAATGGTGTACAAAGGTGGAACATTGTAGGCAAAGCAATTGCATGATCTTAGAGTCAGACAGGGTAGATTCCTACCAGAAAGTCACACAGTGCACCTTTAAGTCCATAAATCACCCAGACTCTGTAGGAGCATTTCTGAAGTATTAGCATATCCGGCAAGATAGGTTTGATTATTCTCATTATAGTTTAATAGTTCAACAGTCTATGTAAGGATAAGTTTGTGTTTTTTTTTCTGCATTATAGAGGGATTTTTTGTTTATCAACATGAGCGATGCGCGCGCGCACACTACCGGCAGGAAGAGCTGGTGCTCATAGACACAAACAGGGGAAACAAGTCAAAAAGCTCTGTTGTCAGTTAACTACAAGAGTTTATCACTGTGCAAAAACAAAAATTATGCTGCTAAATCAACATTTGTGAATGAAATTTGACCCTACAACCCTTAAAAGTTACATTTAGATGAGTGAAAAAATGGCGAGAAACCAACGTCTGTCAGATTGGTTTAGACCTGATTAAAACGGTTAGCTCTCGTCCCGTTTCAAGGTTTTATTCAAAGAAGTTTCCCCAGACGGAGAGCAGGTCTTTTTGCATAACGTATGCGCAGTAGGGCGGAAAGTGATGTTGAGCGAAAATCCCTCCATAGAGATGGATAGTCCAGTTAACAGTTATTAAATTTAGTGAAGAAGTACTTGAGACCGGCCTTTATTAAGGTCTTTGTCTCGTCTCGGACTAAAGCGCATTTGGACTCGGTCTTGTCTTGGTCTCAAGGTGCTTGGACGTGGTCTTGTCTTGGACACCGAGACCATATTTCATTACCACTACGCTCTGCCAAACTTGCACGGACCTGTCTTAGGCACAATAGCAATAAGCACTGCACAATAAAACTGTGTAGACAATGATAATTGTATAAAAGTACATGGTCTTGATATGGTCTCAATGGACAGCGGGTTTGTCTCGTCTCAAGTCTTGACCTATAAAAGGCTCAGTCTTGTCTCAGTCTTGAGTCTCAGTGGTCTTGGTTTGTCTCGGTCTTGGACTCTGTGGTCTCGGAAAAGTCTTGGTCTCGATTAGTGCGGTCTTGACGACTACACTACCAAAAACTGCATTATAGTCAACTAGTCACAACTAATCGTTGATTTAGAATTGCAACATGGTCAGAATTACCTCTTTTCTGGTCTTTTACATTGAGTCAAACTACAACTGTAGAGAAACTTAATAATTTTCCAACAAAAGGCAAACATAGTATATCGTTATGCATTACACTGTCCATCTGGTGAAAGCAGCAGGAAGAACATGGACCTGTGTGTTTCCTCCTCACGGTGCTTAATCCTCGTGCCGTCCTCACATCACATCCTCTCATCTGACTTCAGAGTCTTTGAAGAACGGGTCAAAATGCACAGCGCAGATTTCCCCACGGAGACAGTAAAGCCTCAGAGTCAATACAAATATATATGTATGTGTTTGAAGTTTGAAGTTGTGTCCCACCAGCTAAAATGCAAACAGAACGACAGAGGCTAATTAGAAGTGCTGATGAGTTGTGTTCACATTCTAGATATAGATTATGATGATGTCAAATGATTAAATTATTAAAATATATAAAAGACAATATTACACATTTTCAATCCAGTATTTATAGTAAGAAATAAAAAAGTTATATTGTAAACTTTTAAATAATGGCTTTAAGTTGATATTTCTGTAATGTGGGACTAATTTTACAGACTTTTCACAGTCATCTGATAATTAAGCCTCAAATAAAAAGCTTAAAGACGTGTTTTAAAACTTTTCTGAGGGACTGAAGAAGAAAAAAATTGTGATACAAGTTTATGTCAAAAAGCCCTAGCCCTACTATAGTCTGACAACAATGCAAAACAACTGTATTCTGATATGTAAAATAAAATCAGGTAAACAAAGGCAGAAAACCAGACAAAGAACATGAACATATGCAAGTCTCTCACTTTAGAATCACACACAGCTGAATTCATCATCTTTTTCTTTTGAGAATGATGAGAAAATTGTTTCTTGTGCCGTTAGCAGACAATCTAGCTAGCGCTGTGTGATCGTCACAACAACAAAAAATGCTACTTCAGTTTCTATTTTGCTGCATAAAGTTGTACTTTTAGAAAACAAACTCCGCAGACAAAAAATACAATAAATAAATAATACAAAATATGTCAGTGAGTGCATACATAACCTCTATTTTAATCAGTGACCAATGTTTTGAATGTTACCAAGTTTTCACAAAACTCATTCTCACAGAGGATGAAATAGCAATGAAAATTTGCACTTGCCAACATATTAGGCTCAGTGCACTGAGCGTCAGTTGACTTGTTTATTTCGAAAACCGCTAACTTCTCTACCTATAAGCATTTCCTGTTAGCTCAACAGTGTGGACATGGCCCACCTTCAACAAGGGTGGCTCCTATGTTAAATCTCTAGAAAAATGTTTTGAAAAAAAAAAAAAATTAAATGTATTAAAAACTTGAAATCATCCTCAGGGCTAATCTGCGGTAAGTCATAAGCAAAAACCTTTTAGTTTAAAATCCATTTCTGCAGCTTGATACGTAATTATTAGGACATTTTGTAGAAGTTTTAGACATTGATGTGTATTTTAGACTGAAACAACCGCGCTGTGGATCGAGATAAGGGATCTTTAAACTATTAATATTTTAATTAAAATATCGATACTTGTTCAAACGAGTATCGAGTATCATACCAGTTTTGGTAACGATCTACATCTAGTAATGTCCCGTTTGTTCACCAAAATCCACAATGTTCATTTGTGTAGTTGTTCAGCATTGTAGCTAACTACCATTAGCATACAAACATTTGCTCCTTACAGCTGTGATAAAAGCTAAAACACATCATGATGAACTATCCAGAGGCTCAGAATGCATTAAGTAAGTGAACAAAACATGTGGACTGACCCTGCCCGTATACTGGGTGCGAGTTCGGTGCGAGTTCGGTGCGAGTTCGGTGCGAGTTCGGTGCAAGTTCGGTGCGAGGCGTGACTCGCACGACTCTCGCAAGACTTAGAAAGTGCTTAAAACCAATGCGCCCTTGTCTAGACCTCGGTGCAGTGCAAGCGCCCGTCCGAGTGTCGCGCAAGTGTGCGGAAAGAATCCGTGAGAGTCTATTTTGTCGGAGGTCGCAGCGTCGGATGCAGCTTCATTCATAATAGGGCATTTCACATGAATCCACGTGAATCCGCGTGGCTTTGGGCAATAACGGACCGAATGGACTGGAGCTGGTCCACAAGGCACCGCAAGACACTGGACACGTCTCGGACCGAACTCGCCTTGCAGTCTGTGTACGGGAGGCGTGATGCAAGAAAGTTTAAAATACATCTAAAAGGAAACAAAAATCTAGCATAGCACCTTTAATATCAAGACTATCAGTGAAAAGCCCTTAGAAATGAACTGAACAGGAAATGCTCATAAGTACAGACATTAGCTATTTTGATATAAGCAAGCCAACTAGCATAACTACATTTAAGTTGATATTTCTCTGCTGGCACGTTCTGGAGCCAGCCTTTTGTTCCTGGCGAGAAACTGCGGCTGTTGCAAAGTGGCGGGCCTGTGAGGTAACCCCTACGGTTTCCTCACTACAATAAACACCTCGTGGTCTGTGCACTGCTGCGGATGGCTTTTGTATTTGCGCTGCAGGCTGTGTGCTCTAACCTTATTCTTTCGCATCAGAGCCTCCCTCACCGACACCGATTTTTTTTTTGCCAGAGAACTATCAAATGAGTCACTGTGCCTGAACAAGAGAAGAAGAAAAAAAAGCAGGTTATTCTTTCCAAGACACTTTAGGTCTACAAAACTCACTTTGTTTCATTATATATGTTAGATCTGTGGATTGGATGGTGACAGTTTGTGTGAGCCATGGTGGTGCTGTCGAACTGAAGTACACGTTATACTTCTGACAAACAGAAAGTAATGTGGATTAAATATATTAAGATGCAAATATTGAAAATAGAAAAGGGAGGGGGCAGGGAGAAGAGAGAGATGGGGGAGAGAAAGAAGGTGAAGAAACAGGAGAGAGGAAATAAGGGGAGAGAAAGAAAGAAGGGGATATAGGGAGAGAGAGGGAAATGCAGAGAGAGCAAAGGAGAGATGAAAAGGGAAGGAGGGAGGAGAAGTGAAGGAGAGAGAGAGAAAGAAAGAGACAGGGGAGAAGGGAGAAAGAGAGGGAAAAAGATAAAGGGGAAGAGGAGTGAGAGAGAAAGAAGGGGAAGAAACAGAGGTGAGGAAATGAGGAGAGAAAGAGAGAGAAAGAGAGAGAGCAAGAAAGAGACGGGATAGAAGAGGAGAGAGAAGAGAGAAGAAGGTGAAGAACAGGAGTGGGGAAATGAGGGGAGGGAGGGAGGAGAAGTTAGGGAGAGAGAGAGAAAAAGAAAGAGACAGGGGAGAAGGGAGAAAGAGAGGGAGAAAGATAAAGGGGAAGAGGAGAGAGAAGGAGAGAGAAAGAAGGGGAAGAAACAGGAGAGAGAGAAGGGGGGTGTTGGGAGAGAAAGAGAGAGAGAGAGAGAGAGAGAGAGAGAGAGACAAAGAGCGAGAGAAGGGGAGGGTCAGATAAATCGATGGGATATGTCTTTAGTCAACCAAAAATTTCATTGTGTGTATTTCTCTCTCCCTCTCCCTCTCTTAACCTGTCTCTCTCTTTCTCTCTCTCTCTCTCTCTCTCTCTCTCTCTCTAAACCACACTGACCTTTCATAAAAGTGTCCAATATTCCACTCTTCCTTGCTCCAGACACGAGAGTCTTTTTCTGCATCCTCCACCAACAAATCCACTCTCTCTCTCTCTCTCTGTAACGAAAAACAAAAACATATAAGTCATTTCATCTGCAGCTCTTCCTCGCCCCGGCTCTTATAAGGGTCACTAGCTGTGGCATTGACTTGGCCCTGCTCTGCAGTCGTTTTTTTTTTTTACATTCGCTGCAAAAACAAAATCCAAAGCCGGGATATTTCGGATATGTCTTTTTAGAGGCGTTTTGAAGGGCCCTCGCAGCTCGGAGAGTGAGTCAGACAGCCGGGGTGAGGTGAAATTGGCAGAGAAAGCCCTGCCTCTCGGTCCGGATATGCGAGTGGGATATGGAATACATTTGAATAGATACATGCAAATTGGATCCACAAAGACAAGAGCAAATTAGGTGACAATGAGACGCAGCGGTTGGACAGCTGTGCTCGGCTGGATCGGTGAGGTTAAGGATGAGACAGGTGGTTCTGAGCGGTTGTTGTGGCGCACTAGGGTTGGATAAATGAAAATACGGTTGTAAATATTGTGATTGGGTTTCCATGACACTATCTGTGCGATCACAAATTTTTAATACACTAACAAAGAAAACCAATGCAGGATTATCTGCTTATGGTTCAGAACAAATAAATTATCTATAAATATTAAAAAAACAAACTACATAATATTTTGTGGTAAAAAAAAATGTCCAACTACTTTTAAAATTAAAATTGATTCAACTGAAATAATGCGTGTCTCCTCTACTAAATTTCTGGGTGTCATTGTTGACGACAGCCTGAACTGGAAAGAGCATGTTGACTGGGTGACTAGAAAAATTAACAAATTCTTGGTATTATAAGAAAAGTCAGCTGTTTGTTGGATTCAAAAGCTTTACTTACTTTATATTACAGTTTAATTTACCCTTATCTGTCGTATTGTAATATTGTGTGGGCAAGCACTTTCCCATCGACTCTAAACAAATTGTTGATGGTGCAAAAGCGTTTTGTTCGAATTGCTACTCATTCAAAAGCCTTAACTTCCTCTGCAAAATTATTTTGTAGACTGAAAATTCTTGACATCTATGATATTAATATTTATCAAATTTGTATTTTTATGTATAAAATTCAACTTAATCGAGATACTATCCCTGAACATTTCATATTTTACTTTCAAACAAATAGGGAGATTCATCAGTATAATACTCGTCAAAATGCTCAATTGCATTTTCCAAAATGTGTCACATCAAGAGGTCAATTTTGTTTGCGCTATAGAGGCTGTAAAATGTGGAGCCAGTTTTCACATCTGTTTTCAGGTGACATATCAGAAAGATCTTTTAAAAACTCCTTGAGAGAGTCTCTTATCTGTAAATGAATTGTATGTTTTTATTTAACATGTGCATATAAATGTAATTTATATATTTTGTTTTTGTTTTTTTTTGTTTTTTTGCACAGTTCAGTAGCCTATTATGTAACTTTGGTAACTTTTTAGGTGGAGGCTTTAATATAAGCTCTAAAGAGCTTTTTGTCTCCCCCTGCACTTACATGATATGATGAAAGTATGTTTACTTGTCTATGCTGTATTCGTGCAAACAATAAATAAAAATAAAATAAATAAACTGTATATTTAATCTAGGACTTCGTTTCAGTTGATGCAGTATTACAGTGAGCTTCAATGCTAAAGTACTGCTTCATTCTCTTTCAGTTTATCCAAGGCTTACCGCAACAATACGGTTTTTCTTTCTTTTTATTTGCCCAGTACAGATGCTGCTTGTTTACAATCCAAAGAAATTGAAGGTCAAATTAATGACCATTAGTAAAGGACAAATATTACTCTTTATTTGCAGTGTTATTTAGAGATAGACTGATATATCAGCCGGCCGATATTTGGGGGCTGATATGCAAAAAAAAATCCAAATATCGGCCCCAAATATCTGCCTTATTTGGACGATATTTCATCCGGTAGTTGTGCTGTGCTGTAATGATAATAAACATGTTGTATTCATTAAATATTGAGACAAAATAATAGTTTAGATATATTTTTTTTATATAGACTTTCTCATCTCAGCCATATTTTTAAAAACGAAAATAAAAAAATCTGCCCCAGAAATTGGCTTTGAAAATCGGCCATTGAGATCGGCATCGGCTGACCAAATTTCTAAAAAATGGCATCAGTATTGTCCCAAGAAAAACACATATCGGTCAATCTCTAGTGGTATTACCTTAAACATGCTATTCAAAAGCTGTTGCCATTTTAGATATAGAAACAAAACATACAAGTGTTATAAAGAAGGGATGTCACAATATGAAATTTTATTATTGTGATTATTGTGAGACAAAATATGTTTGTGCAACTATTGAATGAAAGAATGATTGGGCGGTCTTTGGAATATTTTCAGAGTGCAAAGAAGCCTCTGTTTGTTAAAAGTTACCTTTAAAAGGCTTATTTGTAAAACCTATTTGGATTTTTTAACCAAGTTATTATTATTTCTACTATATTCAACAGATGCATTGTATTTTTCATTTGTTTCAGTATGTTTTTATAACCATAAACAAAAACAGTGAAATATTAAAAGAGCTCTGTTCAACTCAATTCAAAAGATTAAGAAAAAATCATAATATGGGGCATTTGAAAAAGCATACACTGTAAAAAAAAAAAAAAAAAAAAAAAAATATATATATATATATATATATATATATATATATATATATATAAGGCAGTTCAACTTAAAATAGTGAGTACAATTTCTGCCTTAAAGTTTTATGTCACAAAATAAACACGTTTGTGAGTTATTTGAAATTCTCTCTCTCTTTCTTTCTGTCTCCCCTCTACTTTCCTCTCCTCTCTCTTGCACTCTTTCTCTCTTCTCTCACTCTTTCAGTCTTTCTCTCTCCTTTTTCTCTTTGTCTCTCTCTCTCCTCTCACTCTTTCTCTCTGCTTTCTCTCTCATTTCTTATCTCTTCTCTCTCTCCTTTCTTCTCTCTTTCTCTCCTATCCCTTTCTCTCTTGTCCTCTCTCCCTCTCTCTCCTTTCTTCTCTTTTTGCCTCTCTCTCTCCCTTCTTCTCTTCTCTTTTCTCACTCTTTCTCTTTCTATCTCTCCTTTTTTCTCCCTCTTTCCTTTCTTCTCTCTCTTTCTCTCAACTTAAAAATCTAAGTTAAAATTCTTCTACTAACATTGTTAAGTTAAATCAACTCTAAAATTTAAGTTCATTTGAATCACTGCTTGTATGTTTTTTTTTTTTACAGTGTATAGATTGAAAATACTAACAAACATGCTTTTTTTCAAGTCTATTTTGGTCAAAAAGATACACAGTGCACCTTTAAAGCAAAAACATCTCTATGGAAACAAGCTAGCGACGCACAGAGCATCTTTAACTCTGAAAAGCAGGCTGTTTCTCCTCCTTGTCCAGAGTAAGTGTGGGTGCATTAGCTCTTCTCAGTGAGTTTGAGCAGAGCAGACTTCCAGGCCGACGGGAGCTGTCACACACGGTCCGACTGAAATGCAGCGTGGTGGGGCGGCCGTGACAGAGGGCGCCCTGCTGGAAAATATGACTCTGGTGTGAGTGGGAGGACCAGGAGGAGAAGTGGAGTGATGGAGAGCGCTGCACTTTACCGAGCAGGGAGAGAGAAGCCGCCACCAGAAATGTGCTGCTTCAGTAGAACTCTCATGCACGCCGCTCTCAGACGGGATGAATCAGACTTCGATCGCACGCACTAAACATGAGCTACGGCACTTTGCTCATATGCGCAGAGACAGGTTACTTTTATCTGAAAAATGCTCCTCAACATTCTGGTGTGAGTGGCAATAGTATAATGAGAACTGGGGCTGGGCAATCTGCATTTTTGATTAAATCGCCATATTGTGATTTTCTTTTTCTCTATTTGATGCATCTGTCTGTTCAAATACAGACTATTATTTCCAACTTCTCTTAGTCAATTCCAAGTTCCTTTTGGACTGCGCTTTAAAGTCATTAAAGGAATGAATCTTAGCAACTTAGCCGGTTTAGTTTATTAAAATAAATCAATGTACTGTATATAGCTGAAACTGGGATTTTTAGCATGTTTCATGTCTAAAAGTCGTCAATAATGTAAGAAAAACATATGATATGGTAAAATCCCTAACACTTGTTTTGCAGCAACACAATATGTTCTAATTAATTGATTTATTTATTTTTTTTACTTTTCATTCAAGGGCTGGCAACATTGGCCAGTTTTGACAGCTGGATTTAGCTATTGATAGTGATAGTGAATTGTGTTTACCTCAAAGACAAAAGGAAAATAAACGGTCTACAAGACATAAGAATATGTCAGTTATTATTATTTGCGCTCTACAATTGGTTTATTCTGGTTGTGATTGTTCCTCTGGCAGGTAACTTATGTGGGATCACCTGGGGCCATATGCATAATCATTGATGTTTTGCATCCCTTGGTCTTTAACGATGTTGACGGGTCTACATGCTGTGGCTATACATTAAGCAAAAGGGTTGTTTAACTTATCTGCGATGCTTTTGTTAACATTGTTGTGCTCAGCTTGATGTTAATGTAAGTTAGTCTAGTAGCAGCGCTCTTGCAGCCGCTGCCTCAAACACATGTTTGGCGTTAAGATGGTATTTCAAGCTTGTTGCGCTTCGGTGAAAGGAGAGTTCATCACTGCAATAAATGCACACTACCTTCGTTTTATCTAGAGTCCCGTCGGCATGTTCTGCCGAGTTCTGCCGAGGCGAGCGCACCAGTCGCAGTCTCCCCATTTATCTTTAGACGTGTATGTATTCACTTGAGCCACTACGTAGACCTAATAACAACTTGCGCAGCCGCCTTCCAGGTAAGCGGTCAAACTAACGAGTGTGATTAATCTGCGATAATTCATGATTATGCATTAATTTTTTATGATTAATCGCACAATTAACGTGTTAACTTTGACAGCCCTACTTAAAAGCTTATTTTTTCTCGTTTAAAGTGAAACTGGAGAGGACCACCCCAGCTCAGCCAATCAGAACGCGGCATTCTGCTCCTGATTAGAACTAAAATCCTTTATTATTCGATTCCAACAGTGCTCAGTGGTCTCATTTTTTCGCAAAGTGCTGCATTTATCATAGACTTTTTGTTGGAAAACACATAGTTTACTAATTCACAACTAAATAAATTGACTAGCCCAACTTTAATTTTGGCAAATGACTCCGAATAAAGGGGCACTGTGTAAGATTGAGAGGAATTTTAATTATCACATATAGTCCACAAACATTTAAATCATATTTATTCTTTACAACATGAATACTTAAGAGAGCACTGTTAACCAATCCACATCAATTGTGATACATTTATACTTATTTGAAATGTTTTATTACGGGCCGGAATGTGGATTAGTGACGCTAGTTGGCAGCATGCTAAATAGGCAAAATGCATGTGAAAGGCTCCCTCTGGTGTTCAAAAGTGGAAATCACTTTGTTTGTTTGTTTTTCTTACATAGTGCCCCTTTAAGGAATAACAAAGACATTTTTACAGTTGAACAACAAATTATTAATTAATTAAGTTGTCTCCATTGACTCTCATTCATTTTCTCCACTCATTGCTGATATTTAGAATGCAGTGATGTCATCTGCATAACCTCTATTCTCCTCTCACACTTCTCTCAGACTGTATAAATCAGACATTGATCGCAGGCACTAAACATGAGCAACGGCGTTTTATTCATATTGATTTGTCTGTGAATGAAAATAGGACGATATAAATAAGTAAATGGATTCCAATAAAGAAAATGTAAAATACATAGATGCTGGTGTAAAATGTCAAACTCTACTTCAGTTCAGAGGAATAGACCAGATACTTTACTAACATTGTGAAGTCCTTAGATGTGACTGTTATAGTGATTTTGGCTCTAGTACAATTAATTGGTTTGACTATTTATCAATACCATTTGCAACATGGCACTAGATTGTCAATTTTAACTCCTACATAATAATAATTTATTTTTTATTTATACATTTCTGCATATGATAAGAAGCTGTTTATTTTCAAATTGTAGACTTTAGCGTTATCATAAAGTTTACAATTTGACAAACACATCTTTTTATAAACAAACTTTGGTCCTTTGGTGAAATATTCTCCTCATTTATGAAGTATTTCCATGTTTTTTAGAGAAAACCAACAACAGCCCACTGTTCACTGCTCGATCTTAAAGTTTTGTTTTTTTTTTCATTTTAGACTTAGGCAGTGAAACCCCATAGAAATAAAACTAACAGGAAATTAACATGCCGACAGGAAGTTAGCATTTTTGAAAATAAAAAGGCCAACTGATCCGTCCTTGGAAGTCGGTACTCGGACCTTGATGAGATGTTTTCTCCGAGTGTTGTGTATTCCAGTGGTCAAGTCGGATTACTTTTATAGTCATGAGCCAATCAAGTAATAAATAGCTTGGAAACTGCTCAGAACAGCCAAAATACCGATCTCTTTATGTCAATTTATCAACTCGAACATTGCTGTTACATTAACAGTTTGTAAAACATCTCAAGAGAGTGAATTTGTGCTTTTGTTTACATTAGTTCTGGTACACTGTGTAGACATTAGCAAAATTAGCATTGCAGCACATAACAGCAGATTTAGTATATTGGTGAAAACACGTAAGTGTTGTAGGAGCAGAGTAACAGAGGCGAGTGAACTGTAGAGACAAACTAAAGAAAAAAATAAAACGGGCACGATCAGTAGTGAAGCAGTCGGAGGTTTATCTTTTCTCAAAACGCAGGACGCTGCCATGTTTGATTTTCTACACTCGGACACTGAAATTCTGTCCGAGTATCCGAGTAAGAACTCCGAGTTGGAGGGCTGTTCCACTGGGAATTTACAAGTCGGTACTCGGATGATCCAAGCTCTGAGTACTACTGGAACACACTTCTGTGCACAGAGCCAATTGCAAAAGCTATTATTAATTTTACGTATATATAATAATAAACTTTGACATAATGTAAATTAATATTTTACATTTTGTTCATTGCAAAACACAAAATTGATCCAAAATAGCTCCATGACAATGCACCTTTCAAACTTTTTCTTAAGGTTTGAATGAAAGTTGCATTCATCTTAGAGTGTCAAAAATCATTAAATTGTCATATTTCAATCAAAGATGAAAACATGTTGTGGGAGATGATTAAAAAGCAAAATAAAATAATTCATAGAAATCGTGTTAATTCCCCAAACTCAAAGTCAAATTCTACAAAGCATTTATGTCTTTGTTCTGATTTGTGCTTTTAACTAGTGCATTTTCTCTCTTACAAAACCAAACACAAACCCTAGTGCATGTATTCTTGTATATCTGTGTGTCAGTGCGTCAGTAACCCCAGTGCAAAAGCGTGACATTACAATCCTCTACATCTTCTGCCTCTTTACACTTTGGAGCCGTGTTGGAGTATTTTCCACCAATCGGAGCGCGCGCAGTCACAACACACTAAACACGTCCAGGGCCAAGAACATTGTGACACCAATCGGAGAGACTTCTGCAGCAAGTCACTGAACTGCAATGGTCCTCAAGGAACAAACACAAATGTACAGTCTGCAAATGGGCTGTTTTCAGATGTGTTCAGATTTATGTCACGTGACTAAAGGGATGCAGAGATATAGGGTTCATGAGTCATTTCTGTGTAAGAGGATGAGAAGCAGTAATTTGTATCTTTTTATTCTGTAAATGTATAACACACATTGGGAGAAGTGTCACAGAGCTCAGACTATAACAAGCAAAAGAAAAACTTATAATTAAACCAGGAATATCGCACTCACTCCTTACATTTTGTACTTTTCATTTCAGAGAACCAAGATCTTAGCTTTGATAAGAGAGAATCCTGTAAAACAGACATTTACCATGCAATCCAGAGGTATAATGTCAACTTCTGGACCCTACATATTCTCTGGATGGGCCTCTAAAACATGGGTATTGGAGAAGGACCTACAGTAAATTAAAATAGCTGTTTGTAAACATTTTCAAGATACAAAACAATTAAAATTGTGTTAAAATGTATTTATTTTAGAAGTTTATTGCTTTCTGTGGCGCTTTAAAAATACAAATTAAGTCATAATTGTGGAAAGACTTGAAATCATCTTGCGACCTCAGATTTGCTTTGCTTTTTGCTCAAACCATATTGCTACATTGTGATTGGTTCTGTTTCTGCTGGTTTTTGGGTTCACATAAGTCACAAAAATTCAAATTGTCGACCAACAATCTCTTTTAAGCACAAGGACTTTGGCACACAACTAAAACATTTCATACTTTGTTGAATAAAAATGCAATTACCTACTTTTGCAAAAGCAGAGAAGTGTAATCAGCAGTTATGGCTGAAGTGCACTTGTTATGTTGTCATGGCCAAAACTGTCAGACAGGAATATTGAATACTGAAGTACCACTTTACAGATTTAAGCAGCAAAAGTACTGTTTAAATGAATAACTGCTATGACCCACTGACTCCAAACAGCTCCAACAAAGTACAGGCATAAATTTGCATTTTAAACCAAAGAATACTTCACAGTGCAGTAATTTTGTTGCATTTGTATTGAAACTGTGCCTATAACAGGTTCAACTACTGACTACTAAAACTAAGTGAAGATCATAATATTTAAGATGCAACATTTTACATATTTCTTTTGCTCAATTTATTTAGGATTAAAAATGTACTTCCTAATTGCAAATGATAGATACAGTCGTCAACAATGCTAACTGTAGCCGCGAGTTGAATACTAACGTGATGCTAGAGCAGCCTGGTGTGTTTTAACATCTTTAACTTCCTGTTCTACATCAGTGACTTCCATTTAAACCTGATTGTGACCCGGTTTGAAAGAGTTGTGCTAAAATACACTTAATTCCCTATAAACAGCAGGCCACGACCCCAAAAACGATGCGTTGCCGACTCTATCTATAACATCACACAAAGAAGTTACCAAGCAGTAATAAAACTCTAATAATGTAGCTGGCTATTTTTTAACTTGAGAGAAACAAATACACGCACTAATTTGATAAATTTGTGTTTTACATTGTTAAAAAAGAATGTGTTTCAAATGAGTAGATTAAAAATGTCCATCAATTTATTATTTTATTATGTTTTTTTCAACATATTTTCAAACTTTTCTCTCAAAATTGCTCTTGATTAAAAAGACTATAGATTTTTTCTAATAAAAAACTTAAAATCATTTTCCCTCAGCACAGATCTCTTGTAAATGTATCTATTCAGGTGGAAATTAGTCCGCAATGTCCTATAATAATGTCCATTTGTTCACAAAAATCTACCAAGTCCATCTGTTGTTAACATTATGGCTAGCTGCTGTTAGCATACAGGCACATCTCGCTCCTAGCGGAAAAAACTAAAAAACAAAACCAACAAAGGTCACTAAAGTCAAAAAAAAATAAAAAAAAAAGAATTATAAAAAAAACAGCAAAAAAAGATTAAAATGAGCTAGTTGCAGTGCATATAGCAAATAAGTACATCATGATGAACAATTGCACATTCAAAGGCAAGAGAGCAAAACATGTGGACTGATGTAAAAAAGTATTAAAATATTCCTCAAACAAAAGAAAAAAAAAAAAAAAAAAAAAAAAAAAAAAAAAAAAAAAAAAAAAAAAAAAAAAAAAAAAAAAAAAAAAAAAAAAAAAAAAAAAAAAAAAAAAAAAAAAAAAAAAAAAAAAAAAAAAAAAAAAAAAAAAAAAAAAAAAAAAAAAAAAAAAAAAAAAAAAAAAAAAAAAAAAAAAAAAAAAAAAAAAAAAAAGAAAAACATGTGGACTGATGTAAAAAGTTTAAATATTCCTTTTCTTACAATCTTAAGAAAGCACAAATTGGGTTTATCATCTTTAATGTAGCAGGCTGTCAAAATCAAATACATCAGAACACAAATCATTTTGTAAAATTCATGCTGACAGGGTCAAAAAAATGTGTTTTATGAAAAAATTGTAAATATTCTCATCTCCCTATCATATCGTCATCATTTTAAAACTGTACCAGCTATACTTCTTGTTAGTTTTAGCATATTTTCAAACTTTACTTCGCAAACTTGCTCTTGATTAACGTAAAACTGTGGATTATATTGAGAACAGGTGTTTATCTACAAAAAAAATAATAAATTTGACACTTGAGCAGATTTAAACCAAATTATTTGAGATTTTGGAGGAATAATTTGTTTTGTTTGTTAGTTTAGATAAATTCTAGTGATTAAAATTACATGTACTTGTTTATATTCATGAACAGAGATTTGAAGAACATGTTGTATTTGTTTTTGGTAAGAAAGAATCCGACCAAACCACAGAATTAGGTCTACAACTGATTGCCAACATTAATTTACATCTTGATATACAGTATAACAATCCAGTTTGAGACAGAACCTTGATTTCAGTTTTGCGAAGCGAATGTTACGCAACATTTTGGTCCTAGCGAGCTACAAAGACAGAAGCCTCGAAGCTGAAAATCTCCTATCGTTTGTGCCGGCCAAGAATCCATTGAAAATAACAGCGTCCATCTTTGATCCCGCTGGAGGGCATGTGCTGCTTTCAGAAACACGGCTCTTTGCTTGAGATTGTTCTGTACTCATCAAATTCCCCATTTCTCATAACAACCTACACTGCACTGTAACAACGATCGACGCGGGCACTTCAATGAGTTTTAATGGGATTTTAGATGTTGCTTATGGTTTTTAGACTGTAATGGAAACAGTTAACATCGTCCATGGCATTTTCATTCAGACAAGTCCATTTGATTGCTGGGTTGGTTTTGTTGTAGCTTTAAAGACATTGGATTGTATTGGGTTCTCAGACGAAACGGGATAAATCAGGTGCAGCCAAATCAAATCTAATCACTAGTATTTCAAGTCAAATAGTAGTGACTAGATGTAGTGACAGAGTGACGTTTCATGCATTGAAAAGACAAAAGGGTCTGTGTCCGACTTAGGTCACCATTTTTAGTGAGGTCCTAATGTCCAGCAGGTCAAAAATTAGCGCTCTCAAATTGACCACAGGCATCTGCAAAAGTATTGAGCATTGATGGTACAACAATGGTCAATATAAACCACAATGCACAGCAAGAAACAAGCAAATAGCAGCAGGCATTTCACAGGAAACAACACGGCTAAATAAAAGATGATAAAATGTAATTACAGCGGCAAAATACAGCAGTTTTGTTCATAGCTCTGGTTTATTATTTCAGAAGCCACATGCAGAGTGTCCTTCCAAGAATATTTTTGGACAAAGTGTATGCAATTTGTTGCTTTTCAGTGCATTTAGAGGTTTATTTGTATAGTCTATTTTTCCATTCTGGTTTATGTGGCTCCTCTTTTGCACTTCATACACCAACAATATCATAGATGGCGTACTTTTGCCACGACACAAAACACCGTATTTGAGCACGAGTTCACAGCTATTTTAGTACTTATGTTATGCCGTACATATAGCAGATATGAAAAAGCGTAAAAATGACACGAGATTCACAGCGTCAAATAGGACGAGTTTTGGTTGAGCCACGTGGGACGTTTTCTTCAAGTGAAACGGTAAGTTCAGGCATAAAGTTACTAAATTGGTAAGATTAGGTCTGGGCTTGGGTAGGTTAAGATTAGAATCAGTATTCATAAATAAGAACACGTCTTAACAACCACCACTGAAATGAACGGGACTGTGACGCGTACTATAATTACGTGAAACAGCTGTGAACTCGTGCTAATCATACCTATTTACATATTGTGCAATGTCGTGGTAAATGTACGTTTCTTGTGAGATTGGCTCAATACACGGGACAGGCAAGTTGCAATGTATTGTGGACCTGTATCTTGTTACAAGCTTTTTTTCGAGAGCCACTATAAATAATAATCAGAAATCATCCTGGGGGCACATGATTATGGCAGCAGCCGCATTTGGCCCCTGGGCTGCATGTTTGACACCCCTGCCCTAAAGGGACAGAACGACAGACAGATAAAAATGCAGTTATTCTAATGTCATTCCAATTCTTTTTCAATTTTATTTTACTTTTGTGTCCATGAATCTGAAGTCAAAGCGAGGTGCCAATGCTGAAGACTGCACCAATGAAATATAAAAACTGAGCAGAATCCCCATACATACAACTTTGTGATCCTTGATGTTGAGATTTGCAGTAGACCACTTCATAAAACCAAAAAATAAAACCTGTTACCATAGAAATCTGATTTTTTTTTTGCTAGTCAGCTATTCTGTACAGCAAAATCCCTCAATCAGACGAACCCACTTTCCTTCTTTGATAAGACATCATTACAATATGTGTTTTTGGCATTTCCTCAGAGAACACAGACCAGACTTCAAAAATAGAAAGTCTTATTTTGTGGTTATGACTTGTAAACACTTGAGAAAAATGTGTCAATGAGAGAAATTGTACAAATCAAAAGCATAAAATAAAAACTGTCCGCAGGGTCCATGTAAGAAGCCTTTCCTATCAACATTTTCATGGCCATCCATCGTTTTAATCTTAAGCTGCACTGACAGAATGTGAGAAGTAACATTTCCCAGAGCGCTAGCATGAGATAACCCCGGCCCGTGGAGTGGATGCCAAACGGTATTCAAGCAGCCTTAAGCACCTGACAAGACAACAATGGCCCTGCGACTGGGTAAAGTGCTCCCGACCAGGAAAAAAACAACAAGCAGAGTCTCATTTATATGCACAGAAGATAAAAATAGTGATGTTCTGTGGCGATGCTAACGCTGCTCACTCTCTCTCTGCTTTCATTCATAGTTTGTGTCTCTCTGTGGGAGACTCAGCAATGTCACGGCGAGGTCAGGAAGATGGCAGCTCAAACAGGCTTTTGTGGGTTTATACAACAAGTTCAATTCAATTCAATTTGTTTTTGTATTTTCAAAAATCAAACTATAAGTACATGTTTATTCTGATCATTGAAAGGCAATATTCAGGGTTGGTAGCAGTGAAGTCACAATACAAATATTTTTACTCAATTTTGATACTAAGAAATACATACTTTGCATTTATTCAAATGGCGACCTGGGGGTCAAATGCGGCCCACTAAGCAGTTTGTTTTACCCCAGCGCAATGTTATATAGAATGAATCGGATCATACGATTGATAGTTTGATTTTGTTGTTTCCATTTAAATAGTTAGGACCTTATAGTCCTGGTCCCGGGTCAGATTTTGTGGTCTAGTCTTGTTCAAAATGTAAAGGTAAAAAAAAAGACTAGGTTTAATTTTGGTTCGAATCTCGGTCTAGTCTAGTCCAGTCTGATCTGTTCAGTTCAAGTTGTTGACAGTGGTTGTTGGCTGACTCTGTTTTTAATTTTGCTTTATGTGACAGTGTATTGTTTTTGAATGAATGAATGAATGAATGAAATGAAAATAGTTTGATTTGAGTATGTATTTATTGTAGTCGTCTGCATAACATAATAATTGAATAGCCCTCTCTAAAGCTCAAATTTCTAAAAAAACTGACTAAAACATTGATTAGTATCGATTGTTGAAACTTATGAACTTTAGGTAAGCTAAAATGATCAGATTATCATCATTCCACATCCTTAGAGGGCAGTCCCATTTTTTCTTGATAATTCCTTTTTCTTCAGTGTTTGAAAAAACAAACATGAAGCTCCTGGAAATGCACAGATAAAAAACATTGTAGCCCTCTTTTTAGAGTCAAATCAGCCATTGTGGATGAATCAGACTCTTTCACTTAAGTTACAAATCTAAGTTAAAATTAAAGTTGAAAAATGTTATAGGACTTTTGCATAGTAGTAGTTAGTAGATTTAGGTGCAGAGAATTGTCAAAACAAAAAAATACAAATCTAGGGTCATTAAGGTCTCAACTGTAAACAGCAGCCACCAATCCTGGATAATAATGCATTGGATATAGCGCTTTTCAAGACACCAAAGACGCTCCACATTATGCATTATTCATTCTATACTCGATGGTGGTAAGCTACATTGCAACCACACTTCACAACTGAAGTCCACCAACATTACCAAATCTGATCCATACTAGCCAAAGTGGGTGAAGTGTCTCGCCTAAGAACACAAGTTTCTCCTCTGTTCGCCCCACTGTGGCACCTGAGGTTCCTATAGTGGTCTCCCATCCAGGTACTGTCCAGGCCCAACATGCTTAGCTTAGATGTCATGATGAAAACGTGCAATAGATTTTTTTCTTACATTTATGTGTGTAAACTAGAAGCTTTACATTGATAACAATAGATTTAAAATTTTCTTTCCTTTTCAACTGCAGTGTCTCACAATAATAAAGTAAATAACTGTATTGAAATAACTGTCAGCAATAATTATAATTGAATATATGCACACCGATCTATAAAGATGCTCCAAAAATAGTTGAGAAAAACAGTTTTATGATTCAAATAATGCAGCAAAAAAGAAGATGTGTACACCTAATTTCAGCTTCATCTGGGACAAATTCTGCAAAAAATCTCTTCATCATGTGACTTTTGTGTCCGAATCATTACCAGACTAATCTATTTCCAAAAATAAGTACAATTGAGGTATTGTGGATGATATAATGACAGAATCAAAGTGGCTCGTTTTTGGTATTTTTTCCGTGTGCCTGGTTTTGAAAAAGAAAATTGCTTCTCTCTTACAGGTACTCCATCATTTCCTGCCACGTGCTTTATTGATCAAGACAAAAACCAGCGACCCTCCCGTTAAACATACAGTAATTACAACGTGACACAAAGACACAGTTGTACCTCTGTTAACACACTGTCAGTCACATCCCGTTCAAGCTAATTAAAGCGCAAAAAGCAATTTAAGTTAGACAATAGCTACACAGAGCCGTGTTATTCTGCAGAGAAACACAGGAACGGCTTTTGTTGGGTTTTATTTTGGGATTTACCGCTAGAACAAAAAGATGGCAGTCGGGTTATTGAGAAGGGGCCGTGTGTGGGACATTAATCATTTTGTAGAACAGTGCGCGTGGGAGAGACGTGGGCCGACACATCCGGACGGCCGGTGGTAGTTTGGTGAAAAGCATCGTTTTGGGGTGAAGTGTCTCTTGTCGTACCTGAAGCTATAATTTAGATTCAAAGTCTTTATTAGAGAAGGTATTATGGTGATTTGGGAAGAAAATTGGAAATAGTTAATGGTTGGATTTAAGAATGACTTGGGATGACAGAAATTGCTACAGTTAGAGTTCAGCAAAATGGATAATAATTCAACAAAATTCTAATTGTGTTTTCAGCTATTGTAAAGAAAGATAAATGTGACTTGGCAAAACATGTATGATCTGATTGTCGAACCTAAACTGCACCAAAATAACTATATTAAAGTAAAATATTATATGGAAAAGGATGAGGAAAAAAAAATTTTTCAATCAGAGGTCACCAACCCAATATTCTACTAAATGACCCAAACATTTAGCATTGTAATGTCAATCACATTAGAAAATTTTAAAAAGTGCATCCAACTGTAAAAAGTAATGGGCTATTTAATGGATTACAATTTCCACTACCTCCTATCTATTTTTCACTCCTCTTCCCCAACTCTCTCTCCTCTCATTTTATTCCTCTTCTATCACTCTTCTCCTCTCTCTCACTCCTCTCCCCTGTACTTTCTTTCTCTCCTCGTCCTCCTCTTTTTCTCCTCTATTGGCTCTATTGCTCCTTCTCCTTTGTCTCTCTCTCTTTCTGCCTCTCTCTCCATTCTCTCTCTCTCACTTCTCTCCCCCTACTTCCTATCTTCCTCTCCTTCTCCTCTATTGCTCTTTCTCTTTGTAATTCTTTCTCTCTCTTTCTCACTCTTTTCCCCTCTCCTTTCTCTCTTTCTCTCCCCTCCTCCTCCTTCCACACTGTAAAAATATAAGGATTTTAACTTAAAAATGCAAGTACAGCTTTTGCTTTAAAGTTTTATGTCAATTCAATTTATTTGTGAGTTGTCTGAAATTCTCTCTCTTTTTCCATCTCACACTCTCCTCTCTCTTGTCTGTCTCTCCCACCCTTTATCCTCTCCTCTCCACTCTCTTTCTCCTTCTTCTCTCTATCCTCTCACTCTTTCTCTCTCATTTTCTTCTCTTTGTCACCTCACTTCTACCTCTTTCCCTCTCCCTATTCTCTCCCCTCTCTCCTTTCTTTCTTTCTTCTCTCTCTCTCTCTCTTGCTCTCTCCTTCCTCTCTTTCTCCTTTCTCACTCTCTCTGTCTCTCTCCTGCCGCTCTCGCTCTCCTTCCTTTCTTTCTTTCTTTCTTCTCTCTGTCTCTATCCTTCCTCTCTTTGTTTCTTTCTCTCTCTCTCCTTCCCCTCTCTCTCCCTCTCTCTATCCTTCCTCTCTCTCTTCTTCCTCTCTTTCTCCTTCCTCTCTCTCTCTGTCTCTCCTTCCTCTCTCACTCGCTCTCTCCTTCCTCTCTTTCTCTTCTCTCTCTCTGTCTTTCTCCTTCCACACTCGCTCTCCTTCCTCTCTTTCTCTCTCTCTCTCCTTCCTCTCCTTCTCCTTTCTCTCTCTCTGGTCCCTCTCTTTCCTCTCTCTCTTCCTCTTTCTTTCTCTCTGTCTCTCTTCTTCCTCTCTTCCTTTCTCTCTTTCTCCTTCCTCTCCTCTCGTTCTCCTTCTTCTCTCCTTTTCCTTCCTCTCTCTCTCTCTTTTCTCCTTCCTCTCTGTCCTTCACACTCTCCGACTCTCTCTTTCTCACTCTCTTAAAAGTCAAAGCAAAAAATATTTGACTCACATTGTCATCTTATCAACAAAAAAAAATAAGTTAAATCAACTCATTTTTCTTATTGACTTTTTTAAGGTGTAGTAAGTGAATCTCCTCATTATTTTCCACGTTTTCATTAAAATCTAACAATTCTGCAGTTATTGCCTAACAAAGTCCAGACACAGACTAACCTCAAGTTAAAAACGCAGACCTCAAAAACCTTCACATCATAAACAGTCTGTCCAGCTCCGCCTTGAGGACAAAAATAACGATGCTTTTGTTTTGTCGTTCTTCCTCTAATGACCAATGTCCCTACGAAACAGCTCATCTAAATATAAAGTCTGGATTTAAGTCTCGTCCTGGGTCGAGGTCTAACACTCGTACAATTATAGTCTTCTGCACCAGTTAGCAGAAGGTGAGCTTGAAATATTTGGCAGAATTTTACAGGTCGTTATGTTTGTTTTATGGACTTACAAAAAGTAAAACACTTGCTCATCGTGTGATTGTGCTGCTGCTGCTACTTATGAATGGTTTAAAAACAGAAGAAGATGGAGAGGCTGAGGGGGAGGTAGAGATTTGCTGCAAGAGAGAGAGAGAGAGAGAGAGAGGGGAAGGAGGGAGAGGGTAAGAGTAGAGAAAAATATGGTAGAGAGAGAAAGACAGAGACATATAGAGAGAGGGAGAAGA
This sequence comes from Mugilogobius chulae, assembly GCA_038363315.1. Taxonomy (NCBI): domain Eukaryota; kingdom Metazoa; phylum Chordata; class Actinopteri; order Gobiiformes; family Gobiidae; genus Mugilogobius; species Mugilogobius chulae. The sequence goes on from CM076396.1 coordinate 1,819,505, forward strand.
GAGAGGAGAGGACAAGATAAAAAAGAAAAAACAGAAAGAGGGGAGAGTGAAGAGAAGAGAGGAGAAAGAAAGAGAGTGAGACAGAAAGAAGAGATGTAAGTGATAAAGCATAATGCATATGGAAAAGAGGAGAAAGAGAAGTGAGAGAGGATAGGAGAAGAGGAGAAAATAGAAAAATCGAGGGGAAAGATTAGAGGAGAGAGAGAAAGCGGAGAGGAGGGGATAGAAAAGAGAAGTATGGGGCATGAGGGAGAAGAGTGAACAAAAGGAAGAGTGAAAGAGAAAGAAAAGAGGAGAGATAAAAAAGAGAGAGAGTGAACAGATAGAAGAGACAAGAAAGAAAGCATAAAGCATGTAGAGAAGAGGAGAGGGGTGAAAGAGGATAGAAGAAAGAAAGAAAAGAAGGGAGATAGAGAGAAAGAAAAAAGAACAAAAGAAAGAATGAAAAAAGAGGAGAGAAAGTGGAGAAGCGGGGATAGAAAAGAGAGAAGACAGAAGAAAGAAGAGAGAGGAATAGAAAGAGAAGTAGGAGCATGAGAGAGCGGAGTGAAGAGAACCCAGAGTGTGAGAGAGAAAGAAAAGAGAGGTAGAAGAAAAAGGTTGGAAGAAAAGTATAGAGAGTGAAACAAAAAGAAAGATAGAAAGTAGAAAGTATAAAGCAAGGAGAAAGAGGAGAGAGAGAGCGAGAGAGGATAGGATAGGAGAGAGAGAGAGAGAGAGAGAGAGAAGAGGAGAGAGAGAGAGAGAGAGAAAAGAGGAAACTAAAGAGGTAGCATGACATGGAAGAGAGAGAGAAGAGGAGAGATAGAAGAAATAAAGCATGAAGAAAAGAGGTGAGGAGAGTGAGATGGAAAGAGATAGAAAAAGTTGTAGAGAAAGAGAAAAGATTAGAGGGGAGAGAGAGCGAAGAAGAGGGGATTAAAAAGAGAAAAAAGAGAGAGAAAAGGAAAAGAGAGCCAGAGTGAATAGAAGAGAAAGAAAGAAAAGAAAAAGAAAGAAGAGGCAGAAGAAAGAAAGCATGGAGGAAAGAGGAGAGATGAGAAAAAAAGAGAAAAGGAGAAAAAGAAAAAAGAGAAAAAAGGGGAAAGAGAAAAGGAGAGGTAAAGAGTGGAGTGACATAGAGAGACAGAGAAAGAGGAAAATAGAGAGATAGCGAGATAGAAAAGAGAGAGGAGAGAGAGAGAGAGACTTTGACTTTACAATTCCATTATTTACACCTTACTTCAAGTTAAAACCAAACACATACAACAACCCTTCAACACGAACAAACCCCCCAACACAAAACTCACAAATGTAATAGCAGCTCCCCCTCCCTCACCTCACACAACACCCCTCCCACTGTCCACACGCTCTCAAACTCCTCTCTCTCCCCCACCATCCTGCTGTACACATGCTCCAGTCTCAGCCGCGCTGTGATCAGTCTCTTTAACAGTTCCACCGGGTCTGTGCAGCCTGACCCACAGTCTGTTCTTTCGGGTCAACCAGATACTCATCTTTGCCTGTCCTATGATGAAATTAACCAACCTACAGTCCGGCGTTGTGCTTGGCAGAACCTGGGTCCAAACACAAACAGTTCCCAGGTTGGGGTTTGGCCCAGCCTCTGTAGCCACTGTCCCAGGAGCACAAAGAGGGGAGCGAGCCGCGGGCAGGACAGCCACAGATGTTCTAGTGTCTCCTCTTGTTGACAGGAGACACAGCGGCTGTCCGATCTTGGGTCAAAGTGGGCCACATGTCTGTTTGTAGCCACAGCCCCGTGCACCACCCTCCACTGGAGATCCGCACAGCGTTTCTCTATGGGGGGCGGTACAGGGACCTCCAGCTGCCTCGCGGAGAAGAACCTGGGGCCAACACACCTGACCACCTGGACTCAGGCACGTCAGTCAGGTCAGCTCTGCGGAGGACTTTAACAGTGGTGACATACAGCTCCTTCTTTCCCACCATGGACAGCTCTGGGAGGACAGGGGTGTCAAGTTTTAGAAGGCCTCCATTGGTGTGATGTTTTTCTCCCGCCGCCCTCACAGTCAGAGACGGAAAAACCATGTGCCGGTCTGGTGTAGAGGAGCGAGCAAGCCCCAGCACCTCTCTGAACCGTGCTGGAAGCCCACGCTGCACCTCCTGCAACAGTCTCTGCAGCACTCGCTCAGACCTCAGCCCAGTTTCTTGGCTCAGCTGGGCTGCACTCTTCCACCCTCGCTCAGTTCTTAAATGGACCAGTTTCGTCAGTCCTGCTGTGGTGAAAGCTGCTCTCAACTGAGCTGAGTCCAACAGGCTGCTCTTGACCATAGAGTTGAAGAACAGAGGCTCCTGACCTGCGTGTCCATACGGTTCCTCTCTGGAGAAGTCCAGCACTGTACTCCAAGCCCTCAGTACAGAGCGATAAAAGGCTGAAATCCCAGACAAATCCAGTCTTTTCAAATCCAGGAGGAACAGGTGTTTGTCGTAGTTCAGCCTCCCCACCTCTCGCAGCAGAACCGTCGCCGTCTCAGTCCACAGCTGCTGGGGGCCGTACAGGAGCCGCTGAACTGTTTTCAAGCGTAGCGCTGCCAGTCGACTGGAGATGTCCACCAACCCCTGTCCTCCTTCATCCACGGGCAGATATAGCACTGCAGCCCTCAGCCAGTGGAATCCGCCCCAAACAAAGTCCACCAGCTTCTTTGTATACTTGTCACCACTGAATCTGGAGGTTGCAGAACTGTAAAGCTGTGCCAGAGACACGAGGCAGCCAGAGTGTTAGCCACCAAAACTCTCCCCCTGTAAGACAGCTGCGGCTGGACCCAGGTCCATCGAGACAGTCGGGCACTCACCTTTTCCACAAGACCAGCCCAGTTTTTAGCTCGAAACAGCTCACTCCCCAAATACACCCCAAGGCACTTGATCCCTTCGGTGCTCCACTGTAGTCCAGCAGGAAGGGTGGGCTTCTGCTCATGTGTCCACTGTCCAAGCAGGTAGCCCTCACACTTGCTCCAGTTGACACTGGCAGAAGAAGCGCTCTCATAAAGAGACAGCTTCTCCTGTAATGTCTCCAGATCCGCTTGTCCCGTAACAGTCACAGTGATGTCATCAGCATACGCTGACACGCGAATGGGCTGTGAGGCTGGACGATGTAAAGTCCTCTCAGCCCGCTCCTGAGATGATGGAGTAGAGGCTCAATAGCAATGACATACAGCAGTCCTGACAGAGGACAACCCTGCCGGATGCCCCTCCCCACTTCCACCGGCCGACTGAGTCCTCCCCCCACCCGGAGTAACACTGCAGCTCCTGTATACAGAGTCCTAACGCTTCTGATGAAGTCTCTGGGAAAACCAAACGCCTCCATGGTTTTAAACAAGTATCCGTGATCCACTCTGTCGAAAGCTTTCCTTTGGTCGATTGACAGAAGACCAACGTCCAACCCCTTAACTTCAGAAACGTCCATAATGTCCCGAATAAGAAAAAGGTTGTCCATAATAGTCCGACCTGGAATGCAGTACGTCTGTGTGTGATGGATTATTGAGTCCAGATATTCCTTTAGTCTGTTGGAAAAGACCTTGGCAAATATTTTATAGTCTGTGCAGAGCAAAGAGACTGGCCTCCAGTTCTCCAGGGATGTAAGATCCCCCTTCTTGGGTAGAAGAGCCAGAACCGCTCTGGTGCAGCTGAGAGGAAGTCTTCCTTGATTCAGTGCAGACATAAAGACAGAGTGCATGTCCTCCCCCAACACCGGCCAGAAACGTTTGTAAAAGTCCGGAGGCAGGCCATCGATCCCCGGGGCTCGGCCACAGTTGAGCTGTTGCACTGCAGTGGTCATTTCCTCCAGAGTGACGGAGTAGTCAAGGCTTCTGCTTCCCACTCTTCCAGCTTAGGCAGACCCTCCACCATCTGGCCCTGGCTCTCCTCATCACACTCGTCTGCCGCAAACAGTTTGGAGTAGAAGGATATGGCCTCCTGCCGCATTAGTGAGGGGTCAGACGTGACCTCGCCGTTGGCCATCTTCAGCTGCATGAGGTCTCCACCAGCCCTACCTTTCCTCTCTAAGTTAAAGAAGTAGCGTGTAGGTGCATCAATGTCTGTCAGTGTAATGATTTTGGCTTTGACTAGCGCCCCCTTTGCTCTCTCATTCATGAAAGACCCCAAAGCCCTCCTCTTTGTTGCCCATGTCCCACTACTTCCTGATCCTCTAGTGATTCCCTCCTCTAGACAAGCTACTTCCCTCTCCAGTTGCTTGAGCGCTTCTCCCTCTGCATAGTGTGAAAAGGACATGTACTGCTGGACAAACAATTTAATTTGAGTCTTCCCAACCTCCCACCACTTAAGCACATCTATAAACTCTCCCTTCCTCCTCCCCCATTGCCTCCAGAACTCCTCAAATGCATTAATGAACTCCTTTTCCTGCAGTAACTTTAAGTTCATACGCCAGTAGGCAGCGTGTGCACGCACTGGCAGAGAGTAGTCCATCAATCCCAAGTGTGATCTGAAAACCCAGTGGGGATAATTTGAGCTCCTCTAACATGGTTTCTGTGAGACTGGTTGATGTAGATTCTATCGAGGCGAGCTGCACTCACACTGCCTGCACTGACTCGAACCCATGTGTACTGACGTGCTGTGGGGTGGCACTGTCTCCATGTGTCCACTAGGTCGTTCTCTCTCAGCACACTGGCCAATGTTGCTGCTGCGTTCGGATGGGGTTCTACAGTATTTCTGTCCTGGCTGTGTGTTGTACAGTTCCAATCCCCTCCTACTATTACAACTGAGTCACTATTAAAGTTTTTAAGCTGCCTATTCAATTTGTGCACTAGCTGTGTTCGGCCTGTAGGGGAGTTATGGGCATAAATATTTATAAATACAAAATGTGGTCTCCCTGACAGTCCCCTGTACTACCTGCAGCCTGCCCCCCTCCACCTCCAGGTGGTGAGAGAGAGAGAAAGAAAGAAAAGAAAGGAGAGAGTGAGACAGAAAGAAGAGATTGAAGAGAGAAAGCATAAAGCATGTAGAAAAGAGGAGAGAGTAGGACAGAGAGAGAAAAGAGGGAGCTAGAGAGAGAAAATAAAGGAAAGAAAAGAAAGGAAAGAAAAGAAGAAAGAAGAGGTACGAGCATGAGTGAACGGAAGAGAGAGAGAGACAGACAAACAAAAGAGGAGAGATAGAAAAAATAAAGCAGGAAGAAAAGAGGAAAGAGAGTGAGACAGAAAGAAGAGAGATAGAAGAGAGAAAGCATGTAGAAAAGAGAAGAGGGCGTGTGAGGATAGGAGAGGGAGACAAAAAGTTGGAGAAAGAGAAGAATATTAGAGGAGAGAGAGCAGAGGAGGGGATTAAAAGAGAAAGAAGAAAGAGGAGAAATGAAAAGAGAGTGATAGAGAAAGAAGAGAGAAGAAAGAAAGCAAGGAGAAAAGAAGAGAGAGAGAAAGAAAAGACAAGAGAGAGAGAAAATGGAGAGCTAAGGAGAAAGAGAGAGGTAGAGAGAGAAACAGAGAGAAAGAGAAAACAGAGAAAGATGAAGAGAGAAAGATGGAGAAAGATATATATATATAATATATATATATAGAGAGAGAGAGAGAGAGAGAGAGAGAGATTCATTCATAAGATTAACCAATACTTGTGCTTCAAACTAATGATTACTCAGGTGTAAGAATTAAAGTATGATGTACAATTCCTTCTAAAAGTATAACAGTGCACTACCCACCTCCCAGTATAAGAAGTACATGTTCTTTCTCATTCTGTGCAGTCCCGTCAGACCCCGGAGGGAGAGTTCTTGCCTTTGGACCAGTGTGAGCTGGACGTGGGCTTTGGGACGGGCGCGGATCAGCTCTTTCTGGTTTCTCCGCTCACCATCTGCCACGAAATCAACACGAAGAGCCCCTTTTTCGACCTGTCCCAGCGCTCTCTCATGAACGAGCAGTTTGAGATCGTCGTCATCCTCGAGGGCATCGTGGAAACTACCGGTGAGAACGATTGTGTTATGTGTTAATATTTTATTTGACTTTCAATATGTGTGTCTGGGAGATAAAACTACAAGAGTGAGACAAGTGGAATTAACTTTTAGATGCAGCAAAGATCAATACAAAGAGATGAAGTTGAAATAGCTTTTGGCACTGACTTTTGAATTTGAAAGTGAACAGATATGAGAGACATGAGAAAGTGGGTCAAAACAAAAAATGTATATATACTTTCTTTGATCCAGAACACACTCTTCAGTAATGCATTGCAAAGAGTGTGTCTGGTCACCACTTCTCTCCATCACTTCTCAGATCTACTCCAAAACAAACCAGGCAATCAGATTAATAGGCTCTGAGCACAGAATGTTAGTTGGTTTGTTTATATTCAAAATAACTTCTGTACTTTTAGACACAAACACGTCTCTTTATAAACTACCAACAGTCCTTTGGGGAAATATTCTCCTGATTTGTAAAGTCTTCAACATGTTTTCAGAGACGTCAATGACAAACTTCCTGATTATCACCTGTTTTTTTAAGTATTCATAATTTTAAACAGAAAACACCATACAAATTGAATCGAACAGGAAATCCTTATTACTACAGAAGTTCACTATTTTGAATATAAACAATCCAACTTACATTATGTGCACAGAACATATTTGTTTGCACATCATTTGCGTGACGAGCTCATTTGTCATTTGGAACAAAATCTACCTTCACCTACCTCATATTCAAAATTTTATTTTTGGTCATTTATTCTACAGAAATCTGCAAGGTTTCAGGTCCATGTGATATTTTTTCCATATTTTTCCATTTATTTTTTCCTCATAATCAGTCAAGTTTGTCAAAAGATGATGCATGTCTTTGAGTGACTAATTGTTCTGTCAATTACGTTCCCTAAAATTCAAAAGAGGAACATAGTGGCCGACAAACTAGTTTTTCCAGGCAAGACTTTTACTGCAAGCTATAGGGATTTTTGGTTTCTGGTCAAAGGTAACATCAGCCTGGACTGACTTGATGGTGCTTTCACAACTCATCTGTGGGAGGGCTGCGTGACCCAGCGTCTGTTCAAGTCTCTTTGGGGCACACCGATATAAATGAGCATTCATACAAACACAAGTGAGCACGGGCTTGACAAAAATGACAAAACATAAGTTATAGTTGTCAAACTCTGATGGAGATGTTTTTAAAGGGGACCTATTGTGTTTTTTCTATTGTGTTTTTTTTTTTTAGTAAGAAACTAGAACATATACAGATCAGTAATTTACCTTTGTTCATTGTAAAACACAAAGTTGTTCTAAAACAACTTAAAAATAGAAACAGCTCTACTGACTTCCTGTTAAAAACTGCAGAACTGATAAGCCCCGCCTCTTCATTTTAAAATGTAACTGTAAAAAGCAACAGATCTTTAAAAAATATGTATTATTGTTGCAAAGTGAATATGGGACAGTTTTGAACCATAAATGCTTCACTTTGAGTATTAATCTTTTGAATTATAACAAGTAAATAGAGGCAAGTGGGAGGGGATAGGTGGTAGGTGAGTACAGGGAGCTCCAGCTGAAGAACCAATACAAGATTACTCCAACATGCAGGAATCAATTCAAATATAACTTTGAGGAAACTAAAAGGTAAAGGGAGGCCATTATAACAAGGTTAAAAATTTAGAAAAGTGAATTTGACACAATAGGTCCCCTTTAATCTTACCTCACACAGATTCAGAACTTATATTTCCTGCCACAGTCCAGACTTTATGCTGCAGTTACAGTATGTCAGTCTCCTCCGTACTTAGTCCTGTTTGAACCCGGCAGATAAAAACAATTCATGCTTGGCTAAACATTGTTTTTCTTATACATAATTTCCTACGCACTGATTCGCTGGTAGCCACAAGCCAATCAAACTGCTGTATATGCAGCAATGACGACGCAGACTCTACAGGCAGGTCTTCAAACCCCACCTATTCCCCACCCATTCGATTTCTGACCCTCGCAGCCCCATTCACACCAAACACACGAGAGCTGCTTGTCTGCCGTTGTTGCCAAACCAGTTCAAATTGGCTTGGTGTGAAAGTACCTTAAACAGTAAATACAAGTTTCCGACCGAAAATCTCCATCTTGTGCAAAATTACTATTATTTGCTTAAAAGGGAGACTTGTCAGGGCCCCTTGTTTAAAAAGCAGCCTTCACAAATATATGATCCAAATATGAGGCATTGTGCTGTTTTTGCTCCTACAATTTATCAGTTTTCCTTTCATATATTTGTCTATTGACTAATAAAATTGCACTTCACTCTTTCTCTGACTAGACAAAGCTCTGGTGACTCCCTGCAATCTCATCAGCCAATACACCTTAAAAGAAAAACACTATAAACACATGGTACATTGTGATGGACCTTTTGTTTATGCTTGTCAATTCAAGGTGCATTATGTAACTTCAGCATAAATGTTCATGATGCAATGATTTGTTCCAAGATAAAGATGAAAACAGCAGAACCTGGAATAAAGAATGCAAGATTTTAGAGCCGTTGTAACTTTCATGGTAAATATCAAATAGAAAAGAATGGTTTGCCACTGAACCATGACACTATAACACTTCTCTTAATCTATATGTAAATTATAGCAACCACACCAGTTGACATCATACCCACTGACTCCATTTCTCTGCTTCAGCGTTATTGAGAAACACAAAACAAGACACGAACAAAACGCACACGAGGAGAAACCACGAGAGGCAGCGTGGAAAGACATTTCACTCACACACAAATCGCTTTAGAGGCTCCATGCATAAAACAGGCCGCTGGTCATGGGTGTCACAGTGATGCATGAGCAAAGCTTTTGGGGAGAAGTTACAAGCCATTTTTCAGACGGAGGAGGCTCGGGGCGGAGGAATTCTGCATCTGCGGGACACCGGGACAAAGATATGATGAGAAACGATTCCATCTGCCGTCTGATATCTAAACAACGAGGACAATAATCTGGATAATTATGCTAAACGGCATCAAATCAAACAAGATCGTTCAGTTTAGTTCAGCTGTTTAAATGAGCACTATTCTGGAGCGTCTGCCAACCGTCTGTTGCCATGGTGATGGTGTTGCTTGAGCTGAAATGTCCCTCAGTAGGCATTAAGAGTGATATTTGTGGTGGAAAGCTTGAAATTGCCTTTTTTCCACAAAGATTTATTGTTTGGCCAATAGGATGTTACACAGTATGGTTTTACATTCAGATATCTCAAGGTGACAAGCGGCTACTGGACTTTATTTTCGGCCAGTTCTGTGGACAGGCACTGGCAAACTATATCTATGGCGCTAGATAGATATATTTATTTTGAAGGTGCATAGTCAGTAACTGTTGGTCAGTTAAGGTTTTAGCTGATGGTAGAGCTAGTTGGAAACTTTTGTTTACATAAGTTGTATGAAATAAGGTGTTTAATAAATTTTATGTTTGTAAGTTTTCATTTCTGGTGTTCTTGTGTGGTGCTTTAAAACTGTTCGACTTTATTCTCAAAAACTTCCGAGAATAATCTCAAAATGTTTAAAGTTTATTCTCGAGGCCCAAGCTTTTTTTTTTTTTTTTTTTTTTTACTTGGCCCTAATACTCCGTAGTGCTTTTAAACCATTTTCTGCTTAAAATTCTGATCACTGTTCTCAGTCATGTAGTTTTGGCTTGCAAAGCAGACTTAAGTCATTTTTACCTTGTTAAATGTCTTTGTAAGTCTGCGTGATGATGGTTACTTAAACATTTAGGGCCATTTGAAGCATGTGTCGGCTCTCTCAGTTGCCTCCAATTCAAAATATGGCAGCTCCTCCGCCCCCTTCAAAACACATTCCCAATCCAAATTTCTGGAAAGGGCCTGGCTGGATGGATTTTTTTTTTTTTTTTATTTAGCAGTGCAAATTTTTTTATTTTTGCTGTGTTATAATTTAAAGGAGAAAATAAATAAATAAAGGTGAGTTTGTTTTATCTGACTGTAGGGGTAGCACTACCGCTGAAGTTGTTTAGTTCTGCTTTAAATGGAGATGCACTTTGTGAAATCCATCTGACGAGATTAGTTTGCTTGACTGTAAACTTTTTTTGCTGCTTTTTGGTAATTTTGTACTCAGGAAGTGTGTGTCAGCGATTGTTGCTGTTTCTTTGAGGTAAACTTACAAATAAAAAAATACAAGATCACATCAGAGGAGAATGCAACGTGAACTCTCACTTTGAGTTGGTTCTGCCCAACACACTGCTTCATCTCTGGTCACTGATTGGCCGATTGTACTTCCTGGTGTCAGCAACCGTCTGCAGTCCTGAAATGAAAATGAGCAGAGACACCAGTCAGAATGTACAGCAGACTGCATCCTCAAATTGCTGTTTTGTTTATAATGCGCAGTCAACTTTCTTCATTGCAATGCACTAAATCAACTATTACTCTTAATCTAATTCCTGATCAGAAGTGTTGCCTTAAAGAAAACCAGAATGTTGTGCTGTCTAAAAAAAGTCTTTGTAGCTTTTCACCCAGTCGAGACACATACATAGAAACCTATTCCTGCTCTTTTCACATTCAGTTTGTCGCTCTGTTAAAGCCAACATTGTGTATCCACAGACTGAGGTCAGTATCTCAGACCTCTTCCATTAGTGTAAAAATGACTTTCAGCTGGTCTCAACACCTTGAATTTTCAAAACTTTGTTCAGATGACAACCTTTGGAGCCTTTCATGGGTCACTCCTGGAGACATAAGAGATTACATCATCGTGTTTCTATTAATAATAAACCTGTTTTCTTCAGTGGGCAAAGTTACAATAGTGATGCCAATGAGGTGGAGAGTTTTAAAACAGCTTTTCCAACATTTGACTTCTGTTTGTTTGTCTGTCGAGCGGTCAAAGAAGGAAAAGCAACAGATGCCGGTGAATATTCAACACAGTGATTTCTGCCTGAAGCTTAAAGCACTGATAAATGTGTATATCTCTGTAGTTTTGCCGGTCTTTCCCCTCTTTCTCTGTCACAGGAGGCAGTGCAGGGCTGAATAGGCTTATAGCAGAGGGAGGATCAGCGGGAGGCCTGCACTCTGTTGATAATACCATTAAATCACACTGGTGAAGCGAGCAGAAGCAGCACAGGCAAAGGGAAGTGACTGTGGCATCTTTAGAGGCACAAGGCATCCACTAACCTGTAACAATAAGTCATCCGGAGTGCTGTGCCCAAGTTTTACTGGCTTCAAAATGTAAACAAGCACACAGCTTTAGTGCTGGGCGCATTCTGAGACTAAAATGAGCTTTTCATAACTTTCAGAAGCCAGCACGAGTTAGTCATACCAGTATGCGATGGCAGCATATGCTAAAAACAAAAGGCCTCATTCATGACAAACAAGATTGTTCTGAAGGCCTTCACTCATATAATTTATTCTTAACCGTTCTTATGGAAAAACAAATAGGCTCTGTGCACGGAACATTATAGGCCTATTTGAAATAGCTAACTTATGCTGTTAGTGTTCAGACTGGACAGTGTTGGAGCCGCAATGCGTCCAGTTTACATGTTTACATGTTAAGTCAATGTAAACCCTCGTCTTGAGGCGTCCAGCAAATTTGCTATGCAAATTTGAATCTAGCGCATCAAAAATCTGTTGACGTTGCATCTTGGGAAGTAGATGCTCCAACCTGCGACAGGCGCTTTGGCCGTCTCATCAGGCGTCAACGCCCGAGTGGGTCTCTGATGAATTTTCAAGAGGGGAACGACTGCACCCACCAGTCAGACACTGCTCTCCTGTGACGACATGCTGCTGTTCTCCTCTCACATCAAGTGGAAAAAAGGACTGCTTACTGAAGGTATATCGAAAGGTTTCAAAGGTTTGGTCGCTCGTTGCTCTGAAAATCTGGCAACCCTGACATGGAAAAACAAAAATACGGGACATGATCTGGACTGATGCAGAGCTTACATGGATTTAATAAAAAATGCTTGTTGCCGTATTTTAACCACTGCAGTCCAATGTCACGCATCAACACTTAAGAGTATTTCCTGTTAGCGTTAGTTACACAAAGATGTCTCTTTTGGTGCATTCCAGTTAGATTCTGAGATTGGATCTTTCCAGTTCTGACTTGTAAAGTCCCACTGGAACTCGGAATTCTCAGTAGATACTTGAAGAAAAATTCAGAGCCTAAGGTAGAAATAGAGCATGGTATAGCCCCTGTGTTTTGAGAAAGATAAACCTCCAACAGCATCGTTAGTGATTGTACCTGTGTTATTTTCTATTTAGTTAGTCTCTACAGTTCACTCGCGCAGCGTCACATACATGCTTCTGCCGTTACAAAGCTGCTGTTGTGCTGCCATGCTAAAGTTGCTAATGGCTACACACAGAGCTAATTCACTCCGCTGCAACGTTTTAGAAACCGTAAATGTAACAGCAAAGTCCGAGTTAATAAATTCATATGAGAGGAACTGCATTTTGTCTGTTTTGACGAATTGCTTAGTTATATATTACTTGACTAGCTCGTTACTGTAAAGTATTTTGACCTGATCACTGGAATACTTCAATCGGAAAACAATTGGACAAAACATCACTCTGATACTTTTCCTTTATACATTTCATACAAAAGTCTGGGCTTTCTACTCCTTACATTAAAAAAAGGTTAGTTACTTTTTTAATCCACAGACAGTTTGTCCTCTCTTGAAGTCGGTGCAGAACTACTGTTTCTTATATTGAGACTTTTTTCCCAGTTTAACAATTTAAAGATCCCCAGATTTGTCTCATTTCCAACAATTCTCCATTTGCCACATGATTTAATAAAATTGTATGACAAGTTTCTAACTGTGCAGTTCATGTAACACTATCAGCAACCAACAGCAGCTTTACTTTATTATGCAAAGTTGCAATATTTTACCTTTGTACTTTTACTCAGGTACATGAGCTGATTATAGGTTGAGTCGTTGTTCAAACAAGTAACAGTACTCCAACCAGAAAGTAAATTGCTAAAATCAGCCAAAACACTGAAAATTGTATTGTTTAATCGTCATATATTAGTTCCAGAAAATATTATTCTTGAATATTCTTACAAATGTTTTTGATGCCCCAAAGATAAATCTACAAACTCAGGGCCTAAACGTTCCTTTCAGTGCAGAGAATCTAATTTAGTAGTCCCATAAAAACACAAAAATATGTCTCACATCCAGATAGTGCTGACTGGGCTGTTCTCCATTATCCTGTGTCAGTGGATGTAAGATTCACAGCTAAGCAGAAATATCGATTCTGGAGACACATTCATGAATAATAGACATTCTCATTGAGTCGGGTTATTGATATGCTACGTACTAAACTGTTAATTTGACAGTTTAAAATATTATTAGATCATTGCAAAGTGTGTCAGCAGAGAAACCAGTCAAGCAGTGGGTTTGAGGTGTGAACCGACTTGTGAATTCACATGTCGCGTTGTGGCCAAAAACACCGAAGAAAGCATCCTCAGACCAGTCTAAGTGATTAAGAAAATGTGAATGTTTTTAAAGAATAATGGATAGGCAGTAGCAGAGTGGTTAGCTGTCAAGTTCACTGAAACAATACCAAAACACAAAGCTGTAATTTATTGTTCTTCCATATTGAGTAATCTTGTAATGTTTGCAGCTGTTATTCTAGTAAATACACACGCTTGTCTGTATTTACTCACAATTACTGAATTACTGGGTTTGGTAACCACTTTATATTAACTACACCTAAATTAGCCCTATTTATTCATCAACAAATGATCAATTAATAGATGGAAAAAGTTTATTAATGCTTAGTGACTACTTATTTAAGGGAGAAAATTGGCAGTGAAAGGCGGATTTGTCATTTCTGCAGTTTTCATCTGAAAGTCAAGTGTTATCAACCTGTTATTATTTCATAGCTTGTGTTTTACAAAATTTGTTTGATGCCCCCTCCTGGACACCGGCTCAACCTCCCTCTCCAGGATTAGCCTGTACTGGACCTGCTAGATGAGTCGTTTCCCTCTGCTAATCGACTCCGGCTCTACAGACTTAAACTCTACATCTGCAATTAGATCCACGTTATTTACATCTATACAGCCCGTTTGTCCATGGGAGTGGATCTCTCCTTCACTGGTTCTCCTCAAAGTTTAATTTTTTTCCTTATTTTTTCTGTTTATTTTTCTTTGCTGAGAAGGAGGATCTAAGGACAGGTGATACTCTGAGACAATTAATCATTTGCTTGTTTACTCATATTCTGCTTTGACATGCTTGTTTATTGTTTTGTTGAATGTTTTATTTTCTACCATTGATGTTTACGAAATGAATACATCTTAGAAAGTCCTCAGAGACGACTGCTGTTGTGGTTTAAGGCTATAAAATAAATTAATTGATTGATTAAAAAAAAAAAAAATGTATCTACTTATTCTGTAGTTTATAGTAAATCTTTAAAATGATCTATAAAATTAAGAAAACGATCGTCTGGACTAGGGCTCTGAGAGAACGGCACATGCAGCGAGTCTAGAAAAGAAAAAAGCTAAACTTCCTCTTCTGTGAGCGAGACAAAAGTGAGTAGGTAAAACTACTGTATTTCTTCATGTTTGGACGGTTAAATTTAACCTTTGCCTGTGAAACAGGCTGAATCTACTGTATGTAACAGAAAGTAGAAAACTGCTGTGCTGCCTTCTCGTCTGTAACACAGCTTTAGTTGGTTTAAAGATGAAAAAGACACTTGTCCTCATTGTCTTAATCATGTAAGCCTGATATTTTTTATTTTAAAGACACCATTTTATTGTAGAAGGTCATATTCTTTCACCAAAAGTAGAAAAGCAACACTGGCATGAAGTTTGATTTAGAAAAAGGTCGTCATCACAAAAGTTTCTCGTCAAACTTTGAATGAAAATATAAGAATTTCAAATGCCTATAAAAAAGGAATGTTTTTTTATTATTATTAAAGTAGACACTTGTAGTTACTAGTAACACTCATTTGATGTAGTTTTATGTGGCACTGTGAATGTTGTTTAAAATTAGCAAAAAGACCTGGCAAAGGAACAAAGGAGAACAGGGCTGCATGAAAGAGTTAATAGTGAGAAAATACGATATAGACCATTTACCATTCTTTTCATCTTTAATATGTCCAGGAGTAGTTTATTTTAGATGGTTGACAAAAGGAAATTCAAATGTAAGTCTGGAGGCTTTATTTATATTGTTTAGAGTAAAGATTGTTATTCATGTACATAATTTGCCGTGCATTCTTTCCATTATACAATTACAGCGACCTCCATTGAGACCATTTGACTAATGTAGGTTAAACAGATGCTGCTTTCTCCCGGTTTTGCCCCACATTTCCCTCTAAACTGTATATTTTACCGTTTGAAGAGGTCAGGTAAATAGAGCCGTTGGTTAAAAGGCTTAATAATGCAAAAGGAAACGGTGCCAGTGGAAGTTAATGCCAAAAATACCCCTCAGAGACTCGACAGCCCACAGTCTGCCCGGAGTGTGCCAAGACTGTGTACAAGCCTTTTCAATTCGGATCAGCGTGGAGTGAGCATTAAGCAGCTGCTTGGAAATCTTTAAGACGAGGGAATAATGAGGCGAAGCGCTTTGTCTGCCAGTGTGAGATGAGAGCTGTTAAATACCGTTGGGTCTTTAGACATATATTTTACTGAAAAGAAGCCAAACATTGTATAATATATCACAGAACATTGTACTGTCAGAATCGATGGAGATCAAATATAAGCAGTGTTGCCAGGTCTGTGGATTTTGCAGAAGAATGGGCAGCTATTCAGAAGGTGGCGTGGGTGAAGAATATTGTTCGCCGGAAGCTTAATGGAAGTCCTGAATGTTAGTGACAAATCCTCATATTCAAGACTAACATTGCTCTGTAAAGTCTTATATCTGTTTGTGTGAAGGTAGAAAAAGTACCCAAAGTTGTTATTAAGTAAGTAAAGGAGCGAAATTGTAGTCAGACTGGTGCCTCTGCTCAATTTCATATCTGTCAAGATACGAGATCAGGCATAGACGGTTCCCAAAAACCAAGAAGCACAATTCAGCCAATCAGCAAACCACCTCGAGTTGAGATAGCAGATGTCTATGTTCTCCCTCTTTGACAAGCAAAAACACAACCAAACACATATGGTACTTTGCAAAAAAAAAAAAGCCAGGGTTTCTCACGATAGAAATTTGTGTTGGGAGTATGTGAGGAAGGGGGCGGGAGAGGAAGGTTGTAGTTGCCGTAGTTTCTGCTGGAGACAGTGGAGAGAGCCAACACATGCTTCAAATACAACAAAATACTTATGTAACCATCGTCACGGAGATGTACAAAGACATTTAACAAGGTAAAATGTTACTTAGATCTGCTTTAGAGCAAAACTAAAATTCCTGCCTACCATGGAGGGAACGAACCCTTTGATGCAATAGATCCTAGTGCTATAGGATACATTTTGTATACAACGAATATTTTATTAATAGCTTATATACCGGTAAATTAAAGTAATGTAAAATGTAAAATTGAGAAAACTTAGTCACTCAAAAATTAAGAAAGATAAAAGCCTTTATTACAACATGGCAAAACATAATAAATAAGGCATATATTATGTCCCACATTTGATAAAGAATTGTCCAGTTTCTTTAATAATCAATTTTATCACATTTTTTGTCAATACATTTTGCAATGTTTCAAGACTTTTAATCATTATTATTAAAGCAGGGACATGAAATCAATACTTTTTGGCTGGATTAATTATAAATTATGCTAAAATGACTGCTTAAAAAAAAAAAAACTAGTTAAAGATCTTTTAAAAAAAAACAAATAGTTACTTGCGTGACAAAGTTCAAAGTTAAGTTTGTGATCTTTGAAAAAGGCGACATCACACAGAAATGACTGGTCTGGTCCACAAATGATTTGGTGAACATTCAGAGACAAAGAATAGAAAGATTTATGCTCAAAGAAATGAGAAAGTAGCAAATTGAGCAAGTTAAGAATCCTGACCTGCAGTTTTCAAGAGATTTCTTTGGCAATAGGTCCTGTAGGTCACATATGTCAAACTCAAGGCCCAGGGTCAGATGCGCCTCCACCTCATTTCATGCGGCCCTCAAAGTCTTATAAGGTTTACTTAAATTTTATTTTAGTACCAGAAGTAAACTGGATGTCTTGACCTAGTGAAACAATTGGTCAGAAACTTAAAGAGTATAAGTCATTTTTCAGACTAATGCAGATGTTTATTCAGTTATTGTCACGTCAATAATATAAAATAACCAAATACAACTATTATTTGTAGTATGTCAGAATTAGCAGGATAATTCAGTTCAACCGGCCCTTGGAGACAACCAATGTCATTGTGGCACTTTGTCAAATAGCTTGACACCCTGCTGTAGGTGGTATTAAAAAGTGTTCTCAGTATGTTTGATGATGATAATGTAGTGCTATGTCAGACAGGATTGGGTACTACAGTATACACACGTTTAATGCATTAATACCAAATAAATTGATGTCTGACAGCAAAATTTTTTGCCGAAAAAAAAACCAATACAAAGACGAGGTTAAAAATTGCAGAACAATGTAGGTTTTCAGCTCGTCTTGTTGAATAAATAGGCACAAATTATGCACAGATTATTCTACATCGATGTAATGTACAACATTCACAAAAACAGTTTTCAATATAAAGCCTCTGGGCAGAGGGCTTTCACTTTGTGCCCAGACAAGAGCCGTCAGATAAACATCGGCTAAGTGCTTATTGATTGTGAGCATCTGAGAGCAAACATCTAAATGTCAAAAGAGAAAAATCAAAGCAGGCAAGGTTATGATTTCAAAAGGAACGGATGGAACAAGAGCCATTTTCTAGCCTGAACATCTTTGTAGCATTTTGACTGTTGTTCTCAGAATATTAAAGATACACTCTGTCACTTTTCAGGTGGAAGGTCTGCAACCTTATTGTGAATATTCAGATATGAAAGCCAAGTTACAAGTCAGTTCTGAGAGACTATGGATCAACGTCACTTTCCGCTCTGCTGCTTTTTACAGTTATGACTTTGCATTGAATCAGTTTTTTGAGAGAATTGAGTTATAAAGCAAAACACTATCAGATAAACACAGTTAGGCCTAATTTCAATGGTTTTGTAACTTAAAATTAATACAAAACTATATAATTTTTGCTGTGGGGGTCAAGAGCTGGTTGCACAGTTATTTTGGGGATCCCGGGCTGAAAAGTGTGGGAACCACTGCTCTACACCACAACAAGTTAATAGCGTGTCATGAGCATATTGCTCGCCCTTTTTGCATGTCTGGGGAGGTTTAAGTTTAGGTCTGAAGTTACAAAAATGGGTAAGTTTAGGTGTGGGGCTTGGAGTTGGTTAAGATTATGATTTTGTTTATATTCATAAAAGATAACGCATTTTTTAGAAATTAACTTGAGCAGAAAAGCTTATCATAGACTGGCAAAAAAGGAAAATTACATGAAATACATACACACTTTTATGCATTAACATTTTTGCGAGGTATATACTGTATATTTATTACAGTGAGATTGGGGTAAAATATGACACTTTAAAAAACTTGATAGACATTTTTTCTTACATTTATGTGCGTAATTTACAGGAGAAGGTTTTACATTGGTAGCTATACTTCTTACTATTTTGTCCCTTGTAGTGTCCAACTTAAATCACATACTTTGATATTTAATACTTTGATATATCCATCTCCCCTATATAAAGAGCACTTTTTATCATCAGCTGTGGATTCTAACATATCAACACTATGCAGCACCGACCACAAAAAGTCCAAATTGGTTCATAATATTTGTAGGAAAAGCAGGAGGCATATCCCATTATTGCAGAAACACTTCCGAGAGCAGAGATAGTGGCCAGTGCATTACAATAGGACGAGTTGAGGCATGTGAGGATGGCTCTCTTATCATTGATGTATTGATGCTTGTTTGGCTCTGTGGAGTGACTGCTAATTACGTCGATCAGATTGAAACAAGCAGCAGTGTCAGGGCACAGGCCTGGAGAAATCAAGCCTTCCTCTGACCGGGGAAATGTTAAACGCCGGTTTGGGAATCACTGGTGGAAGGTGTGATAATTGAATACAGACTCAAAGTGTTTGGTGGCTGTTGCCATGGGAAACCTGGATAATTTATGGAGAGATCCTTCTGATTTTTTTTTAATCTATACAGCTTTGAAGATCCAATTTTGTTATTTCATGGACATAAGTAATCTCACAGTCCACAAATCTGATAATACTCAGATTTAAACAGCAGTGGTTGAATATAGCTTCATAATATTTTCTCATCATTCTCCGGTAACCTAATACATATTTCATTCAGCTTCCTTCTCCAAGTTTTTAGTCTGGATCATTGTCAGAACTAAAAGCATTAGCCAAATGTGTCTGATTTATATTCTGTCGTGTAATAAGATTTAGGTGCCCGGGTAGTTAATTTGATACAATCTAAAATATATATTGAAACTTGAAACTTTAGTCTGGAGAATCCAAACTGATATTGCTGTAATATTTTCCTGCAACTAATGATCAATTCATGTTTTTAGCTACCACCTATCCCCGCCCACTTGAGATTACGCAACATAGAGTATCGAGCAATGGTTCTCAAACTTTTGACCAAGTACCTAAAATTGTCTTTCCAAGTACCATCAAACCGGAACTCTGTTTCCGTTGTATCAAAATTTGCCAATTATACCAAAATGTGTCTAAACCAGTTTAAAATGAAAGTTTTAGAATAAGCTATTTCTTATTGACGACATTAAAAATTCTACTTAAAATTCTACTTAAAATTAAGCAACAGTCAAATTGGGGCGATACGGTAGCGCTCATAGCCAGCGCTAACTCTGGCTATGAGGCCAGAGTTAGAGCTCTGGCCTCATAGCAAGAAGGTCCGGGTTCGACTCCCGGGCCGCCAGGGGCCTTTCTATGTGGAGTTTGCATGTTCTCCCCGGTCTGCGTAGGTTTCCTCCGGGTACTCCGGTTTCCTCCTACAACTAAAAACATGTCCAGTGTGCCCCCCCCCTCCCCTCTCCAGGACTACAGATGGAAATTAGCTGTAAGCTACAATCTGGTACAAGCATCTCTGCCTTTGTGCTTAATGTAATTGTACACTGTCCTTAATAAACATTACCTTACAGCTTGCTTGTATGAAAGACGGCTTCCCTTTTGTCTCATTTTCTGATCATTTCACGGCTCAAACAAGCACCGCCCTTCTCATGCTGTAAAGCTGGTGACTTCAAACAATCGCATTTGACCACATTGTAATTTGAGAAACACTTATATAGGGTGAAAAATTGTTACGTAACCATTTATATAACAAAATATGATTTAAAATCTGTTACGTAATATGAACATGTTTCTAATTCTATACATTTTCCTCTCTATTCATAATACTGGCAGGACGAGGCTGGCTTTTCTAACCATGACTTCTCTCTTGTCCCACAGGTATGACCTGCCAGGCGCGAACCTCGTACACAGAGACGAAGTTCTTTGGGGCCATCGCTTCCTTCCCGTCATGTCGTTGGAGGAGGGCTTTTTCCGAGTCGACTACTCTCAGTTCCACAGCACGTTCGAGGTCCCCACTCCGCCCTACAGCATGAAAGAATTTGAGGAGAAAAACTCGCTCCCTCCCCTCTGTCCACTCCCACCCAGGCCCTCACCAGCGACAGCCACGGAGCAGGCGGGATCGAGTGTTTTCCGTGGACTGCATCAACGCCGTGGAAGAGAAAAGTCGTCACGGAGGAGGAGGAAGCGGAGGGAGGCTTCCGAGCAAACTCCAAAGAATTAGCTCGTCGGGAAAGGAGGACTTGCAAAGGAAAGTGCTGCTTTTGAGCTCGCAACATTCGAAAAAGCTTGCAGCACCGGAGATTTGCCGTGAAGCTCCAGCGACTTAGTTCGTCCAATGTAACGATACGGACAGGCTCCAGCTAAAGTCGCTAAAGGTGGGATTTGAACCTATGACCCAGTCCACAGGAGATCTTTATCAGCAAAGCCTGCAACCGACGCTGTGTCCATCGCCAGTACCAATGCATAGCCCGCTGCTGTCGGGAGGAAGACCAGAAGACAAACTCCCGCCAAAACTGCGCAAAATGGCCGCTGATCGCTAAAAGTGTTGGGAAAACTTTGGAAAAACACTGTACTGTACTCATGCCTTGCTAGGAGATTTGCTATTTTTTACAGACTTGCAAATTCAGTGAGAAATAACTTAAATTTACAGTGCTACATCTCTCTCGGATCAGTCGCTTCGTTTCTCACAGACTGGGCACAGACTTGATGCTTTCACGTTATTTGCAGCCCACTGATGTGCATGTAAATCTATACTTTACTGTATGCACCAGAAAACCTGATACAGGCCTGGTTACAAAAAGTTGGGACACTGGATGAAAATGTGAGACATCAAAATAATGTCATATATCTGTTATGTTTACTATAATTTAAAGTCTAAATGAGCAGCACAACATGATAAATTTGACCAATTAAGACAAATTTTGAGGGCAATTATTGAAGCTGATTTCTTATGTATTGAAAGAATGGTTATCCAAAAAATTATTTCAAGATGAGGTAAGCGTCTTGAATCATGACATTTATCTTAATTTTTGGTCTTTTGCAATGGTTTGATTTGTTTCAAGATGTTTCTGCCTTGTTTCAATACATTTGTTCTCAGTCACATTCACAATCTAGAATGTGTGGATCCAGATGGTGGGCAAGAGCCTGTTTTCCCTAATAAAACTGTACCTTGCTGTTAAGATCATTTAACATTATTTTAATCAGTTGCTCTTTATTACTGTCGTGACTAGATCTGTCAACTTGTTTGTATTAAAACAGCATTTTAACAATATTACTTAATTATGCTGCCTCTATCTGTATTAAATCTAGATCTTGTTGTAAACATGTTTTCCCCATGCACTACCCAAATCTCTAAACTTAACCAAATTGTACCAACATTTCTTAAAATTAGGGACTGTCAAGTGATTGTCTTGAGATAACTTGGGATTAACCACCTTTTATTAAATGTTTTATTTTATATTTTATTAAGGGCACATTGCAGGTTTTTAAACATTTTGATTGTCAACAATATTGTAAGAACAAATCACCAATTTTACCAGAATCAAGAACAAGTTATTGTTGAAACATTTAAAAATATGTTGAAAATAAAATTAAATAGAGACCTTTTAGAGTTTTTAGATGATGACATCACACTGGGGAGATGAGTAGATTTTAAATGTTCACACTGGAAATACAATTAAATGAGCTCGTAAACATGCATTTAACAAAATAAATGTGCTATAGTGAACGTTTACTTGCCAAATAAAAGAGGTGTTTTGGACCAGTGTACAATGGTTGCTAGGTAACTTCCTCGTGCGATGTCATCATTTCTAGCCAGGAAGTAAGTTTTTAAGTCAGAAAAATTACCAAACTGGATGAAAATTGGAAAATCTTGAATATATTGATGATAATGATTGGTAAAATAAGTTGTCCAACCTGTTCATATGCACTTTAAGTCAAAACTACTAATACTAATATTAAAGCTGGAGTACCTAATGTTACATTCCAAAATAAGAAATATTTAAATGTGTCTAGCTGTATTAGCTTTACACATTACATAGATGAGTTTATAGTGACAATAAGGCTTAAAAACCTTTTTAAATACAGCAAAGTGAAACTGGAGTGGACCACACAAGCACAGCCAATCAGAGCGCTGCATTCTGCCATCTATGAAACATTATATAAGGTATTCTTAGATCCAGACAGTAAACAGTGGGTTGATTTTGTCACAAATTCTTGTATTTACAATAAACATTTTGGTGACAAAGACACAAGTTGGCCATTTAATAAGAAAAATACAGGTACAGCAGCTTTAATATTTTGAATTCTAATTATTTTAATCAAAATTAGATGTTTAGTTTTGCAGTATTTTGTAGACAAAGTATGATTTTTGCCCAACAGTGTCCCAACTTTATTGAAACTGAGGTTATGTTGCTAGTTTATCAAATCTAAATGATATTAAGTTAATAAATGCTATTTGGTATTTTCCTTGTGTGTGGTTAATTTGTTTCGGAGCTACATACTGCAGCGTGCCAGATGTCGATAAGCCATCTCACACTGTAATGCTGTTTTAATAGGCTGTAGTTAATGCCCTAATTTTGTCCCTCTTGGCAGGCGACACATTATCAGCTGGAGCCAAAACATAATTCTCTTTTTAAGTAAAAGCATCGCAATAATAAGCAATAAGCTACAGCCAAAGTGGTTATTGGAGAATTTAAGAGCTATTGTCCTGTTTAAATTGATGTGTGATTGAAGCGTTTATGTAACACGATGAACTAAACAAACAATTAGTCACAACATAATACTCATCGGGTAAACAGAGTTCCTTTAGAGAAGAAGGAAATGTGAGAATTCAAGTATTATCAAGTCTGCATCTTTGGTCAAACTGAATCTGTTTCTGAGAGTTTTGGCCACAAACAGACGGCTGGACTCTTGTGAAGTTGAGGTTCTGTTTTGGTCTGTGATGACGCCCACTTTACTCGAATTATAAACGAGACCAAGCTCTGCACACTGTAAAAATAGGAGTGTTAGTCTCTCAAGTCAGGGCATGAATGACAATAGTTTGGACATACTGTTTTTCGGTTTTGACAAATCCTACTCAAAAGCTGAAAGTCACTCAACTAAATAAGTAATAAAAACATTTAGGCATACCCCAAAAAGTCCTACTATTATTATTTGTTTGTTTGTTTGTTTGTATTACTTTCAAGCTTAGAATATGAATGAGCTTGGTTCATCTGGGTGGTTGATTTCACAGAAAACGAGTTTGACCTTTCTTTTTAGTCTAAATAAGTCAATCAACTGAATGATTAGGTGGTGAACAAAAGAACTTAATGAAGGAAAATAGGTTGTAAGGGGTTAATGGCTAGTTTCTGGTTTTTATCAGACAATAGGTGAGATGATGTACAGTAATTATCTTTGCATGTTTTGAACGGGTTAGTCTTTAGTAACATTAAGTAATCAAATGAACAAACACATTAAATCATCCAATGAAGATATAGAAGCTATTAGACTGGTGCAGACCGGCTTTAGTGCATGTCAGAATGTATAAAGAAAAGCATCTAACATCAGCCAAATACAAGAAACTACAGTATGTGACAAATTGCTAAGTACAGATGCAGTCCAGTCTCATGTTGCACCTTCTCCATTATTCAATGGAACCTGTGCAAAAATGCAAAAATCTCTCAGACTACATCACACGCGAATGAGTGCATAAAAAAACTCAAGCTCATAGAAGTAGAAGTGCACAGCAGGCCACGGCACGTCCTAAAGTTCTGAGAGATATTAAGTTTTGTCGCTGTTGCTTCTATCAATGACGGCAAGCTTCTTTGACACCAGATTGATATGGCATGAGAACTACACAAATTCTGAAAGCACATTGAAGTAAAAAACTCTCGCTGTTCCTAGTTTGCCCATATTTTGCATCATATGAACCTATTATTTGGAACTGATGATAACAACAGCTGCTGCATTTACACTCCATGAATTTCACAGACTGGATTATAGGAGCAGAGTGAACATGGAGTTCATCGCTGCCTGTTTGATTTTATACCTTCTGTAATGAGGGTCGTTAGTTGCTGTTGTTTGTCGAGTTTGTTAGTCTTAGTTTAGCTTTTGAAGTATACCGTGTCACTTTTCTGGTGGGTGATATGTTAGATGTTACTATAATGTGATATCTTTGAATCAAGTCAAACACACATAATTTTCATCGCATAATGTAAATGAATGTACATGTATTTAGTGTATGACAATCGGATAATGGATTAAATACTCAGACAAGAGAATGGACAAACTATATAGAGGAAAGACCAATCGAGGATAATTAATTGTTAAACGTCAGGACAACAGAAGGATGGACAAGATTAAAAGCTCACAGCAGTTGTTTTTTACATTATAAAAACAAATATTTTAATTCACCCAGAATGCTAATATTTATTGAAGGAAGTTGTGTTTATATCTAGTTTTTCCTTATCTTCTTTCTCTACATCTCAGTGCCACAAACAGGAAATTACTTACTTCATACATTATAAATCATCATTCAAGTACATGAGAAAACGTGTCAAAATTGAGTCCTTTGCCACTGCGGAAAAGCGGCTTACTGTATATTTCTGCAAACAAAGCACTCACTGGGCAATCCTCACTTTCATTTGTGCAGCTAATGTAAATTGAAATCTTAGCAGTTTCTTCTGTCCAATTTGAGCCAGCCCTATTCAAGAGAAGAATGGGATAACATTTGCATACAATTGGAACTAAACCGCAGAGCTATCATAAAGACGTATAGTGCTAATCTGAGCGTACAAGGTCCAGAATGGGTTTTTTCCTCCTCTTCTTCTCCGTGTCAAGTCTTTTCCTGAATACCTAAGCCTTCATTTCACCAGCGCAGCAGCACAAAGACAGCTAAATCAATAGCTACAAGGAGATTTTCCCTGCTCCATCTGCACAAAGGGGAATGACCTGCCCATGTTTATTGAGGAGAAGACTGAAGTGTGAGCTAACCATGCGCAAAACTGCAAAGAAGGAAGTCAGTTCTCCACAAGCTGAACAAGAAGCAAGA
Organism: Mugilogobius chulae; assembly: GCA_038363315.1. Taxonomy (NCBI): domain Eukaryota; kingdom Metazoa; phylum Chordata; class Actinopteri; order Gobiiformes; family Gobiidae; genus Mugilogobius; species Mugilogobius chulae. The sequence continues at coordinate 1,844,932 of CM076396.1, forward strand.
CTGAACACGGTCCTAAAAGTTGAAAAGATATGAAGTTTTGTTGCTGTTGCTTATGCTAAATTGTGTATATTCCCCTAAAACATATTAATGAAAGACAATTTCATTCTCTTTTCAGACAAACACGTAGAGCCAAACAAAATAATGTTTGGCTTCAATATAATACTTTGAACAACCAAGAAAAAAAGTTTGAGATCAACTGGTTTAGAATGAACTATTTCTTGGTTTAGTCTTCAAATAAGACAATTTTAAGAATGGCTCAGTCTGAGTTCAACCCTGTTTTGGACCTGGGTTATTTAGCTTTGTTAAGCCATTTGTAAATCCTTGTTTTGGATACAGTTGAAAGATTAATCACAACTGACTGAAGAAGCAAATAGTAGGTCATACAAAATTATGAAATCTAAACAAAAAGTGTTTCTGTATGTGATGGTCCCTTATGGTTTACCATTTACTAAATAATGCATCGAGAACAAACAAAGTAATTGCAAACATTGGGAGATCATAAATTAAATGTTATTCACAAGACTCAAATATCACTGACGGACAGTAACAGTCTGTCCAAAAAAGTGAAAAGAGGATTCAATTAACGAAGAGACTCATTCCATTTTGAGAGAAGATTAATTTGTTCAGTATCCCCAGGTGTTCAGCTCCCATTGGGCGACGTTTGGTCTGGAGTGAGGTAAGAAACTTTATAACACAGCGACAGAAATGGAACAGTGAGAAGTTTCTGTGATAGAGCCATGATTAAAAATACCATGACAGTTTATCACAAAAAGAAAGAGGAAAGAAGGTTTATAAACAACCAAAAATGTGTGCATTGCTCGTTTGCTTTGTATGATTCATGTAATATTCTGATCAGGTGAGTAATGCTAATTGTTATTTCGATTGTTGTGCATGTTGTACGCACTTCTTCCGATGTTTTGGTAGAAGGAATCATCTTTGTGTGACTGTTGTGTCAGATATTGCAGAAGCTAGCTAAACATGGCAGGTGTTAGGTAGAGCTGGCCGGTTTTGGACACAAATATGCTATTATAACAATTTAAAAACATGAAAACTGTTGAATAATGAGCTGAGAAGAAAGAGGGAACCATCTCCTCCTCATGATTCATCTAAGAGAGTTCTAATGACCGACTTGTTAGCAACCTTTTAGTGGATATAGTAGACATCTGAGGGTACAGATGTCTACTATATCCACTATATTGTCATATATTGTCACAAACAAAGACATGGAGAAGAACAAATGTGAACATGATGCTTGCGCCCCTGGCATATTTAACATCTATAGAACAATCTGTTTGCTTTTCTGAGATAATACCACTTCAGCAACATCCATTAAGACTAAATTGTGACTCAACTTGAAATAGTTGTGCTCAAAAACTGCTTAAATAACCAAGAAATGTCTTAAAAGGGCGAGAAAGTTGCAGTCCCTAATAATTTCATATGGATGTTTTCCCATGATTTTCTCCTACGGCAGGCCACATCCCCAAATAGAGATGCGTTTGACGACTATATCTATGGTTTACGAGCCATCATACTGTATTTTAGTGGTGATTACAACCATAAATATGCCTGACAATGTTTGTAGTAAAAAAGCTTACAAGATGTTCTTCTCCTGTTTGTTATGTTACAAAGATTTGTGTACATCACAATAATTTATTCTGATCAAATGAGTGGCCATACCTGCTCGTCAAAGCGTGATCTTGTCAGATTTCAGAAGCTAAGCAAGTTAGGTCTGGTTAGTACTTGAATGGGAAACCACTGGAACACCAGGTGCCACAGTGTGACGACAGGAGTGTATTGTCGTTGTGTCCTTGGGCAAGACACTTAATCCACATAGCCTCTGGGTGAGTGGATATACTGGATTGTAAAGCGGTTTGAGTGCCTGGAAAGATAGAAAAACGCTGTATAAAAAGGCCATTTACTTTTTTACCCATGACACATTCATGTAGGTTTTTCATGTTTATTCATTTATGTTTTTCAGGGTCCATGTGCACAATGAAAGTCAAATCCAATTCATGATCAGGTTAAAGCCCTTTGTGCATGTACATAAGGCTACTGTGAATAACTTTAGGAAAACACAGCAAAATTCAAGGTTGAAAAAAATTTGCTGAGACTATTCAAAGTCGTGCACAGCCCTTGCTTCAATTTAATATTTACACTGTTAACAGTTCAGTAGTTTAGTTGTTTATCATTCGTTTTTGCAACTCACTGCTAAAATGTCGTGTCAAGCGTGATGTCAACTGCAAAACCAACCGGAATCATGCTATTTTAAAATCATAGCATGCTTTAATCATGGTTATTGTCTCATCTCTAGTCACAAATCCAGATTAAATGTGAGAATAAAAGCTTTTCAGTGTAATCTGCATGTTGTGTAAGATCCACCATAATTGTCCTTTTGTCCCATCTTTAGTCAAAGGTCCTGGTTAAAAGCACCATAAAGATTCTTCAGTGGATCCACCATGTTAGTTTTATTGTCCCATCTCTAGTCACAGGTCCAGGTTAAATGTGTAAATAAAAGCTCTTTAGTGTAATCTATATGTTTTGGATCCACCATGTTTGTCTGTATTATTGTCCCATCTCTATAGTCACTTATCCAGGTTAAAAGCAGCATAAAGGTTCTTGGTGTAATCTGCATGTTGTGTAGGATCCACCATGTTTGTGTTTCTTTACGTGCCGTGACGCGCTGCTTTGTGATCCTGTCCCCAGCAGCAGATGAATGGGTAATTAGACTCTTGGCTCTTGTGGCGTCTGAAAGGAAATGTGCACACACCTGCAGCTGCGAGATCAACAAACAAACCGAAGCTCCAGCATCAATCACACGCCACTTCCTGTTAGCATCGTCACCACGGCAACAGGGAGGCATGAAGGCATCAGGCAAATACTTCTGTTATAGATCTAAAATACAAGCAGCGGAGTCAACTTTTTACCAACATGATCACTTCCTGTTCAGTTAATTTTCAGGGGGTTTACATTACATCAGTCTAAAATGAATAAATACTATAAAATCAGGCAGAGAAAAGTGAGTTATGGATGTTTTGTTTGACAACATCCAACATCAGAAAAAAAACTTTGCCAAAAGACGCTTAAACGCTAATAATTGATTATTTAGAACAGGGGTGCTTAAACATTTTTTCTCAATGGGCCAAAATTAATATTATTTTTCCTCTAAGGGTCAGTATGAATATTTTTGTAGCATGTCGATGGGCCAACCCTAATGTTATGCTGCATCTAAAAAGTTTATTTGCAATAAGATAGTGAATAAACTGTAATAACTTTGCTTCTAGGATAAAACTTTTTTGGTGTTTTTAAATAATCTTTCATCTTAAAATGTAGTCAGACATTCTTAACAAATCTCAGAACCTATTTGTGGGTCAAATTTAACTTCTTGGAGGCCCGACTTTAGGCACGACTGATTAAGAACATTGGGCCTCATTCATGAAAATCTTCGTAAAATCTGTGCGTAACTTTCACTTTAAGAAGCTGCTGCGAAAACTCTACGTGTGATTCACGACGGGTTCGTAACGAGCCAAATTTCTTCCTAACAGCCTTTACGCCAAATTCACCAAACCATAGCTACGAACGATTATTTACATAAAAATGAATAATGCATACTTCCTTATATGGCAAAATGGGCCGGACACAGTGCGTCATTCACAAGATTTCTGCTGGAGCTGGAGCTGGGAGGAGGAAGCGCTGCTGCAGAGGAGGAAGAAAGGAAGCAGCGCTTTCGCTGATTAAAAACGTCAGCGTCTTTTAAAAATGTCCAAACTCACATGAACACACTCAGAGGAAACAGATTCACATCACAAATGTATTGAAATAACGCTGGGCTTTTGCCGTTTATATCGCGTTTCACGTCGCGGTAGAACGCGCGTGTGGGGGGACGGGGGAGGGGGGCAGCGGCTGTAGAGGGGTGCAGAGTCAGAGCACCGTGCGCTCTGGTCCTGGGGGGACACAGGGTCCTGAGTCCTGTGGGGGTCAGAACACAGAGGCTCTGAGACTGGGACAGGCTGCTGCAGGTTTATTAAAGGAGTCATTTTTAGCATTAGTGATGACTTTTTTGTTTCTAAAATTATTTTACATATAATAATTTATAAAAATACATAACCTACAGTCATGTAGGAATTAAAATTTTTGACTGAATTCTAAAAGAAATAAAAATCTGAAACAGCAGATTTTTTGTTCTTACGAGTGCTCCTCAGTGTTCGTAGGATTTGTTCTTACAGACGAACATTTTCCGTTAAGAACAAATTTTGTGAATGCCAAAAATGTTCGTTAACAGTCCTTAAGAACAAATTTGTTCGTAAGAACGTGTCATGAATGAGGCCCATTGTGTGTTGCTGCGAAACAAATGTTAGTATGAACTCACGTCAACCGTTTCAGATCATTTTTGTGTCTTACAATTAACAAAATGTGAATTATTTTGCGCCATGTCCACGTCCCTGGTAGGTTTTGACGAGCGTCTTTGGTGCACAATGATGTTAGACATTGATTAGTTCCATGTTTATTTTAGAAGGGTCTGCCAGTGTCGCCCACATTCCTTTCTTCTTTGGACCTGACTCTGTGCCTGTGACTGATCACTTAGCTTTATAACTAAAGATTGGATGAACATAGAGTCTAGACCATTTTCTCAATAGTGAGCTGTGGTGTTACTCTCTCATTTGCTTCCTCTTAAAGTTTATACCTATGTAATTTTTATAAACAACGGGACAAAACGGTGATATATACGGCGTGTGATCATAACTAATTATATCTGAATCATCCCCGTCCTTCTTCTGTTACTTCCATGTGTTTTTGTGTATTATTTGTGTCATTATGGATCTCACACATGCTGTTTGTTGTGATTCTGAGCCTCACATGCGTCTCAGCCTGGATCAAGTCACTGTTCACTTCCTGGTTTTGTTTCCCTTTCGGTCCGTTTGTGTTCACAAAACAAACAAACTGCTCCAAGGCTGATTCAACCAAGCCGAGACAGACCTCTCCAACCGGACAAGATTTTGACATTTTGGACCGGATCAGAGTTTGTTTGCGCGCTCACAATTACTCGATCAAATCGAACCCGGCAAACGAATCCTGATCCAAATCAAATGTGTATTTGTGAATACACCCCAAGTATCATGTCTCACCTGTCATATTATCATTATGCTGTGTAAAACTGCAGTCTTGTCTGAAACGAAGCGTCCACAGACTGCACACAGACTCCCTGGATCCCATTTCTCTCATTCCATCACATAATGCAACAGCAGCCGGACAGTCCAAAGCATCAATCAACAGCCGTCTGCCGTGTCTGTGCTGCTGTGGGGGAGGGCACACGAGGGGTTAATCACTGGGCTCCATTGGGACGCAGCACCGGTGTCAGGGGCATTATGGGAGATAGAGCAGCAGCCACCAGCTCCTCACAGACTACACTGAAGAGACCCAGCGAACCCTCAAAAGGAATCAATAGTCCTATTCATCACACAGACACGTCCACAAGCATCTTTCCACAACTAAACCGTCTTCACACGCGAGCGGAGAGAGCGAACGGTGATTTAGTTTTCTGAATGGATGCTGTGGACCAACATACTACAATGAAGATGTTAATAATGGGAGTCTTTAACCTGTCACAGAGAAGGAAATGGAAAAGTTTAAAGACCAAATCAGAATTCTGGGTTTGTGTAGCTTTTTATGTGTGCAAAAAATGTAGTCATTGTGCCCGTTTTAAATAGATGATACATTATTCAAACAATAAAACAGTTGTGAATTGAGCTGATTATTTAAATGTAAAGGTTTTGTTGTATTCAGGAGTATTCATGTGTTCTAAGGCATATATGCTTTTTATGTATTATACAAAAACAATAATAGAAGCAATAACAAAAAAGAAAAAAAAGCTATAATAGTAGTGGTAGAAACAGGAGAAAATGAAATAGAAATGACTGTAAAATTATATTAAATAGTAAAGAAAGAAAGTAAATAATACTAAATACAATGACTGACTGACTGACTGCACAACCGCACAACCCTTAAATTTAAACACAACCCAAGTTTAAACCCCAGGTTTGAGGTTTGTTCACAAAATGTGTTTTAAGCTTTTTCACACTTGTTAGGAGCGAGACGTGCCGGTATACTAACTTAGTCACAAGCCAACAAGAACAGACGCATTTAGCGAAGATGGGTGAACAAATAGGACATCATTATATGTAGGACAGGACTAATTTCCACCTAAATAGATACATTAAAGGGACCTATTATGTCAAATTCATTTTCTAAGTTTTTAACCTTGTTATAATGGCCTTCTTTTATCATTAGTATACTCAAAGTTTTATTTGAATTGATTCATGCATGTTGGAACAATCTTGTATTGTTCTTCAGCTGGAGCTCAAGTGCTCAGGAATCCTCGTTCTCACCTATCACCTATCCCCTCCTACTTGTCTGTATTTACTTGTTATAATTCAAAAGATCAATACTCAAAGTGAATCATAAAGGGTTCAAAACTGTCCCAAATCCACTTTCCAACAATAAAAAATAGTTTTAAAAAATCTGTTGCTTTTTACAGTTACATTTTAAAGTGAAGAGGCGGGGCTTATCAGTTCTGCAGTTTTGAACAGGAAGTCAGTAGAGCTGTTCCTATTTTTAAGTTGTTTTAGATCAACTTTGTTTTACAATGAACAAAAGGTAAATTACTGATCTGCACATGTTCTAGTTTATTACTAAATATTAAAAAAAAACACATTAGGACCCCTTTAACAAGATATTTGTGCTTGGAGGAAACTGATATTAAAGGTGCACTGTGTAACTTTCTGGAGGTGAAAAGTTAACCACACAGTTCTGTAAAAATACAACATTTAAATTGGGACATTCTGGCTGAGGATACATACGCTTCATACAATAATGTGGAAAAAATACATTTAAAGGAAAGCTTTTCCATGGAAAGATCCAAGAAGAGGCCCTCCTCCAGACCAAAAAAAACCAGTCCATTTTGTAGCAATGCAAGCTCAATCAAAGTACACAATTTTTATTATTTTTAGTCGAAAAGTTACACAATGCACCTTTAAGTTATTTTGTTGTTTTAAAAAAAAATCGGGTATAGTCCCTTTAATCATTTGCACTTTCAACAGTGCGATCTGAATGCAACACACGTTTGAAAGTTTATGAGGAGCGGTCTTGTCCTGGTGTTTCTCCGGTCTGTCCTTGTGCTCTCATGGTGGTTTTCTGTGTTTGTTTTGAATCTAGGTTGTTTGTAATCAGACCATAAGCAAACAGCACCAGAGACATGTTTTTTCAATGGGAATCTTCTAGTTGGGGTTTACATGAGGAGATATTTGGGTTGAGAATGGTCATTATTTGGGTTTTTTAAATAACAAGCATATTCAGGTTTTCATTAGGGTTGCATGAATGAGCATTGTAAACAAACAAATACTGCAACCAGTTTATAGCTAGTAATAATAGTGAGTGTCAGAAACCCTACTTATGGCCAACCTGTTCAGTAATTTAAGGCCTTCGTGTGAGGGATCTAAAGCAGTAATTAACAGGAGCTGAGTGTGAGTGATGCTGATGGTAAATATTGGATGTACATTTGTCAAGACGTCAGAGCAGCAGGATACAAAGCCAAGCACAGTTGACCATAAATGCCTCTAAGTTCACTCAGAATTATCTACTACACATCCTTTTGTCTTGGTTTTGTGACTGCTACATTTGTGCCCGATAAGCAGTTTTGGTTAAATTGTTTTTCAGAGAGTAGATCTACTGTGAAATTGAGCTTGTCACAGATCGGGCGAATTACAAGCACAAGTCGACATCAACAAGAGCAGAGCCGCAGTGAATCGCGCTGATCACAGACAAACTTGGAGAAGGAACAAGATAAGAAAGTTTTTGAATCCAGCTCAGCGCACGACAGCAGTTTAACTCTATAAAATGAAAAAAGGTTGTAAAAACATTGTCTTTATTACACAGTGCCTTTTTTTCTATATTAAAGTTAAACTAAACAATTGCATAAAAACATGCTCCAGAACAATACAGGCAGAGTCGCTAAAAGTTCAAAGAGAATACTCAGGATAATGCCTGGCAAAACTTGGATGTTCATCAGTGTTCAAGTAAAGCTATCAAACCTGATTTTCACACAAAGAAGGAAGTAATAGTCTGTCTACTACTTCCTCGCACTCACAAGTCCTTCGGCAAATGTATACTGTTGGCTGCATGTACAATTTAAAGCAGAACTCTGTTGCCTCATTGTGGAAAACCAGCCTTTGCCATTTCTGAGTCCAGACCAAACTTCAGCTCAAGGGAGAAATACAGGCTTTTTTTATATACTAGGCAAAGTAAAAAGTGCTTGGGTGTGTTTTGCTACTGTATTTAACAAAAAGAAGAAAAAGCAACATGTCTTAGTTTTGGCAAAAGGAAATTAGTCTATTTGACTAGACAAAAAAACTTTAAAAGCCTTTATTCAGACATGGCTTTTAAATAAAATGCACACCGCAGTTTTTCGACCCAGACTGGCCTTCCTCAGGCCTCTAAGTAGGACACATCTTAAGATATGTTCTTAATTCATAAACTTTTAACTTGCCTATTTAATATTTTTTGGTATAAACAACTTTTTTTCCCCAATTACAAAGACAATTGTGTAGAGTCGTTTTGAAGTAATTATCTTTTATCTGATTTCTCACATGACAAGCTCTGTGTACATTTAAGTAAATGAATATTCAGTTACTAAATTAGCTGACGATTATTAGAATAATTGACTAGTTGTGATTAATCAGTTAACTATTTGCAGTTCTGGAATAAAGCTTACCTAAAAAACTATTTGTATTTTTGTCTAGATCACGTTGGTCCCTGTGTGCTATATTTAAATATAGCAATTATGCTAAATAAGACATTTATATGTCCACATTTATCCAGAACATTCTTTAAAAAAAGATTTGTAAGGCTTTCCTGGTTGAATAAAGGTGAAATAAACATTTATATTGTATTCTATTGCATTCTATTGTATTGTATTGTATTGTATTGTATTGACTATTCTTTGATAAAACTTTTGGACAAATTGTGTGTCATTTTGCTGCATTCAAGTGCAAGTTTTTAGGTTTTGCAATCACATCTCAAAGATATAAGGCTGGACCTGAGGCATGGGGCAATGGAGGAGGGTCTGAGTCGGCACTAGGCTGCAGTGTATTGTGGAACCTGTAGTTCTAGTTGTTATGTGCTTTTATCTGAGGGCCACTATCAGAAATAATCCAAAATCATTTCACTTAACACCCCTAGTCCACACCATCTTATCTGGTTCTTCTATGTCTTGTGCAAAGCTAATGCTAACACTCGAACCTGAAATAACTTTTTTAATCTTCAGGCTACTCTTTTCCCTCCTTCATTTTGGAAATCTCTTTAATCACTTTGCCCTGCCGTCTGTGATGATGTGACAGTGGCCATTGAGAGAAAGCCATTGGAATATAAAGAGATTCTTCATTATTCTCACACCCTTTGAGTGCTGCTTTGGACAGAACAAAAATGACCCTGTCCTCTCCGCTCCGACGTAATTGGGTTTTCGAGGGAATATTTCTCTTGACCTAAATCACATTTGTTCATCCCTCCACCAATCCAGCTCTATCCTTTCTCGAGCTTTAGCAGGAAGTCGTTATTCCGGTTGTCACACTTTAATGGACATTGCCCCATAACTGATGAGAATAATAGCATTAATTTTGCGCAGATAGGTGTTGAAAATGCAAATACAATGAGGGGCAATTTTCAAGTTGGGGGACGGTTTGAAATGTATTAAAAGTTTTAAATGAGCCATCGGTTATTTGAATTGTCACGAGCGGATTTCTGTGACGCGTTCAGGTCTGCTAAATCACTTAAATTAAAATAAGTGAAGGATTTATGCGGACAATCTCGTCGGTAATTGGATGCAAGCAGAATCAAGCTGCCTGGGAACATAGCCTGAATAAAAAATGATTAAAGTTGAGCTAGCGTCGGAATAAGACATGAGACATTTACGCCATCCAATGTAACGTTATTAAAACTTGATTATCAATGGTTAGTTTGTAATGTGTGATAATAAACGTGGTACATCAAGTCTGCAGCAGCGTCAACAGTGTTTTCTGACAGATCAACAAGAAAACTGATGTTAGTGAATGATCTGTGTGGGTTTTATCTTAAAGAGAAACTCCAGTAGCTTTCAAGATCTTGTTTATTACATTATAACACATACAGTCTATATTTTTTAGCTTATTTTCTTGCCTCAGACTCAGTACTTCCTTGTGTCGTCAATAAATGATAATACATTAGTGCTCCACTGTGCTGAGTTCAAATGAAACAACTCAATCTCACTGAAAGGAGAATGCATACCGACTAATTTGTCTTTTTGGGTTTGTATGACGTGCGTTGCTGTCCAAACTAATTTCTCTGGTGGATGTAAAAATGTGGATTTATTTTTATTAAGAATGTTCCGAAATCCTAATCTAAAACACATAATAGACACGCAAAAATGAGTAGAAACATGTACATCTGGGCTGGTTTCATGTGGCTCTCAAGATGATTTCTGAGTGAATCTGATGCTAGCCTGTCCAAAAACGTTCAAGGTTGTTAGTATTTATTTTCTATTGATTTCATTAGTCTCCAAACAGAACTCAGGAAGTTTACATGAAGACCAGGAAAACAGGATAACTAGCCTAGTCCGATTTAAAACAGTTTTCCAAAGTGCATGTAAACCCGGGCAGACATATTGAGGAGCTGTAAACCGGTTTTCGGAAAATCAGTCGGTGCACGTGGTTCTGACCGACTGTAGTCTGATTTCAGACTCATGTAAACAGACGATCAGTCTGCAGCTGGATAAATGTACTGAGCATGCACTGAGCACTAGGGATGTCACGGTATGACATTTTAGTGTTACGATTAGTGGAGATAAAATGTCATGATTTAGCGATAATCCACAATATGAAATTTTTTATCACATTATGACATTATGATTCATTTTCATTGTCACATTTTACTCCAATTTTGTGACCAATTTTTCTAATGAAAAGAAAAATTAATGTAACAAAAACTTTACTATTGTAATTTACAATGAATTAAAAACATTTAAATTTCAACTACAATGTTAAAATGTGGATGGATTTTTTTTTTTACTTTCTGCAGTTTGTTGATACCATAATTGAATTTTAAATCACAAATTAATTTTTCAGTGCAACATAAAAACAAAATATATATATTTGGGACATAACATGAATGTGTTTGTTTTTCTATAAACCTGGCTGTTGTTAAACTGTATCTGATATTTTGTCCATCTTTTGTTTCTATAGAATGAACTGTAAAAATTTATTTGACTTCTAAAATTACCACAATATTATATAATATATATATTTTTGTTCTTACGATTATATTGTGAATTGAATAATCACAATTATCGATTAACCTAATATTGACATTCCTACTGAGCACTCCACATTCCAACAATAAAGTAACATTTTTACAACAAAAAAGCTTCTGCACAACATTTTTCTGAGTTCTCGAACGCAACATAATATACAAACTTTAGTTTCTGTAGGTGATGCTTTAAAGGGTGATCTTTGACTAGAAGAAGAAAATTTACTTTGAGATGAGATTTTGAAGCTCTCCCAACTAAAAGCATGAACTACAAAATACACATAAAACATTAAACTCTCTTACGCATGAAAAATACGCTAAGTACAATATAATAGGTCCTATTTCTCCTCATTTAGATATGACAGAACACAAAAAGATTTTTCAGGTATTTTTTTTTTTTTTATCAAGTTTAGCTAAATCTTTAAGTACCAGACAGGCTGCAAAACACCATGGACAAATAATGAATGAATTAATTATTTCATAATGTCAATAATAAACAAAGCATTGATCTGCTCGGAGACAGAATGTTGTTTTTTGAAATCCATCAGTTTCTGCACAAACAGCAACAGAAAGAAAACGGTTTTGTTTTCATTCAAAATTCGATTTGTTTTATTAGTGAAAGTCACAAAATGTTTTGGTTAGCAATCGCACTTTTGTGCCTATACCGGCGGTCCAAGGGGCAACCAGTGACTTTGGTAAGTACAATTTATACTGTTTATATGTTTATAACAGTTTTTGTGACATTTTTTTTTTTGCTTCTTTACAAATTTCAGGTTAACTTCAGTGTTAGAATTTGGGTTTGATTCAACAACAGTTACAGTTACAAATACTTCTGTTTTAAAACTGTTTGAGTTAGTCGTTAGTCGAAAAAAATGTCTGCAAATGATCTCATAGAGTTTGTACTGTTAAAAAAAGAATTAAATAATATATCTTTATCAAACTGCATATCAACAGTCAAATATCAGTTGGTCTTTTCATAGCAAAACAAACATTTGTGCATTGCCATAACGACCAGCAAACACCAGACAGAGCTGGTTTCTATAGTGATTAGATTCATGAAATGTTCACTTAACCTAATGTTAAACTAGTTCTAGCTAAAATAAGATATATTAATCACAAGTATTCTGATAGTTTAAATTATGAATGTTTTGGTAAATGCACATGCTCTTTTAGGCTCATTCATGTAAATTTTTTAAATGATTGTGATTAAAAACTAACCTTGTTTTTGTTTTGTGCAGCCTGGTGTTACCACAACACAAGCTGCAGTAAGTAATCTCTTTCTCTTGAAAAATTTCTCTCAGTTCTCCAACAAAATTCTTAATTGTGTCTGCTTCGTTTGTTCTTACAGATGATGCCACATGGGCGACCAACGCTCCCAGTTACTGCAATGGTTCCAGACAGTCTCCCATCAACATCGACTCCACAAAGGCCACTCTCGACAGCAATCTGAAAACCTTCACGTTCACAAAATTCGACAGCAAAACGGCTCTGGTCAAGATGGAGAACANAATCATTGTCTCTTTTTAAGACCACCAGAAGTGTCTCTGATGAAATCTTCCTCTGATATGTAAAGTCTTTAACATGTTTTCTGTAACATTCACCACAACTGTCTGATCTAAAGAGGATTTATTAGTTTTAAACTGATGTAGTGAAAACCTCATTGAAGAGAATTGAACAGGAAGTCGTTGTATGTACAGGATGTAGTATTTTAAACCAAAACAAGACAACTGCACTCAGCCAATTCTCTAGACGCAGAGGAAAAGGTAATTTTATTCTATTAATGACAAATGTATTATAGGCCTATTTACTGGTAAAGGATTTATTCAACTTATAAACAAGAAGCTTCACAGTGGGAGGAGAATTTAGTGGGAATGACCTGTTTAACCACAGAGTTTCCTGTGCACCACCTGGACCTTCAGCTCAGTCCCAAACCAAGCTGAATACCACATCATGAAGAATAAAGTCCAAGAGCCTCAGGCGTCCCAGTGGGACTGAAGAATGGGTTAAACGGGAGAAAATGAATTTATCTGTCTCTCCAACATTAATTAATCAAATAGCCTACTGTATATACAGACAGTGTTGGGACCCTTAAGGTAGGGTAAGTAGTGTAACTCATTACAAAATGTTGACAATATTATAATCTGAGTAACTCAGGTTATTTGCATATAAATTAGGCCTAATTGATTTTATATTTTATGGTAGCACTTTAAAAGACCTCCACAGTACCTACCAGTTAAGTACCGTGTCAGTTACTAGTAACTAACAGTGACACTTACTAGTACTTACTCTGGTACTTACTGTGGTACTTACACTGGTACCTAGAGTGGTACTTTGAGTGGTACTTGTACCAGCAGTTACTGGTACATACCACTGGTAGTTACTGGTACTTACTGTGGTACTTACACTGGTACCTACGGTGGTACTTTGAGTGGTACTTGTACCAGCAGTCACTGGTACATACAACTGGTACTTACTGTGGTACTTACACTGGTACTTACTGTGGTACTTACTGTGGTACTTACTCTGGTACCTAGAGTGGTACTTTGAGTGGTACTTGTACCAGCAGTTACTGGTACATACCACTGGTACTTACTGTGGTACTTACACTGGTACCTAGAGTGGTACTTTAAGTGGTACTTGTACCAGCAGTTACTGGTACATACCACTGGTAGTTACTGGTACTTACTGTGGTACTTACACTGGTACCTACAGTGGTACTTGTACCAGCAGTTACTGGTACATAACACTGATAGTTACTGGTACTTACTGTGGTACTTACACTGGTACTTACGCTGGTACTTAAGGTGGTACTTGTGTCAGCAGTGACTGGTACTTACAGTGGTAACTATTAATACACAGGGTTCCTGCACACCTTCTAGAACAAAATTTAAGACTTTTTAAGACCTTGCATAGCAAAATTTAAGACCACTTTAAAAACATTATTTTTTTGACAATAAATGAATATCTTGCACACACATATGCTTCAGTGGTGGTATTATTGGTACTAAATATAAAAGTAGAGCTTATAAATTATGAATAACAACAAAATGCAAATGTTAAAAAAACATCAATTTGTTTCAGTAAACAAAACAACAGAAAACAGTTTACAACAATCTTAGCTTAATTCCAACATTTATAGACAAATACCATGATACATAATGGTAAATAGTGGTACTACAATGGTACTTACTACAGTAGTTGACAGTTAACTACTGGTAACAACGGGACCTGTTCTAAAGTGACACATACTGGTATTTGAGTGGTACTTACTACAGCAGTTGACAGTCAACTACTAGTAACAACGGGACCTGTTCTAAAGTGACACATACTGGTACTTGAGTGGTACTTACTATAGTAGTTGACCATCAACTACTAGTAACAACGAGACCTGTTCTAAAGTGACACATACTGGTCCCGTTGTTACCAGTAGTTAATTGTCAACTACTGTAGTAAGTACCACTCAAATACCAGTATGTGTCACTTTAGAACAGGTCCCGTTGTTACCAGTAGTTAACTGTCAACTACTGTAATAAGTACCATTGTAGTACCACTATTTACCATTATGTATTTTGGTATTTGTCAATAAATGTTGGAATTAAGCTGAGATTGTTGTAAATTGTTTTCTGTTGTTTTGTTTACTGAAACAAATAATTACTTTGGTATTTGTCAATACCCAATATTGTTGTGACACAAATAAAGACAGTGGTGCTTTTTTAACATTTGCATTTTGTTGTTATTCATAATGTATAAGCTCTACTTTTTTAATTTAGTACCAATAATACCACCACTGAAACATATGTGTGTGCCACAAATTATTAAAAGTGGTAAGTGTATTAATAGTTACCACTGTAAGTACCAGTCACTGCTGACACAAGTACCACCTTAAGTACCAGTGTAAGTACTACAGTAAGTACCACAGTAAGTACCAGTAACTATCAGTGTTATGTACCAGTAACTACTGGTACAATTACCACTGTAGGTACCAGTGTAAGTACAAGTGTAAGTACCACAGTAAGTACCAGTAACTACCAGTGGTATGTACCAGTAACTGCTGGTACAAGTACCACTCTAGGTACCACTGTAAGTACCACAGTAAGTACCAGAGTAAGTACTAGTAAGTGTCACTGTTAATTACTAGTAACTGACACGGTACTTAACTGGTAGGTACTGTGGAGGTGCTACCGGTATAAGATGTGACCGGCAAACTGGGCTGAGGGGAGCGTTCCTTTAGCTCAATGAGTTTGTCGGTCGACAGCCCCGCAGGAGACCCGGGTTCAACTCCCACTCAGGGCATGTGCAAGACCCTACTGGTCACACTAGTAGTTGACTGTCAACTACTGTAGTAAGTACCACTCAAGTACCAGTATGTGTCACTTTAGAACAGGTCCCGTTGTTACTAGTAGTTGACTGTCAACTACTGTAGTAAGTACCACTGAAGTACCAGTATGTGTCACTTTAGAACAGGTCCCGTTGTTACTAGTAGTTGACTGTCAACTACTGTAGTAAGTACCACTAAAGTACCCGTATGTGTCACTTTAGAACAGGTCCCTTTGTTACTAGTGGTTGATGGTCAACTACTATAGTAAGTACCACTCAAGTACCAGTATGTGTCACTTTAGAACAGGTCCCGTTGTTACTAGTAGTTGACTGTCAACTACTGTAGTAAGTACCACTGAAGTACCAGTATGTGTCACTTTAGAACAGGTCCCGTTGTTACTAGTAGTTGACTGTCAACTACTGTAGTAAGTACCACTCAAATACCAGTATGTGTCACTTTAGAACAGGTCCCGTTGTTACCAGTAGTTAACTGTCAACTACTGTAGTAAGTACCATTGTAGTACCACTATTTACCATTATGTATCATGGTATTTGTCTATAAATGTTGGAATTAAGCTAAGATTGTTGTAAACTGTTTTCTGTTGTTTTGTTTACTGAAACAAATTGATGTTTTTTTAACATTTGCATTTTGTTGTTATTCATAATTTATAAGCTCTACTTTATTATTTAGTACCAATAATACCACCACTGAAACATATGTGTGTGCAAGATATTCATTTTTTGTAAAAAAAAAATAATGTTTTTAAACGTGCACGTGGTCTTAAATTTTGCTATGCAAGGTCTTAAAAAGTCTTAAGTTTTGTTCTAGAAGGTGTGCAGGAACCCTGTGTACTAATAGTTACCACTGTAAGTACCAGTCACTGCTGACACAAGTACCACCTTAAGTACCAGCGTAAGTACCAATGTAAGTACCACAGTAAGTACCAGTAACTATCAGTGTTATGTACCAGTAACTGCTGGTACAAGTACCACTGTAGGTACCAGTGTAAGTACCACAGTAAGTACCAGTAACTACCAGTGGTATGTACCAGTAACTGCTGGTACAAGTACCACTCAAAGTACCAGTGTAAGTACCACAGTAAGTACCAGTAACTACCAGTGGTATGTACCAGTAACTGCTGGTACAAGTACCACTCAAAGTACCACTCTAGGTACCAGTGTAAGTACCACAGTAAGTACCACAGTAAGTACTAGTAAGTGTCACTGTTAGTTACTAGTAACTGACACGGTACTTAACTGGTAGGTACCGTGGAGGTCTTTTAAAGTGCTACCTATTTTATTGAAAGCAACAATTCAGGATCAAAACGCCACTAAAAATCTCTGTTACAATATTATGAGGAAAATGTGTTGTGACGTCACATTTCCATAAATTAATCAATAATAAAGTGTTAATGTAACACAATTAGTGTTGAACAAAGTCTTAGCAAATGTGTGATGAGCTCAAAGTAACTCACAGTGGTGTAACTCAGTTACATTTTTGAGACAGTATTATTGTAATATGAATGAATTACATTTTTCTCCCTGTAACTAGTAATATACAATGTATTATAATTTAACAATAACTGACTAAACACTAGAATACTGTTATAAAATACAGTTTTTTTTTTGGTTAATTCAATGTTTGCTATGCATTTATTTATTTATAGGATGAGAGACCCAGACATTAGAAAAAGTAAAATCACACAAGCATCACTCTAATACCTGTGTTTCCTGTTTTTCTAAAACTAATTATGTGATGTTCAAAGCCCAAATACTATACTCAAATATCAAAAATATATTCCGCTGATTTTAGTATTTATAAATAAACAAGACACATTTTCAGCAATCTTCAAGTTTTATTTGTTTACAAAGTTAAGATTGCATTTCATATAGTCCTTCCTTAAATGAGTAGAAAACCTTTTAAAGAATTAATCGAAAGGCACAAATTTTACAATATATACATTTGGATCTAAATTATAAATATATAGAAAACAAAAGCACAACCCAGAATAAAAAGTGCTGAACACAGTTTTCTTTTTTATACAGAAAAAATAGGCTTTGTTGAAAAATACATACAATCAGTAGCATGTTTTTGTTTTTGTTTTTTTCTGTTAGCAATAAATTATTTGAAAGTGATAACATTTATATATAATATGCGAACGGTGGTGAAACAAGATGGTTACAGTACACGAAGCATCGCAAAAACATCTGAACACAAGCCGGCAATACTCAATCATAGCAACAACAGTAACTTGATTATGCCATTCTTAGTGCAAAAATAATAAAATATAACAAAGGCCTATCTAAACAAAAGTTCTATATTTCTGTAATGCATCAATTTGAGTTTTTAAAATGATGTTTTAAAAACCTTGGTCTTGGAATGTGCCAGATAAACAACTTTAAAATTTAAAAGTGGAAATAATAATAAAAGATTGACTAAAATACTTAAAGTTTTGTGCTCCATTGAGGAACAGGAAAAAGGCTGTGATAAGCTCGGATTTTACACAAGCCAGGGCAGAAGTGACTTAAAGTGCATATAACAAGTGAATACGTTTTTCTAATTAGGATTTACTTTGCTGTGATATTCCTTGTGTTGAATATTTATCATAGTTTTACATCAGTCGAGTGGCAATTTGTAAAGAAAATGTATCAATAAAAAGTGAAAAACTTGAAGAAGCTAAGTTCTTCTTCGCTTCACTTATGACATCAAAAAGAGACAATTTACACACACCTGACAGGTTTTTGTGTCAATTCAAACAATATTTTAACAAAATAAAAGGCCTTAACTGGAATTTTAACAATCAGATCATAACACGATTTTAGGGTACTCTCATTAACATCTATCTAGCTGCTAATTTGCATAAATAAATAAATTAATGTTAATTCATATTTCTTCAGTTCTATTTATTCAGTCTTGTTCACATGCTATATCATGATGTCATGTGAACACAGCCTATAGGGTGTTCATAAATTTGTAGCACATAAAAATGTCCTAAGAGCAATAAAATTAGTTTATTATTAGAGAAGTGTTGGATGTCAAATAGCCGTAGAATAAGGTTATGCCTACATTACAAGTGCTGAATTAAAAAAACCAACACAAAATGGATCCCTTACATGTGTACACATTGGCTGCTAGTTAAATGTTAATGACTGTATCTGAAAACAAATGTTCAATGTTTAAATTATGATTACTAGCCAGCAGATGCAGATCTTGGTCATATTTGCAGGCCGTGTGTTCAACCAGGAAGTAAAATTATACCTGTAACTAAAATCGACAAACTTGAGAAGAAAAATAGCAACATTTTCATTATAATTTTGTTCACTATATGAGCCGAGAAGTGTATTTTAACTTGTCATATGCACTTCAAAATAAACAGATGTTAGCTTTCACGTACAAAAAACATATAAAAGAAAACATGAATAAAAAAGTATCCACAGAAGTTAATTGTTCCTTATAAAGAAACAGCCTTTTCTCTTTGCCCTAAGAAGGCATAAACATCATGAACATTTTCACAAAGACAAACCCATCACATTAACACAATTACAGCAAGTCACAGCACAGATTAAGAAAAAAAATAAGAATATTGGTTATTCTTTTCAAACGGGACCTTAACCATTTCTGCCCCACTGTTACAACTGGTTTCTTCCTGAGATCGATAATTGTCGGTCATTACACGATTTGGAACGAGGTCCGATTTGGCAAGCACTGGTGTTGCTATAGTAATCATACTTAGTTGGGACAAACCTAATTTTTGAGATTTACTCTATATACTGTATGTGAGGTAAACGATCACTTTTGGTTAAGGCCAATATAAGTTCTAGCTAAGTTCACAAACTAACGGTCTGCTTTCATTAATGAGAAAACAAGATGTATTTGTCTGGGAATACTGAAAATCAGACACAAATTGTTATTAAAACTTGTATCAAAACTAGTTACTTATTTGTACTGATTCCATAAAAAATTACGCAAAAATGAGCTTTTTAATTATTATGGTGGTATCAAAAAGAATTACTTAGCGTACTTAGCCAAATCCTACTGCGTTCAAAATCGCATAATGACATGGTCTGAAAGTGTAGAGCCAGAGGGAACTGTCAATACTTTGGTACTTTTTCTGCAAACGTTGAGAAGCCTCGCAAAAAGGTACAGCTCGAGAAATTACTTTGAATGAGTAAAGAAAACGTGACAAAAATATCAGCAGAAATCAACCCAGAAACACTGAACAGCAGAACAGAACAGTGCAATAGTATTTGGTGGCAAGTTATAATAGAATTTGATATAATTCTTTTCAAAACTAGAAACGTCCCTGACCAATACATTTGGACTATTCAATATAAGGATGATAACATATCTAAACTCTAAATATCCCTTAAATATAAATAATATTAACTTTAATCCAGAACGCATTGCGCACTCCCCGTAAAAAACTGTACAAATAATCTACATTTTATTAATCCAGAAACAAAGGAGCTCCACTTTGCCACAACGAGGCATTTTGTGGTAAAATAAACTAATACAGAGGATTATTGCTCTTTGAGGACGAAAACCGGGAGTTTTTCCACACAACTTTCACACAAACAGAGACTAAACTAAAACTTACCAACACAGTGACCAAGGCTACAATTGTTTCTGTTATAATAATTCAGGATAATGTTAAGTTTTTTTGAGCTTGGAATAAAATATTTTAGAATTTTTGATAGATATATATATAGTATTTTTTAAACTGTAATGGTTGAAATGAATGTAATATGACAATAGCAAAGCATTTCCTGAGTAATCCAAAAACAAACCATGGAAGAAAAAAAGTTTCATCAAATTTGATTTTCACTGAGATTTTTTTTTTGTCTTTTACATTTTTACATTAATGATAGATTTCAAATTCAGCAGTTCAAATTAGGAGAGTCAAATTCACAATGTCATAGTAAAACATTTAAGAGAATCTTGAATCTTTGCTTTTAAAATTTTTCACAAAAAATAAATATTTTTCTGCTGACATGTTTTGAGGTAAAAAAAAAAAAAAAAGTTAGCAAAAATGTAATTTTCAAATTTTGATGAAACAAATTATCTTCCACACGCATCTTTGACAATTACGATCAAAGACAGAGAAAGTGTGATATCTTCTTGGACACAGTTTTTTCTTCCCACTGACCACCAAAAAGAGCAATTTTTTTGTTGTCTTTAGTTTTCTAACTTGTGCCGGAACAGAGGACAGTGAGAATAAGGTCTCCGGTACTATTATACTCATGAACAGGCCGAGAGGAGGTTCACCCACCACCAGCATAGTGTAACACGCACATCTGAGAGGGCTAAACATCCAATACAAATATATATATATATTAAATTAAAAGTTCAGACCATTGCTCCAAGTACAAATCTATACATTAGGCTACATGGATTTCAAAGACTGCATCAATAGATTTTTCCAAAGGCACTGGTAGCAACAGCAGACTGCTCTTCCTCCCTTTCCCTCACACTAGTGTTCATACAAGCAGGGAGACGCACACGAGGACTAGCAAAACAAAAAAACTGAGGCATTTCCTGGCTACATAACAATTCCTGACTTCCAGTTCGATCCTCCCTGCCTATAACGTTAATGTACTGTACATGAAGCCTTGCATACAGAAAGTCAATATAAAGCAACGTAACAGTAAAGCAAAAGTCTTAAGTCGTGTGGTTTTACACTGGAGGTACTTTCACCACCAGAGGAAGCTGTCCACCTCATCAGATGAAGGTTTTTTTGTTTGACAGCTCCGATTTTGATTTCGTACAGTCACCTCATGTGTTTGAACAGCTGCCTTTCTCAATAGAGGACACACTTTGGTGTTGTGAGGGCGGGCGCGGGGCAGTGACGTGACTAGGCCCTGAGGGGAGAGCGGCGTGGACAGCAGCGGATAACAGACACGCACGTAAAGACAAGAGTCCACTGCATGATTTTGTCTGTTTGTGATGAAAGAATTCTGATTTACGCAGGTCACATTACAAAAAGTGAGGAAAACACAAATATTCAGTTGCAGTCATACTCTGTGATGTTTCTCACAATCAGTCTTGGTTACGATTCAAGTTTATCTGAGGAAATATCAGATAATTGTTTTGTGGGTAATGTCAAAATTTTACTAGCATAACATACTAGCAGCATTTTCGTGTTTGTAAAAGTGACTAAATGAAAGAAATAAGGTCCTATTCATGGCGGAGCTTCTTTGCCATTACTTTGAGCAGCACTGCGTTGACATGTTTTACAAAACTAAATGATAGATGTAGTGACAGGAGGTCTCACTCTGCTATCAAGATTCTAAATCATCAGACAAGTTTGATATCAATCATAGCTTGATCGTATGACGGTTGTGATATTGTAAGACCAACTAGCCACAATTTTTTAGATCAGTAATCTTTGATCACAGATGGACAAAATTATGCAGTAGAAACTTCGCTTTAAAGTCCAAATAAAAAAAACTACAAGTCCAAGCAAAGATTTCAGTTCTGAGGGCGATACTGGATGACAGATTTGCGGTCGGGTCCGGCCTGCAGCATACTGTTGAGAGCCTCGCGGACATCCAGAGTGCCCGAACCGCAATTTCCGTTGGTCAGAGCGAGAGGTTCAGTTTGCGGGGGGAGAAACTGCGAAGAGAAGGGCGAGTTTGCGAACAGAGAAGAGGATGAAGTAGGGCTGTAGATGGACTGAGATGAAGGTGGAGTTAGGAACGTCTGTGTGGACAAAAGGCTGTGAGAGACGTGGTTGTTCGACACAGACGAACTCGACGAACACGAGGAGGTAGAAGACGACGGACTGGATTTTTGCGTGTGATTATGGGAGGGCAACGCAAAATCAAACAAATCTAAAACGTCCGGATGGTTGTTCAAAAGACTGTGGTTTGGCAAAAAGCTGGACTGCTGGGCGCTCTGTGAAATCAACGACTCCAGATCAAAATCATCCTTGAAGTCCGTGTGATTGGTCAGACCGGCGTCCATAGCTATGCCCAACCCGCCACTGTCTGGTGCTGCCGAGGTGGTGTCTGAGGAGGGGGAAGGCGAGCCCACGGTCAAGTCCAAGATCTCCTCGAGGGGATCTTTGGAAGACACTTTGGCGGCGTTCTGGTGTGGAGCAATGGTCTTATGCTGAGGAAAACGGAAAGATTGCGAGTAAAAGTTGTTGTATCTTGAGCTGACAGGGCTGGGCATAGTCTTACACAGGACCTGGTTGTTGGTGCTTGTGGTTGTATTACTAGACCAGCCATTGTGGGATGTCCTGGGCTGGTTCTGACCTCTACGTAAAGTCAAAAGGTTGATATTGTGAGCTGTGGGCTGCTGTTGCTGATGCTGTAAAGTGTGATTGGGGACTTGCATTCGCTGCTGTGGCGGGAGTGTAGCCTGTGTCCGCTGTAGAGGGTTGAGTTTCTGTTTGAGAAGCTGGTTTTGGGTGAGGACAAGGGACTGGTTGAGGAGGGGTTTGTTGCTGAACAGGTTGGCCAGTAAATGTTTGTTGTCTTGCTCTATCTTCTTCATGCGCTCCTCGGCCTGGCGTTGCTCCAGAGCCTGCTGCTGTCTCTCTTTGCGGCGCCGCTTCACCTCTTCGTCCATCAGCAGCAGCTCGTCACGCACACGCGACACACAGTTCTCCGGAATTTTGATGCCTAGGAAGCAAAGCCACAGTATAATGTTAACAAGTTGTTTTCATGTTGTGGAATGTGATAAAGTCTTATCTAAAAGGCAATATCACACAATTTCAATAAGGTGTGATATACAGTATTTAATGACATGACTCAATTATTGTATAACAAAAATGCATTTAAACAATATTACCGGTAAGTCCTAATGCAATGTAATGATTGATCTATTTGACTAGACAAAAAAACTTTAAAAGCCTTTATTCAGACATGGCTTTTAAATAAAATGCACACGCAGTTTTTCGACCCAGACTGGCCTTCCTCAGGCCTCTAAGTAGGACACATCTTAAGATATGTTCTTAATTCATAAACTTTTAACTTGCCTATTTAATATTTTTTTGGTATAAACAACTTTTTTTCCCCAATTACAAAGACAATTGTGTAGGTCGTTTTGAAGTAATTATCTTTTATCTGATTTCTCACATGACAAGCTCTGTGTACATTTAAGTAAATGAATATTCAGTTACTAAATTAGCTGACGATTATTAGAATAATTGACTAGTTGTGATTAATCAGTTAACTATTTGCAGTTCTGGAATAAAGCTTACCTAAAAACTATTTGTATTTTTGTCTAGATCACGTTGGTCCCTGTGTGCTATATTTAAATATAGCAATTATGCTAAATAAGACATTTATATGTCCACATTTATCAGAACATTCTTTAAAAAAAGATTTGTAAGGCTTTCTGGTTGAATAAAGGTGAAATAAACATTTATATTGTATTCTATTGCATTCTATTGTATTGATGTATTGTATTGTATGTATTGACTATTCTTTGATAAAACTTTTGGACAAATTGTGTGTCATTTTGCTGCATTCAGTGCAAGTTTTTAGGTTTTGCAATCACATCTCAAAGATATAGGCTGGACCTGAGGCATGGGGCAATGGAGGAGGGTCTGAGTCGGCACTAGGCTGCAGTGTATTGTGGAACCTGTAGTTCAAGTTGTTATGTGCTTTTATCTGAGGGCCACTATCAGAATAATCCAAAATCATTTCACTTAACACCCTAGTCCACACCATCTTATCTGGTTCTTCTATGTCTTGTGCAAAGCTAATGCTAACACTCGAACCTGAAATAACTTTTTTAATCTTCAGGCTACTCTTTTCCCTCCTTCATTTTGGAAATCTCTTTAATCACTTTGCCCTGCCGTCTGTGATGATGTGACAGTGGCCATTGAGAGAAAGCCATTGGAATATAAAGAGATTCTTCATTATTCTCACACCCTTTGAGTGCTGCTTTGGACAGAACAAAAATGACCCTGTCCTCTCCGCTCCGACGTAATTGGGTTTTCGAGGGAATATTTCTCTTGACCTAAATCACATTTGTTCATCCCTCCACCAATCCAGCTCTATCCTTTCTCGAGCTTTAGCAGGAAGTCGTTATTCCGGTTGTCACACTTTAATGGACATTGCCCCATAACTGATGAGAATAATAGCATTAATTTTGCGCAGATAGGTGTTGAAAATGCAAATACAATGAGGGGCAATTTTCAAGTTGGGGGACGGTTTGAAATGTATTAAAAGTTTTAAATGAGCCATCGGTTATTTGAATTGTCACGAGCGGATTTCTGTGACGCGTTCAGGTCTGCTAAATCACTTAAATTAAAATAAGTGAAGGATTTATGCGGACAATCTCGTCGGTAATTGGATGCAAGCAGAATCAGCTGCCTGGGAAATAGCCTGAATAAAAATGATTAAAGTTGAGCTAGCGTCGGAATAAGACATGAGACATTTACGCCATCCAATGTAACGTTATTAAAACTTGATTATCAATGGTTAGTTTGTAATGTGTGAGTAATAAACGTGGTACATCAAGTCTGCAGCAGCGTCAACAGTGTTTTCTGACAGATCAACAGAAAACTGATGTTAGTGATATGATCTGTGTGGGTTTTATCTAAAGAGAAACTCCAGTAGCTTTCAAGATCTTGTTTATTACATTATAACACATACAGTCTATATTTTTTAGCTTATTTTCTTGCCTCAGACTCAGTACTTCCTTGTGTCTTCAATAAATGATAATACATTAGTGCTCCACTGTGCTGAGTTCAAATGAAACAACTCAATCTCACTTAAAGGAGAATGCATACGACTAATTTGTCTTTTTGGGTTTGTATGACGTGCGTTGCTGTCCAAACTAATTTCTCGGTGGATGTAAAATGTGGATTTATTTTTTATTAAGAATGTTCCGAAATCCTAATCTAAAACACATAATAGACACGCGAAAAATGAGTAGAAACATGCACATCTGGCTGGTTTCATGTGGCTCTCAAGATGATTTCTGAGTGAATCTGACGCTAGCCTGTCCAAAAACGTTCAAGGTTGTTAGTATTTATTTTCTAGTGATTTCATTAGTCTCCAACAGATTTCAGGAGTTTACATGAAGCCAGGAAAACAGGATAACTAGCCTAGTCCGATTTAAAACAGTTTTCCAAAGTGCATGTAAACCCGGGCAGACATATTGAGGAGCTGTAAACCGGTTTTCGGAAAATCAGTCGGTGCACGTGGTTCGACCGACTGTAGTCTGATTTCAGACTCATGTAAACAGACGATCAGTCTGCAGCTGGATAAATGTAACAGAGCATGCACTGAGCACTAGGGATGTCACGGTATGACATTTTAGTGTTACGATTAGTGGAGATAAAATGTCATGATTTAGCGATAATCCACAATTATGACATTTTTTATCACATTATGACATTATGATTCATTTTCATTGTCACATTTTCTCAATTTGTGACCAATTTTTCTAATGAAAAGAAAATAATTAAGGTAACAAAAACTTTACTATTGTAATTTACAATGAATTAAAAACATTTAAATTTCAACTACAATGTTAAAATGTGGATGGATTTTTTTTTTTTTTACTTTCTGCAGTTTGTTGATACCATAATTGAATTTTTAAATCACAAATTAATTTTCAGTGCAACATAAAACAAAATATATATATTTGGGACATAAATAAATATTGGTGTTTTTTCTATAAACCTGGCTGTTGTTAAACTGTATCTGATATTTTGTCCATCTTTGTTTCTATAGAATGAACTGTAAGAATTATTTGACTTCTAAAATTACCACAATTATATAATATATATATTTTTGTTCTTACGATTATATTGTGAATTGAATAATCACAATTATCGATTACCTAATATTGACATTCCTACTGAGCACTCCACATTCCAACAATAAAGTAACATTTTTACAACAAAAAAAGCTTCTGCACAACATTTTTCTGAGTTCTCGAACGCAACATAATATACAAACTTTAGTTTCTGTAGGTGATGCTTTAAAGGGTGATCTTTGACTAGAAGAAGAAAATTACTTTGAGATGAGATTTTGAAGCTCTCCCAACTAAAAGCATGAACTACAAAATACACATAAAACATTAAACTCTCTTACGCATGAAAAATACGCTAAGTACAATATAATAGGTCCTATTTCTCCTCATTTAGATATGACAGAACACAAAAAGATTTTTCAGGTATTTTTTTTTTTTTTATCAAGTTTAGCTAAAATCTTTAAGTTTACACAGACAGGGCTGCAAACACCATGGACAAATAATGAATGAATTAATTATTTCATATATGTCTAATAATAAACAAAGCATTGATCTGCTCGGAGACAGAATGTTGTTTTTTGAAATCCATCAGTTTTCTGCACAAACAGCAACAGAAAGAAAACGGTTTTGTTTTCATTCAAATTCTGATTTAGTTTTATTCAGTCAGACTCACAAAATGTTTTGGTTAGCGATCGCGCTTTTGTGCCTAGTACCGGCGGTCCAAGGGGCAACCAGTGACTTTGGTAAGTACAATTTATACTGTTTATAATGTTTATAACAGTTTTTGTGGCATTTTTTTTTTGCTTCTTTACAAATTTCAGGTTAACTTCAGTGTTAGAATTTGGGTTTGATTCAACAACAGTTACAGTTACAATATACTTCTGTTTTAAAACTGTTTGAGTTAGTCGTTAGTCGAAAAAAATGTCTGCAAATGATCTCATAGAGTTTGTACTGTTAAAAAAAAATTAAATAATATATCTTTATCAAACTGCATATCAACAGTCAAATATCAGTTGGTCTTTTCATAGCAAAACAAACATTTGTGCATTGCCATAACGACCAGCAAACACCAGACAGAGCTGGTTTCTATAGTGATTAGATTCATGAAATGTTCACTTAACCTAATGTTAAACTAGTTCTAAAATAAAGATATATTAATCACAAGTATTCTGATAGTTTAAATTATGAATGTTTTGGTAAATGCACATGCTCTTTTAGGCTCATTCATGTAAATTTTTTAAATGATTGTGATTAAAAACTAACCTTGTTTTTGTTTTGTGCAGCCTGGTGTTACCACAACACAAGCTGCAGTAAGTAATCTCTTTCTCTTGAAAAATTTCTCTCATTCTCCAACAAAATTCTTAATTGTGTCTGCTTCGTTGTTCTTACAGATGATGCCACATGGGCGACCAACGCTCCCAGTTACTGCAATGGTTCCAGACAGTCTCCCATCAACATCGACTCCACAAAGGCCACTCTCGACAGCAATCTGAAAACCTTCACGTTCACAAAATTCGACAGCAAAACGGCTCTGGTCAAGATGGAGAACACTGGGAACACAAGTAAGACATATTTATGGATTAAACTGTTACAAAGTCGAAAGATTGAGTCTAGTATTGGTGGAGGGGTTGTAATCTGTAATCTAGCGTATGTGTATCTTAAATTTGGCTAATAATTCTACTGTTTTTTGTCTTCAACAGGTCATAACACCACTAGATTAAACAATTCACTGGCATTACTAGTATAAAATGGAAGTTTATTTTGTTAGGTTTTGAATTATATATTTTCCGTTCATCTTCTTTACAAGTATTTAGTAGCGCTGCGTGAAAAATCCGCATTTTCTCGTTTTTTTAGCTAGCTGTGGCTATTATCCTGAAATCGACCACTTAAATCCACAATCGAACGCGCTCATTCGCTCAGCTCACCCGAGGTTGTGGCTTTCTTTCTTTAAAACTTTGGCTTGTAGTTGGTGTCAGAGATGCTGAAACATTTTATCTTTTCAAATTATTATATCCACACCTTATTTCTGCCCTCAAAGTAAGACAAGTTGCTGGAACTTGTCTTTCTATGTTGTTTCACCAAAAACATATGTTATCTCTTTTGTAATTTTCTTAATTTTTATTGCAGCAAAATAGTCTATTATTCATTTTTTAACTAAACTAAAAAATAATATTTTCTGCATCAAACATTTTTTATCCACAACTTTCTGACTGGAATCAGAGCAACAACTGGAAAAACTAAGCGATAGCACATTTCGAGCAAAAATAAAAACTGCCACAAAAACAGAGGATGCAGTTCTTCTCATTCCCTACAGATCTTAATGTATTTTTGAGTACAATTAGCCATAAATCACCACTACTGTATAAGTTAGCAGAATGTGCTGTGTTGATCATGATTCCATCAATGGAATGGCTAAAAGAATGTCGCCCAAGCAGTCCTAGCGCGTTTTTACGACCAAAACTCACTTCAACCGGGGATTATTTCATGAAACAGGGACAAAATGCACGAAACTTACCACAGATGTAGACGAACTTGTGTAGAATGTTGTCGACTCAGGATAAAGGTGGCCGACTCAGATACACTCCGTTAGTTGTAATAAACCCTTCTGTTCCTCAGTTCAAGTGACGTTGGCAGTGGAGTGACTGTGTCTGGAGGAGGTCTGTCTGAAGCCTACACCGTCCTGCAGTTTCACCTCCACTGGGGCAACATGGCTTCTACCCCAGGCTCTGAGCACACTGTGGACGGGACGCGCTATCCTATGGAGGTCAATACATACACTGTTAAATCAACCAGGACAACTGCATTACAATACAAACAGATCATTCACATTTGTTCTCACATTTTTTTAGCTCCACATCGTTAGCATCAAGTCCTCATACAACCAGAATGTGACTGCGGCTTTGAAAGACTCTGAAGGTGTCGCGGCTTTTGGATTCCTCATTGACGTAAGATCTTTAAAAAGAAAAACATAATGGCAGCAATATTTGGAAGACATTTGTCAAAAACGTGTTTGTATTTTGTAGGTGGATACTTCAACAACAGGACAGCCTGCCTCCTGGAAGACTCTCACCACTCTCCTATCCCAGATTACTCAGAAAGGTAACAAGTGACATTACATAACAATGTCAGGACTGTAACTAACCATTCTTTAGTTATCGATTAGTTGGACAATTATTCTTTTGATTAAT
The DNA here is from genome assembly GCA_038363315.1 of Mugilogobius chulae. Classification (NCBI taxonomy): domain Eukaryota; kingdom Metazoa; phylum Chordata; class Actinopteri; order Gobiiformes; family Gobiidae; genus Mugilogobius; species Mugilogobius chulae. The sequence continues at coordinate 1,874,482 of CM076396.1, forward strand.
AGATTAGTTGTTAAGAATGCAAAAATCACCTGGAGATGTAGATTTTAAAATCAATCTGTCAAAGTTTATTTATTTTGAAGTTGTCAAATATATAAAAATTCCGTCACTAAAACTGGTATTGAATCTTGAGATTCATTTGAATAATTATCAATACTTAAAAAACATTAATTGGACAAAATGTGATATTTTCTTAAGATTTAGAATAACTTTGAGCTTATGACAGTTTTTTTTTAGACTTTAGACTTATTTAGACTTTATTGTCCAGTTCTTGTACTTTGTGCTGAAAGTCAAATTGAGTTAAAATTTCAATATTGTGACAACACCAGGCTCAGGCAAACTAGTTTTACATCAAAACACAATTTTTTATGCCATTTCTGTTCTCTGAGGCTTTTTCACAGCTCAAGGGTGTTTGGAACCTTTGCTAAGACCAGTTAATGATTTTCTTCAGTTACTAAATTAGTTGCTGATTATGTAAATAATCAATTTGTTGTGATTGATTGATTAACTTGTTGCAGCTCTAAACAATGTCATTTTGTCTGTGTCCGTAAGGCCAGGCCATCGATCCTCTGTCCGTGAGCGTTTCTGTTGACGACCTTGTCCCAGCGAACAACCTCAAAAGCTTTTACCGCTACCTGGGCTCCCTGACCACGCCCAACTGTGAGGAGGCTGTGGTCTGGACCGTCTTCAAGCAGCCTGTCAAAGTCAGCAAGGACCTGGTACGTCCATCATCTGATCCTATTGATTCAAAACAGATCAGGACAAAATCTACTGTATGTATTTTTTTAGATATTTTGTCCTTTTTCTTTCCAGATTGACCTTTTCTCTACAACGGTGCGTGTTGGAGACGCCTCCTCTCCTTACATGATGAACACCTACAGAAACATCCAGCCAGCACTGACGGTCACTCACAACTCCAGCCCCAAGACCAGCCTCTCCTTTGGACTCCTCCTGTTGGCTCTCGCTCTGTGGATGTCTTAGGCCCAGGAGCCGTTAGCTTGAAAATAAAATAGCAAAAGAAAAGACAAAAAAAAAGTGCTCATTTTTGTAATTCACTCAGTCTATCAATGTTGGTTTGTTTGTGTTGTGTAAACTCTTTCATAAATGTAGGATTATCTTAAAGGAGATCTATTATGTAAAAACAACTTTTCAGATGTTTTAAACTTGTTACAACACAGTTCTCTCATGATTAATTTCCCCAAATTTGTATTTGGATTGATCCTGCATGTTTGATCTTGTGTTGTTTGCAGCTGATGCTTCACCTACCACCTATCCCCACCCACTTGTCTGTATTTACTATCAATTACTCAAATATTTGCATGGTGTGCAAAACATAGTGTTCAAATTGTCCATGTAAACAATTTCCAACAACAAAAAATGTTTTTATTAAATCTGTGGCTTTTTAAAATAAGATTTTACAATGAGGAGGCAAGACGTATCAGTTCTGCAGTTTTGAACAGGAAGTCAATGAACCTGTTTTTATTGCTAAGTTGTTTTAGATCATTTTGGTGTTTTGCAATGAACAATGTAAATTCTTGATCTGCACATGCCATTGTTTCTTCCTATATATACAGAAAAATCACAATAGGTCTCCTTTAAAGTGCGCATGACAGGTTCAACTACATTTTAGTAAAAAACATTGATTATGATTAAGATTTCACTAAACATTTAGCTTGTTTGAACACAATTTGATTGTTTTGATGAAGTTCATTCTTGTCTTTTGTCCAGTAAATATAAAAATAAAATAACAAAAGGTTTAAATAATTATCTAACTTATAACACATAGCTAACTAGTAAGAAAGCAGAACTACAAGTAGAAAATAAATGTTTCACTGAAATCACTTTACCCGTCATGCGTCATAATAATGTAAAAACTAATCAATACTTTAGGCTTTACTTGCAATTAAAAGCACAGCACTAACTCACTTTGAACTTAAAATAGCTTGAATATAATCTAACCAGAGTATTAACGACGCTGCCTCCAGGATCCAATCAGATCTGAGACAAATGAGGCGTTCATTACTGCAGCCGCTCAAGTATTTTGTGTTGTGTTGATAATTAGACTTTAAAACAGCGACGTAAGGGAGGAAAATCTATCAGTGAAGTCAATCGCAGAAAGATGAAGGGAAACACGGATCGATAACCTGATGGATTAGTTTGATTTGTGTGAAAATAATGAGCAGCGAGGCAGGACTTTCACCGCAAATGCAAAGAGTGATCAAGTTACACTTCAAACACGATTGACCACACAAAATGAAGTGTCAGTCAATTGGATTCTGTTTTGAATTTCAGCTCCAATGACGTCTTAGGGTCTTTTCACACCCACACAACTCCCAGTCGCTGTCGGTAGGGAGGAGCGTCTGTTCTGGTCTCTTTGGTGCGCATCGATGTAAAACAGTATTCACACAAACACAACCCAAGCAGCCAACAGTCGGCGTACAATTGCCGAGTGAGCATGTGCATGATGTAATGCTTGATGAAAAAGACAAAACATAAGCTGAGCGCAAGTAATTGTCAAACTCTGTGGCGATAGATTTCTATCCTACCTCACGGATTAGGCTCAACTTCTATTTACCGCTACAGTCCAGCCTTCGTACTACAGCTGGTACTCCTCCATCTTTGTTTTTATCGGACCAAATAGTAGCCTTTCTTCTCCGTACTTACGTCCCGTTTGAACCCGGCAAATAAACACAATCCATACTCGACTAAATACTGTTTTTCGTCATTTTTGTTTTTCCGCACTATTTTCTTGCGCATTGATTCACTGGCCACGGGCCAATCAAACAGCGGCAACTAGCGACCGCTGGCAATGCCGACTCTACCTGCAAGTCTTCAAAACCTCACCTCCGCGACGTGCTCCGCGCTCCTCTGACCCCCGACAGCGTGATTCACACCAAACACAGGTGAGCCGCCTGTCGGCAGAAGTTGTCCAGCCAGTTCAGCATTTTTACAATATTTGAATTTATTCATTTTACTGAACACAAGCAAGCTGCCTCATATACGTAAGAGAGAAATTGCCCACTACTTAGAAAGAGAGATACTCCAGGCAAAAGCTGTTTTCTTCAGATGCATTCCCTGTGTAAAAATCTGAAAATCTACCATGTCAACAAAATTATCAGCTAAAAGTAAAACCAGGGTAGTGTGGACACATAGCCAGGCTGGTGCTACCTTGTGCTTCCAATCAGTTTCATTTCAAAAGTCCCCGCCTCTTGTGAATCGAATGAACCCTAGTGATGTGATGTCAGAGAGTTTCCTCAAAGTCAAATGAAACTAGTTGAGGCATCAGAGTAGTGGAGACGTGCCCTTGTTGTGTTGTGCGTCCTTAACTTGCTCTTGTGATGTATCAGCCTTACCAAGGAGAATTAATCACAGTAATTCGGCGAAGTTTGGTGAAGCTAGAGCAACAGTAATAAAAATCGCACAACTTTTAAACAAGGGGGTGCCCATCATACCACCAAGTACTTTCCATTTTTGGATGTCCACTATAGCAGGGCTATTCAAACGGCTTCTCGGGGAAGAATTGCGGCCCATAAATGTATGCTTTGGCCCAGCTTGATAAAACAAGTCCTGATCTATGTTGTTCAGTCCTTCTCAAATAGTGGGGCAGGTCCTTCTTGGGGGGCACGTAGGATCACTGTTGTAGTGTAATATGTGTTCATCATCAATCATCATCATCAAGTTCAGATTTTATGATCTAAAGTGTGCTTTATGTCTAATGAAATCCAAATATAGACTAGGTTTAAGAGTCTTGTTCCAATTAGGGATGGTTACTAAGACCCGGGTTCATAACAGCACTAGTGCTGCATCTTAACAGCTCACTGGATTGATAAACTCCAGCCCTATCAGTCGTCCTATTGGTCCTGAAAAAGCCTGTTTCATAAAATTTGTTAAACCACACGTCATGCTGGTTCTGCTTAGATCGTGGTTAACATTTCCGAGTCTCTCCTTTTGTGTTTGTGAGTTGCGAATGAGTAGTGAATTTTTTGTGACAGTGTTTTATTTTGTATTTATCTCAGTAGATTTTTAGTAAATAGTGTTACAGTCTGGCTCACAGACCACTGCCCTTCAAGAAATCTGGCCCACTGTTAAACATATTAGAAAAGATCTGCCCTATGGGATCAATTTTAGCTTTTTTTTACACATAAAATGTCTTTTTACAACATGAAAACACCACATTATGAAGAGCATGTAATTTGTTTCTTGTATATATGAGTAAACTACAAGAGAATTTTCACATTAGTCACATTAGCAGTATCTCCTCATATCAATTCAAGTAACTTGTTAAATTAACTCTGTGTGGGTTGAAGGCCTATATTGACTGTGCTTTGTGTGTGCATGCAATAAAATAAAAGCTAAAAAAACAAATCAATAAAGTGTAAAAATATAAGGTAATTTACGTAAAAGAAAAAAAAATAATTCATCTCAAAAGCTTAAATTTGCTGTAAAACTATTTTAAAGCAGTAAATGTCCTGTTCTTGGTTGGCACAAAACACAAGTGGACAGTGATTTATCTAATGTCAGGACACATAAACCTCTTCATTTATTTCGGCTTGTCAGAGTTAAAACTGTTTGATGCCTCATGGAACATTGCCTGCTCAATAAATCAAACTTTCTCTATGAAACACATCTTTATTAAAGCTTTTCACATGCGCCTGTGGCTGTTTGTAACTCCAACAGCTCATGAAATTCAGATGAAAACATGAGTGAAATTATAATCACATGAAGGTCTGGGCTGCACAAAGGCTGCTGCTCTAGCATGTTGTGTTTCCCCTCAGAGTGTTGGACCAATGACGATCAAATGCATCAACAACATCGGCTTGATTTCTGAGAGGAGTTTTTTTAAAGATCTAAGAGTATGAATGAACAACAGGATTCCGGTTTATTCTTGAACTGAATTTTGAAAGGAAAATGTAACTAGTAGTAGGAATAGTAGTCATGAAATTGCAGGTACCTGATAATAAACTAATGGTAAAATTAAAATTTCTTTTCTCTGAACTAAGTAACTGTACATTTTTATCTGTGTCTGTGATAGGGCTGGGCAATTATTGAAAAATCAAGAGATCGAATCGAATCAAAATCAAATCTTCAAGTAAATGGTTATGGGTTGTAAATAAAGAACATAAAGCAATCTTTTGTCAGTAAAAATATGTCGTTTGGAGCAGAAGTCAAACTTTTAAGAAGAATTTACATCTACATGTGCTCAGCAATCATGTAATCTCCCAATTTGAGCGTGAGCCTCCGTGAGTTCAGGATCTTGCGAGGTCGGCAGCAGAGTCTGTGGCTGCAGCCCGAATGCAGACCTCCGTAGCTAATATGAGTCTCTCTCTCTTTCTCTCCCAAAACTGCCCAGTTTGTCAGTTTTGCTTGAAATGTGATTGTGGACAAATTTCAGGGATTTAGTGTCACTTTAAAGGGTCTTTCACACCAAGCCGAGGGTCGCCCGTCTGAACCAGTTTGGCAACTTTTGCCGACAGGCGGCTCAAGTGTGTTTGGTGTAAACGTTGTCGGGGCTCAGAGAAGCGCGGAGCAAGTCGTGGAGGTGGGTTTTTGAAGACTTGCAAGTAAAGTCGGTGTCGCCAGTTGCCGCAAATGCAGCTGTTTGATTGGCCCGTGGCCACAGGAGAACCAGTGAATCAGTGCGCAGGAATATAGTGCGGAAAACCGAAAATAACGCTTACGGAAAAACAGTATTTAGTCGGCATGGATTGTTGTTATTTACACGGGGTCAAACGGGACGTAACTACGAAGGAGAATGGCTACTATTTGGATCGAGGAAAACACGGGGGAGTTACGGCGACCGCAGTACGAAGGCTGGACTGTGGAGGGAAATACGAGTTGAGCTTAATCCGTGAGGTAAGATTAGAAACATCTGTTTGCCGTCAAAGTTTGACAACAACTACTCGAGTGCTTCGTCATTTTCGTCAAGCATTGCATCACGCGCATGCTCACTCTGCATTTGTTTGGCGACTGGTGGCTGTTTGGATCATGTTTGTCTGAATGTTCTTTCACATCGGTGCGCCCCATAGAGACGTGAACAGACAGTGCGTCGCTCCTCCCTATCGACAGCGACTGGGGGTTGTGTTGGTGTGAAATGCCCTTAACACTTCACCAAAAGGCTTCTGGAACAACTTTAACTTTATGATTTATTGAAAGCCTTTCTCTTTTTTTTATCTGAATTTAATAGGACTGCAACAAACGATTATTTTGGTAATCGACTAGTTGGATGATTGTTCGTTCGATTAATCGATCAGTTGCTTAGAACGCAAAGTTACTCCAATACAAGATTTTTGGTCACTTTGAGCTGAGTTAGCGTCGCTTCAGGACGTCATGGAGAAGTAGATTTTAGGTTTGTCAAAAGTATAGAAAATCTGATTCTCTGCTACACTAAAACTGGCATGCAAAGTAAATACTCAATTGTACAAGCATTTATAAAAAATAATAATAATTTAAAACAAAATCACATTAACAGGACAAAATCTGACATTTTCAGGTGAGTTTTAGAATAATCTTGAGCTTAATCAAAACTAGTTTAAAACCAAAATGTTTAATGAAGAAAATATTTGTATTTTGTGCTGAAAAAGTCAGTTTATAGTGTAGATAACATTGTAGCAACACATTTAGTAGTCTCAAGTTTTAAACCATCAAAAACATTTATATCTGTTTAATCTTGGGCTCCTGGAATATCATTACTAAATTCGTTGGCGATTGTTTCAATAATTGTGTAGTTGCGATTAATTGATTAACTTATAGAAAATATAATTGGCTATTGTTGCTGTCACATTTTTCAACCTAAAGTCAAAATTACAGTTAGTGCTACGACCTACAGTAACAAAGAGATGACGTAAACGTGTTCCAGTCAGCAGCATCCCGTGTCCGACCTTAAACAGATAACGTCTGAATTAAAACGAGACCAGTGAAGATAAAGCGGCTGAATTAGGAGTGGTTCAATACGTGTGTCCTCAGCAGGCGTCTCTTTTATAACTGAGTAAACAAACCCGTGCGTCCGCTGACTTCCTGTTGCCCAGCGTTCGGTCCCGGGGCTTTGAAATGTAAAACGGTCCACTTCTCCTGTCTTCCATCGCGCCATAAAAAAAAAAAAACAGTCAGGCATCTGCTCCTCAGCGCTCAGAGACGGCTGACTTCTGCAGCTCGTTACAAATACAAAAGAGTTTTTAGCAGACGATATTTGCGCAGAATCAGCGACGTGAATGAATAGACTATTGTGCAAATAGTACAATGAAAGGGCAAGGTGTAATGTGTGAGTTTCTAAAGACGACAATAATAGATTGTTCAGAGCAGTTGGAGAAATGAGAGTACTACAGTTCTCAATTCAATAAGGATCTTTCATCATTTATTTGTCAGTTTTTGTTTTTGGCAAATAGGTAAATCAGAAGGAGACTAGGGAATGGTCCACAGTAAATAAAGCTAATTTTGAAAAGGAAGAAAAAGAGAAAAACAGAGACGGAGAGAGAGGGATTGACAGAAAGAGAGAGAAAGAGACAGAAATCTACAGAGACAGACTAATAGACAGAGAGACATAGAGAGAGACTGACAGAGACAAAGAAAGAGAGAAAGAAAGACACAGAGAGAAAGACCAACAAATGATGAGAGAAACCGACACAGACAGAAATAGACAGACACAGAGAAAGACAGAGAAACAGAGAGAGAGAGAGAGAGAAACACAAAGATAGAGACAGAAAGAGAGAAAGATAGAGACTGATAGAGACTGACAGAGAGACAGACCACGAAGAGAGAGACAGAGAGAGAAAGACCGACAAAGAATGAGAGAAACCGACATAGACAGACAGATCAATAGACACAGAGATAGAGAGAGAGACAGACCAACAGACAGAGTGACAAAGAAAGACCAAATGAAAAGACAGAGATAGATAGAGAGAGAGAGACAGACCAACAGAGAAAGAGAGAGAAATAGACAGAGAGACACACATAGAAAGGCAGAGACCGACTGACAGAGAGACACAGAAAGAGAGAGACAAAACAGAGAGGTAGAGAGACAGGAGAGGGAGACAGAGAGAGAGACTGACCACAAAGAGATAGACACAAAGAGAGAAAGACCAACAGAGAGAAAATGGAGAGAGAGACAGTGAGACAGACAGAGAAAGAGAGATCGACAGATACCAATAGAGACAGACAACCAGATGGACAGAGAGTGAGAAAAAGAGAGACAGAGAGAGAAAGAGAGAGAGAGAGGGGAGGTATTCATAATTTGTGTTCAATGCCAAAAAAAAAAAAAAGTATTATTTTACCTGTATATATGTGCATTTGATTGTATTCTTGTAAATTAGGACTTTTTGGTCTTCCACTCATACTGTATATGGTATTGTAAATGCAACACCTCGTAACAAAATCAAACTGCTTTGAACATTAACAAAACAAAACTAAACTGGAAGCAAGACACAAGCAAAGAAGAAAAAAAAAGGGTAACAAATTTTCTTTGTCAAAATATTAGTTCCTTTCTTTTCCTCCTCTAAAAGTTGAAAAATCATTACAATTGTTATTCTAATTTGAAAAAAGGATTATTTGAGGAGGTGGTTGTCATAAATCTTACACTGAAAAAACTAAAAGATAACATCAGATTTCTTTCCAGTTAAGAAAAAAATCATCTTTATAGTTGGGTTTTTAAGTTATAAATGAGTAAAATGAGACCACTGAATAATAAATAATTGTAATTTTCATTAGGAACTAAATGCTGCGCTCTGATTGGCTGTGCTTGGGTGGTTTTCTCCAGTTTCACTTTGTTGTTTGTAAGAAGTGTTTTTTTAAGCCATAATTGCAACCAAAATGAATCCATATTGATATTAACCATGCTTGAAGGATTTATGAGAGGAAGTTGTCAGATTTAAAACTTAATTTGTGTTTGCAGTCTAAAAATTAGCCCAGCTTTAAGTAAAAATGCATGTTAACGTTTGTAACCTTCTTCTTCTTCTTGACGTTCTTCTTCTTGTCGTTCTTCTTCTTGTCCTTCTTCTTCTTCTTGTCGTTCTTCTTGTCGTTCTTCTTCTTCTTGTCGTTCTTCTTCTTGTCGTTCTTCTTGTCGTTCTTCTTGTCGTTCTTCTTGTCCTTCTTCTTTTTGTCGTTCTTCTTCTTGTCGTTCTTCTTCTCGTCGTTCTTCTTCTTCTTGTCGTTCTTCTTCTTCTTGTCGTTCTTCTTCTTCTTGTCGTTCTTCTTCTTCTTGTCGTCTTCTTCTTCTTGTCCTTCTTCTTCTTCTTGTCCTTCTTCTTCTTCTTGTCCTTCTTCTTCTTGTCCTTCTTCTTCTTCTTGTCGTTCTTCTTCTTCTTGTCGTTCTTCTTCTTGTCGTTCTTTTTCTTCTTCTTGTCATTCTTCTTCTTTTTGTCGTTCTTCTTCTCATCGTTCTTCTTCTTCTCGTCGTTCTTCTTCTTCTTGTCGTTCTTCTTCTTCTTGTCGTTCTTCTTCTTCTTGTCGTTCTTCTTCTTCTCGTTCTTCTTCTTCTTGTCCTTCTTCTTCTTCTTGTCCTTCTTCTTCTTCTTGTCCTTCTTCTTCTTCTTGTCATTCTTCTTCTTCTTGTCATTCTTCTTCTTCTTGTCGTTCTTCTTCTTCTTGTCGTTCTTCTTCTTCTTCTCGTTCTTCTTCTTCTTGTCCTTCTTCTTCTTCTTGTCCTTCTTCTTGTCCTTCTTCTTCTTCTTGTCCTTCTTCTTGTCCTTCTTCTTCTTGTCGTTCTTCTTCTTCTTGTCGTTCTTCTTGTCGTTCTTTTTCTTCTTCTTGTCGTTCTTCTTCTTCTCGTCGTTCTTCTTCTTCTCGTTGTTCTTCTTCTTCTCGTCGTTCTTCTTCTTGTCCTTCTTCTTGTCCTTCTTCTTGTCTTTCTTCTTGTCCTTCTTCTTCTTCTTGTCCTTCTTCTTCTTGTCCTTCTTCTTCTCTTGTCGTTCTTCTTCTTCTTGTCGTTCTTCTTCTTGTCGTTCTTTTTCTTCTTCTTGTCATTCTTCTTCTTCTTGTCCTTCTTCTTCTCATCGTTCTTCTTCTTCTCGTCGTTCTTCTTCTTCTTGTCCTTCTTCTTGTCGTTCTTCTTCTTCTTGTCGTTCTTCTTCTTCTTGTCCTTCTTCATCTTGTCCTTCTTCTTCTTGTCCTTCTTCTTCGTGTTGTCCTTCTTCTTCTTCTAGTCCTTCTTCTTCTTGTCGTTCTTCTTCTTCTTGTCGTTCTTCTTCTTCTTCTTGTTCTTCTTGTCGTTCTTCTTCTTCTTGTTCTTCTTGTCGTTCTTCTTCTTCTTCTTCTTCTTGTCGTTCTTGTTGTTGTGAGTGACTTTAGACTAAATACATATAAAACTAAATGCAGGTGATATACAGCTTATGTCCATTAGAACACAGCTGCAAAGTTTTCTTAGATGTGTTTTTTTTCCTCATTAAAATGTGATGATTCAGTATTGATAAAACATGCAGCTTTCACAAGATTATACATTTACATTTCACAAGTATAGCTGTTTAATGGGTGATATATACAGTGTCATTTCAGTGCTTCATCAGATGCATAAATTATGTCATATAATGAGGTTAGCTGACAGTGACAAACACAGTTATGACTCAGCGGAGGAAAGATGATGCACAGCAGATCTGTTCAAACGACTTCTTATCAGTCTAACTTATCTCATTTTGGGCCTAAAGAACATTCAGTATCACTTTATAATAAATACAAATTAATTAGCAATAGTAAAGGTTTAAAGCATGAATAAAGAGTTAATATTTAATTAACCAATATGGGATGAGGCTGCTCACATAAGGAGTTGGGCTTGTATTTGTTACTAAGCCTTGAAAAACTTTGTCCATTAGATTCTCATTTGTTCATGATGAATCAACTCATGCTTTATTAAGAGTATATTAAGGCTAATCAAGATGTAGTTATTAAAGTGTTACCGAACATTCTTATTGAAGTGTTGAGTGTTATACCTCATATAAAATCAACTCTGACCACCAAAAATAATTATTTTCATTGATTTTTCTTATTTTAAGTTCTTTACTTCATTTATCATTTATTTTTAAGGCTATATATAAATTTATCTTAAAAGAGTAAATAAGTAAAAAATTACATTCAGTGTCCAATATTATATCTTCCCCTTTAGAAAAATCTTTTATCCTTCAAGTGTTAAAAACTCTTTGATTTTCCCACACACAGTATGTGACATACTCAGCGATTATTATGTTCCTAAATCACCACCAGACTCGTTCTGAGCATTTCACCAGAAACACACTACAGATGTGTAGTACTCCACACAAAAATGTATTATTATTACTTCATTTAGGTTAGTTTAGTTTCATTCAAATCAGAATTAAAGATCAACCAATCTGTGTTTTTCATTGGTGGATGTCAATACCAATGGCCAATTGTCAAGGCTGATTTTCTTATTTTATTTTTAAAAGCATAGCTGGGATGAAATAGTATAAATACCAAAAAAAAAAGACACTCGATTGTATTTTGGCCCAACAAACAATCAGTTTGGCGTCATGAAAGACATTCATATTATTCATATTAACAAACAAAAAGCCAAAGTCATAGAACAAGATTAAAAGTTAAAGGTTTGTTAATGATAAAATCAAAACTGCAAACTTAAGAATAGAGAGATATGAGAAGTCTTACTGTTTTTCTACAAACAACTAAGAGCTCAGCTGATCACTTTGAGTGCAGCTTTACCATAGAGGACAAGCTCAAACTGCCTGCCAATGCACACAACAAATCTAAATATCAGCCCCAAAATATTGGCCGGCCAATATATCGGTCTAGCTTTAATCAGAATGTGAAAAAGAGACCAAAGGGGGAACCACACGATCCAACCAAAACAACTGAAAGAGGAAACTTTAAATCAGCCACTGCTGACCACTGACGTAGAGAAACTGACTGTGAACGTGCAAAAACAATGGAGGATGAAAAGCACAAAGGCTAAATTCAGTGATCTTAACATCAGATAACCTTCTGCGGTAAGGAAAATACTTTTTATTATTATGTAATATTGTTAAGGTTGTTTTAACAATGTGCAGTTACATTAGGCACAAAGGCAGAAATACCAGATTCTAGCATTTACAGTCACTTTCCATCTGTAGTCCTGGAATTTTTAATGGTAGATTAAGCCAGAGCATTTGAAGGAAACCTGCACAGACACCTGGAGAACATGCAAATTTTACATGTAAAGGCCTGGAACAGCTGGGAGTCGATCCCTGAACCTTCGTCCTATGAGTGTGTCATTAGTATTTATTATTTTTTTACCCAAAATTTTAAATTTGAAAAAAGACACCCATAATTACTTCCATGCATGCCAACTTTTTATTTCCCTATTCCCTCAAATCACACGTTTTGTTTTTGGTTAATTCATGAGCTACACAAAGATTAATCCACAGGTAGAAATGAAATGTGCTGCCAGTGAGTAAATAAGGATTAGAGGAAGAAGAAGAGAAGTGCAAAGGGTCCTGACGGCGTTCTCGGCAGATTGTGCACGATTTGAATGAGGAAGTAAACAAGCCAAAGTCATTACTGAAAAAAAAAAATGATTGAATTGTGACGCCAAGAGCCACAAAGTCAAACGAAGAGGAATTGCAAGGCTTTGTGAATGTTTGATGATGTGAGCTGAGAGAGGAAGAGGGTCCACAGGAGTAGTTTTTGAGATTTGCGATGGCGCGGCTGGATAATGTTTGCTGCTGTGGATGGACAGATGGGCCTGCAGCTGAATCACTGCTGTGTGCCAGACTGCCCCATCGCTTACCAGCAAGAGAAGCATCCGCATGAGCTGGTAAACCACAGCACAACCGGGAAAAAGACAGATCAGAGAAAAGGAAGTTGAAGCTTGAGATGTGCTGAATCTTAAAGTAAAATGATCATTCAATGTACAAAATGTTAGCAAATATTTACGATTATTCATGATTATGGTTGTCAAGCCCAAACAACAGTCAAATCTTTCATTCTAATGCATCACTGTATTTTCAACTTTGTGAATGAAAAAAATATATAACCAAACAAACGAACGAAAAAATGAACGAAAGAACGAAAGAAAGAACGATTGAACTAACAACTGAACAAATGATTGAATAAACAAACTAAAGAAAGAAAGAACGAATGATTGAACGAACGAAAGAAAGAAAGAAAAAATGTAATGCAACTGTAACTGCACTTGTTGGAATACAGAATGCACAATTTTATTTGTGAAATTGTATTTTTGTAAGTTGAAAAACAAAATATTGCATCTAAGATAGACATAGTTAGGGATGGGTTCATTTTATTTTTATTTAATATTTATTTATTATTTTCTGTAATTTGACTCCCTGCAGTATCATAGATTTACTGATGCCATTCGATGGCATGGTAGCAGAGTAGATGGCACTCTTACCTCACAGGAAGGTTGCAAGTTCGATTAATTAATGGACATGTTTTTAGAGGTAGGGGAAAACTGGAGCACTTGGAGGAAACCTACGCAGACATGGGAAGAACATGCAAACTCTACAGAGAGGTTCGACTGGGAATTGAACTAACGATCTTCTTGCTATGAGGCCAGAGCGCTGTCTATGTATTTTTTTAATTATTATTATTTAAAAACTAAATATTAATTGGCCTTTTTTAAACTAAAATACTTAAGTTTGCTTCTAAATATGGCTTCATTTTTAATCTTCTGTTCTTACAATTATATGTGACTTGAATAATCACCATAATGGATAAAGCCTAATCATCTTCTTGACATTCCTAAATGAATTCACAATGGTACAAGCAATATAAAATATTTACCTTGAGTTTCGTTGTGGACTGTTCTGACCTTGCATTGTTCCAGACAGCCCCACTGCTTCACAGCAGAAAAACACAGACGTATCCCACCTGGTACAACACACAGTAACGGAGAGAATTATAAAATAGAACAAAAGAAAAAACATATAGATATAAAATAAAAAAAAATTTCAGTGATTCATAATCTGTATTTGGTTTAAAATGTAAAGTAATAACTGTTTGACCAATTGAAAAATATATACAACTTCACAGTGATGTTGTCATAGAGTAATCAGACTCCTACCATTGTTAATTTTTGACCTCATTGTCCCATAACGCGCTGAACAATAATTGGTAACGCAAATAATAATTTTGTGGTGGTATTGATAGTTATTTTGTATCTGTAGAGGCATTAAGTGACATTCATTTTCCACAAATTCAATCACATAAAATGAATCATACATGAATTGCTTGGGGCATCAAAGTCTCTGTATAATCCTGTGGGAAACAAAAACTTGTCGACCACTGAAATCATCCAGTTGCAGCGATATAAAGAATGATGATGTTTTATACACGAATACACTACACATTCTTATTCCTGGATTGTACCAGACTTTCCCACTGTTTCACAGCAAGAAAACCAGGCACATCTGAGCTCTAAAACCACAGTGAGATATAAAAAACATACCTTTCAGAACTGTATGTATGAAAATAGAATAGTGAGAATAGCTTCCCCGTCGTGAGCCACAATGTCCCGCTGTTTTGTTTATCAACAACACAAACAGACACACCTGAGCCAGCCCATGCCAGACTGGATGGATTTGGGAACATTTGTGAAATGTTTTCAGGGCAAAATTAATGATTCCTCTTGTTTTTTTTCTTTTATACCAGTAAGAAGTGAATGAGCTTCTCTGGTAGAAACTGTTTGATTGTTCAGTTTTCATTTGACAGTGATTTGGTGATGTTGTACCTTTGTAAAACCAACTTGTCTGCACCTTCACAAGTCTGATCCAAAGTGACGTGAGTGCAAACAGAGTAGATCTGTCTGAAGTCAGACCAAACATGCTCAATTACATTGGGTAACAGGTAAAACCATCAGCTTGACGTATTTAAAAGCTTTTAAAGCTTGGCGGATAACCTATCTCTTCCTTGTTGTCTCCATGGATCATGTCATTGTATGGAATGTACCACAGTGTGACAACAAACTTGTTGACTGGAAAATCAGTGGACGAATTGTCAATAAGAGCAGCACATGGTCCAGAGTACAAAAAAAATAATAAATGGAAAACATATTATGAAAGACATGCATTTTCAGGATCTTCATTTCATATGAGTCACACAAATAAAGTAAATTAATTGCACAGGACGGTGTGGAGTTGATTTAGAGATGCAATGGGAGAGTGGGAGCAGACCCACTTTTTGTAAAGTGTAAGCTCTGGATCTCAAACAGTTAACCTGATTCACCTCAATGGAGACAAACTGAGTCGAAAGGCAGAGCTCTCGAGTTCCTGGTCAATCTAGGTCTAACCCTCATTTATGGTCAGGAGCTTTGGGTAATGAGCCAAAGAAGATCAAAATGAGTTTTCTTTCCTGGATGAGCGCTGGAACTAAAAGTAGAGCCATTGCTCCTCCGTTTCAAAATGATCCAGCTGTGGTGGCCTAGGCTGCTGTTTCGATGCCTCCTGGTGAGGTGTTCAGGGCATTCCCACTGGGAGAAGATACCAGAGTAGACCCACAACACCCTGTCTCTCAACAGGTGTGGGAATGCCTCGGGATTCGCCGAAGAGCTGAAGGTGTGTTTGGACAGGGAAGTCAGGGCCTCCCTGCTCTGACTGCTGCCTCCACGACCCAACTCCAAATACAGTGGAGGAAAATGGAAGGATAGATTAATGAAAACAAGCTGCCACCAGAACAATTTGCTGATCAGATTTGTGGAGATGCAATCCCTTACAGTTAAAATGCAAATGTTATTTTTTGCAATAAATGCAATCTTGATGTCTCTCCCAATCAATAGTTTCTCCATGGAGATAAGCAGGACTTTCAGCTGCACCCGAAAAGGTTAAAGTAATTAAAATATTATAATTCAAAACAAAAGCTAGAATTGAATATTACACAAGCATGCCTCGGCTTTGCTTTCGTTATGTTGTGGTAGAAACTTTTATTCTAATTTAGGACAATGTAAGACTAAACAAGATTTTTACAATACCATAGGAGTTTCACACTTCTAAAATCTGTGCGTTAGATAGCTTCTTAATTCTTCCGGTGCGGTTTCCTTTGTTCTGGATCCAAACAGGGAAGATGCAAAACACCATATGGTTATTAAAAGTAGCAATTAGAATCTATGACCAGTTTCCACTTGGAACACTCAGCACTGCGTATTGTAATCCTGAACATATGCTCCGTTTCCTTCAGACACATCTTGGCTCCCCTTTAAAGAGAGTCAGCTCCCGCATTAGCCATGTAAGCCAACACAGCAGTACGACAAACACAGACATGCACAAGTGGAGCACAAGCAGGAAATCAATGGACAATTAGGCGAGCAATTAGCCGAAAATCCTCCAAAACAAAATAGGATGTTGATTTATGATAATTAGGTCACGTGATGTTTGGATTAAGAATGTGGGACTGCTTTAGTATGTCTTGGATAGATGGTAGATTAGAATTAGATTAATTTAAAGTATGTGCTCATTTTGCTTTAGTATTGCACATGAACAGAACTCATTTTAAAGCTTTCAGTTATTCACAAGGAAAAAAATATTTTCAATTACTTTGCTGAACAAATATCTAATTGAATTTTTGTTTTTGATGGATATAAAAAAACAATTTCTCCCAAATATAGTTCACAAATTGATCTAAATCTGTATTAGAGAGCACTTCTTTGTCGAGATAATCAATCCCATCAAGTTGCTGATTAGATGCATGAGAACTGCACAGGTGTACCTGCCGGGCTCACACTGGATCCAGTCCGTACTCCGGTACGGGCGTTTCCTTTTCTTGAAAAGTAATGAGAGGCTCTCACACCGCGATCAGTCCGGTCCAGCGGGCCGCACGGCTCTGCTCCGGTCGTCCGGATCGTTTCCGTTTCAAGAAGATTATTCCGGACTGCCGGAGCGCTCCGGAGCCCTTTTTGATGAAGTTGTGAAAACAAGACACGACAAAAGGAAACCAAGCGAGCGCGGATGAAGAGAATCCAATGGTTTTCAAAGTAAAAACGTTTCTACTACTACAACAAATACGGCAAAATGTTCGACATCTACACAATTATTGAACACACAGGATGTAAATAAACGTCCCGTACTTATCCACTGTGCGGCGAAAAATCTGAAAAAAAGTGACGTGAAATAAGCCCAAAACTCGGTGCATGTGTTCTTTGTTACTTATCATGAGCAAGAGATCGCGTAAACTCCCCGAAACTCCCAAATTGAGCGTGAATCCCCGTGAACTCGTGGTCTCGCGAGGCCAGCAGAGTCCCTACATACGCATGCATATTCTGGAGGCAGTGTGAGTGACGACCGGACCCAGACAGATCTGGAGGCAGTGTGAGCCCGGTGTTATGCTACCCACAATAAAAGTATATAGTAGTTCAGTTTTTGCTACAGATGTCAATTGAAAACATGCCAGGTTGCCCTGCATTGAATGTCCACAGAAGACACAAAGAAAATGTCAATTTGACATTAACAGCTGCTTTTTCTCCTTCTCTGTCTATGTCTCTATTTCTATTTCTCTCTCGGGGCGCATTCACACTAGTTTTTTTTTTTTTTTTTTTCTGTGCTTGTGCAATCTTGAGCACGATTGCATAAATTCTTTGTCTTGCAATCACATGCACAAGTGAACCGAGCCACTTGCCGGTGATGTCATCCTCTAGCGCCGTTTGTTTTCATGTCGCGCTGAAGCTTGGACCTAGCCAGAGTCAGATCCACACCTTAACACGGTTTATTTGCACTCACACCGGATAAAAGAATTCCACTGTAAGGGGCATCCAGGCCTGGGCCAGTGTGAGTGCACCACTTAGTCAATCTGAATGAAGCTCCTGAATCCCAGTTTTACTGGGCGGAGCTAGGGGCATTTGGACCCCCAGACCCTCCAGCATTACAAAAACACTTTTATATTTAAAAACATTTTTAAAAGAGGGCTTACGGTGTCTGTGTCTAAATGTGGTTGACTTAGTGTGGCTCTTTTAAGATGACAGCTGAAAATTTTGGCTCTTGACCTGACCAGTTCACACCCCTGTTCTATACAAGCTACGACAATTTAATTACACTTCAACAACTTGACTTTTTGTTTAATATTTAGTTATCATGAGCAAGAAATACTGATCAAAAACCCAGATTTGGATCAGAGTAAATATGGGCGCCTGGGAGCAGTCAGAAGTGATGCACATAGTTTATCTCCTCCTCAGACGAGCCGCACAGAGCTGATGTGAGCTAACTCTCCATAATTCATTAATACACAGAGACGAGAAGGCTGTCAGCCCCTGTTTACTGAGGTTATCACTGATGACTGAGCACGAGCTTAACCCACATACTACGCCAGACTGTTTATGAGCAAATGACTGATCAAATACAACATATCTAGACCATTGTCTTTTTCTTTGGTTCATTGAAAAAATAAATATTGATTTAAGACAGCTTTGCGCTCACGTTCTACATTGTGATGATGTCATAAGGCCACGTGGCGACCAAGAGCCAGTTTTATCTATTAATAATGTTAAACTAGAATTTGCAAACACAGAGATGGGGATTGGGATAGAGCGGAGACCATTTGTATTTATTTTTTTATTCAAACCACAAATACTTGTACAAAATGAAACGGGATCACTCAAACATGCATGAATCAATCAGAGCAAAGCTAAGAATAAATAAATGATGAGAAATTATCAATATTATGTTTTATATAATGTCTCCTTCAAGGTAAAGGTTAGAGTGGCCAAAGGGAAATTTGTTCTGCTGTCAATTTATTCAGATCCTAGAAGCCAAAGAGTTATAAGATACATATTGGGACTGTTATTAGCATTTAAAGCTAGGGTACCTAATTTTCAAACAGTGAAAAAAGGGTTTATTTTGCACATTCTAACTCTACTCAACTTGTGCAAAGATCAGAAAAGGCACTTGGATTGTAACTGATTGTCTCTGCAGCAGCTACACAAATACTACAAATACTATTTTCTCGACCCAGTCTGTCATGCACCACCACACTGGTTACGAATGCACGCTGAACACCAATATGCCATGCTCAGTGCAGCAAAAACAGCTAATCAGCTCTCATTCCAAACTCAATGAAGTTTGGAGGAGGTTTGAGAAGATAAAATGATTATATATCCAATTTGGAAAACCGAGACATAAAAAAAAAAAAAAATCACATGAGGGTGTTTTATTAAATTGAAATACTTGCTGGTTGATCCATCCAGGTGTCAATCCAGAATAATAATCCAGGCTCATATGCAGTAAATAAAAGCTGATCAGCAAACATCATTAAGCTTTATCAGTTTTATCACTCACTGCTCAACAACTACAACCACAAATGTGGACTTATATTAAATATATAATATATTGTGTCAAATATAGGTACAAAGAGATGAGTTTAGTGATCCAACAATCCAAATATGTAAATATATCCACTAATGCTGCAAGCTAAACACTAATTAGCTCATGCCGCCTCGTGTGTTTTAGCATATTTCTTAACTTTCAGTTTACTTTTCTGACTTAACGCCACATCAGCAACCACTTTTTAAACCTGATTGTGACTCAACTTGAATCAGTTCTGCTAAAACACATTTAGTTGCCAGAAAACATCTTAAAAGAGGTCGAAAGTTTTGCTTCCTGTCCAAACACAAGATTTCTATGGAGACAAGGCATTACCAAGCTAAGAGTCGGTCACTAAAATAAAGCATGTTTTTTCAAAGCAATAAAAACACCCATGATATCGATGTTAATGTTAACAGGGAACATTCTAGACCAGGTGCCAAAGTCCGCAAATCGCCCAGATGTTCAATTGCCCGAATTGTTAGGTTTTAATAATGTTATTCAATTTTGCTGAAAAGATGTAAAAGAAAAATGTGCAATTTAAAATTGTTAAAAAATATTTTAATCTTCATCTTTTAAATGTTTTTTAATGCGAACAAAATTTGGCCTCGCATCTTCATGCAATACATTTTGGCCCGAAGAAAAATCTGCAAATTTGGCATGTTCTAGACAAAACAACACTTTGGAGTCAAGCAGAGGGTGGATTCTCTTAAAAGTTACATGAGCAGCAATTACTTCAGCAACAGCAATGACGCGGATAGATTTGAATGAAAAAAGACCAAAAATTATCCAAATGTGATGCAAATAAAAACAGTTTGGAATCATCATTATGTCCAGAGTATGTTTTTTTTTTTTCCGATTCAGTGTTGATTGTAGCGCTCCTCAGCCTCTGCTCCTGTATCGTGTCCCATCGGTATGTGTTTACGGGGGTATAACGGAGCGCGCCTTTCGAGGGTCCTCACAGCTGATTGGAGAGCACATGTCCCCAGTCTGAGGGCCTCCGTGTTCGTTTGGAACCGTGCAATTCGCGTTTCATCTTCAGCAGGCACGACTCCGAATATGATACACTCATTATACACCAGAGAGGACACTGTACGCCTCTTTCACACCGCTTCTGCGTATGTGTGTCTGCAGGGAGTCAAGATGATTATTAAATATACTAGATATTTTTGTTCCCAAAATATCCACTCTCTGAAAATGCAGTTGATTGTATTCACCCCAAAAGATAAAAAGAATGCATAATGATAAAAGTAAAATTGTTGCACTTCGGTTTCCCCACCAACCAATAACATGCAGGTTAGGGACGCTTGGTGTTGGTCGCAGGTTGAGGTGCCAGGTGTTTAGGCGAATCATGTCTGCTGAGCTGCCCCAGGGCGGCTTACTGTCACTGACTGAGGGTGTGTTACTGTGTGAAGTACTTTGGAAGACATCTGTCTGTGTAAATGTGCTACATAAAAAAAAAATCATTTATCATTTCTCATTCTTAGAAGGTTATAAAATACAGCAAACGTGTTATCATTGTTATCAAATCAAATCAATTTATTTTTGTATAGCCCAAAATCACAACAACAGTCGTCTCTGAGGACTTCCCAAGATTATTGCCAAGGCTGGTCTAGGAAAGTTTAGGCATGAACAAAAAGGTAAAGGGGACAGAAAACTAAGACAGGTGGAAAAGGGAGCAGGCAGGAGCAGGAGCAAAGGAGAGGGAGCATAAAAACGCACCAAAACGGCTGTGACAGTCGTAAGCTACAAGGTTAAAACATATGCAAAATCAAAGCTCTTCAGTAAATGTGAATGCCTTGCTCCCCCATATGACTGATTTAAAGATGTGTTGTTTTTATAAATATTTTCAGAATAATAATCCTAATTAGGACTTAAACTTGCCTATTTTTTGTAACCTCAGACCTAAACCTAATTGCTAAACCCAAAGAAAATGTCTCAACGTGGCTTCAACCAAAACACCTGCCTACAAAAGAAACAGATACACAAAAAAGGAGTAGAAACATGCTCATGATATGTTGTTGACATGTTAAAGTATAGATACTAGGGCTGTACACGATGCATCGGTATCTGAATACAATGTGACAAACTTGTAGACAATACTCCCATCGATATAAGAAGGTGTATTAAGTACGAAACGAGATGCTTTATCTCATAATACATTTTACACTTATGAACCTGGGGTCTCATTTATAAAACTTTGCGTGGAATTCTTACTGAAAATGTACGTACAACAAAACACAAACGTTCACAACTTGAAATTTCTTTTTTCTCTTAGCTCAAAACTCTTTCTCCTTCAAAGCTGAACACACAAAGACACAAAGTTGAGACATTTGGAATTGGATTTCTTATTTCTTTGTCAAGTTTTTTTTTAAATCACAAAGTAACGTGCAAAATTACGTACATATAATTTTTCTACGTACGCATCTTTATAAACGAAACCCCTGACTGCTGCTTTAAGTCACTTATTCTAAGGACACTTGTCTGTAATATAAAGAGCAGTGTGAAAATGCAATTCTTCTGCATTTTCTGAATTCTCAACATTAATTTTAAACATGTTACATTTTTTTATGGTAGTATACAGAACTTTTTAATAGTTTTTTTTCTCATTTTGGTCAGTAAATTATATCTTGATACGTATCGCAGCTCTAACCTCCATGTTATTCCTACTCCTCAGTAGCACTATAGTCTTAAGGAGAAGCTATGACAGGAAGGTTCCACTGGGGTTTGTCATTTAACGCGTTGTTTGACTTCCGATGACGACTGGAGTTGTTTATGTGTTTGTTGACAGTTTTGAGAGGAGCAGGGCCACAGCACAGGTCTGCGTTCTGCTCCAGGCACCGAGCTCACACAGTCCACACACCTTCCCCTGCTGTGAACCTAATATGTGTTTGTTTACTTTGTCGGAGTGAGCATCTCGCACTGTGAAGACCAATTAAGATGATGAAATGCCAACGTGCTTCACAGTTAAATATGGTTGTGTACTCTGTCGTGCCAAATGTTTATTTCCTAGTGTCACAGAAAGTTCTCAATGTGGGATAAATAAAGAAAAGTACATTTGAACTCCTGAGAATATAATTTGTACGACATATTCCTATTGAGTGTTTCAGTTTAGGCCTGCTTAGTCTTGTTTTTGATTGGTTTTTAGTCCTAGTATGCTCTAACAAGTTAATTCTCTTGATATGTGTGATTTTTAAAAAATATTGTGAATCCATCTGAATAAAAATGGTTTAAAGGATATCTTTGCGTCAGAAGTTCTCCTGTCTGGACACATCTGCAGCCTGTCAAGACGCTGTGAGACAGTTGTGTGAATGTTGGATCATCTGCTTCTCCATGTATAGTTCTCCGATATTACTGCTGTTTTTATGGTTTTTCAGCTACACAAAAATAAAATTATTTTGATTCAAGCTCTGAAAATTGTGATGTCTTTACCTGGTGCATTAGCAACAGACCCTGCAGGTTCTACAGGCAGTTTTTATCACTTAAAGAAGCATCAGCAAATGCTAAAGATGCAGAATGACTGGAGTGTTACAGAGTGACACAAGTCTGGATACACGTGTTTGATCATTCACAGCACTTAAAGGAGAATCAAAGACTTTGGAGACGGCAGTGTAAAAAAGACGTTCAACTCATAAGCTCTTTATTTTGTGTCAATGTATCAGAAGCACACAATCTTTAAAGAAAACGTAGATATACAATGAAACGTCAAAAAACTAGGATACGCTTAGTTTTTTGTATGCTGCAAAGCCAAAATGTAAAATAACAATCTTGTTGAAACCAGTGCATTTTCTTTGATTTACGAGTGTTTAGGCATCAAGTTGCAAAAAATTAGTAAGTTACCTTGGCTAAATTACCTATTAAACCAAGAAATGTCGCCACATTTTCAATTGGATTATCAATTTGTAGTTTTTACTTATGGCTTTCACAATATGACGTAAAAGACGGAAATGTGCTTATCCTATGTTTCGTTGTATTTCTGCGCTTTCTTCCGAGACTGGGCTGATCAGAAGCCGTTTAGAGGCAACATAAAGCGTAAGGCTAATTGTCATGACAATAGATAAAGATAAGATATTTATTTGTCTCACATTGGTGAAATTCCAGTGTTGCAATGCACAGTTCAAGACGTATTTGTTTCATAAAGTTCAGTGCAAGAAAGCAGTTCACTTTCGACTGTGTTCAGCTCACACAGTCATCAGAGGGAACAGTAAAAACACAATTTAACTATTGCAAAAGAAGATGGATTTATAGAGCTCCTGCAGCAGACATCACGCTATCCCAGCATGCACTATGTATTTTCTGACCGGCAGCGACGATTGCATTGAGCTAACCGGCAGCGGCAGGGATTATCAAACTTTATTGGACAGATTATAGATTTCTTTTTGCACACTGGGACTTACAAATTATTAAAGACAGAAGACAGCCAGGCCAATTCCTCAAACTGACAGATGCCATTTGGATGAAAAAAGTAGATTTTTGCAGCTAAAAACAACTAGTAGTCAGTCAAAACTTACATTAAGATGCAGATGTATTGATTTGTATTTTAATCTGGTTAATAACTTAACTATTATATGAAACTTTTTAAAATCTTTGTGTCTTGGTGAATCCATGTTTAATTAGTTTATTAAATAGGCTGAGAGAGTAGAAAGAGTCTTGGGCTCAAAAGATTGGTGATTCCTGAAAAAACAAATGTTACTTGCATTGACGATGGCACTCTCTTAATCTACCATAACTACTTTGATAATTGTCGTCCCCAGAGATATTTCAGTAATGAAGTGTAATTAATCACCATTTCTTCAAATACGAAAAGTAATATGCACGTTCTCTCTTCATCATGTAACATTCATGAACGAGGCATCCATTACATTTGACAGAAACAGATGAAACTCCACAGATCATTAGCTCACCTCTCACAAGAAGCTGCTGAAATGTGGGCGGACAGAGGAAATAAGGACTGTTTCCTCCTCAAACACATTCAGTATTATCATTATTTGCAACGCAACAGCAGTTTTACACACATGGATTCTGCAGCTCAACTAATTAACATCAATGTCTACAAATAATGTTATTGTGAACCACGTGTAGCTGTCATTTAAACTGAGCAGGACACTTCTGCTTTCGTAACAATTATAGACGTGCACTGACCTAAATATATACAATCTCTTAAATCATCGTTTTCTTAGTTAAAATGGGATACTTTTTTCTGGCACAGTGTTGAGTCTGAAACATTCCAGCCTACGGAATCTCATTGGGAATAGAGAACCTGGAGCAGAATTGCTACCTTGGCGCGGTTAATAAAATTGTGCACTGCTTTGAAATCTTGCCAGACTGATGTGTGCATCACTCTGAATTGAGTTCTAGGCATTATCAGTCAGGAGAGAGGCCAGTCGAGAAAGCAGTCAGGAAAAACCACTATCCAACGCAGAAGTTGCCAACAAGTCTTTTATATTGTTACATCTCGATCACGGCTATTCAACTTTATTTTCAAGAGGGCCAGATTTTGTCACATCGACGTCGCTTTGGGCTAGAGGGCATGACACCATTTTAACCCAATTTGTGGTTACACAAAATTTCTCCCAAATTAAATTTGCTTTAACATTACAAAATAACTACTGCTACATTAGGTTTGTGTGGAAAAACAAAATACAAAGGTCTTTACCAACATCACATATTGTCATTCAAGCAGAGCATGAACAAAATAAAGACAGGACAGATAGATAAGACTAGACATACTAAAACCAGAATCTAAAGAAAAACTTGAATACGTAAATAATAAAAAAAAAAAAAAATCAAATTTTTTTAAGATGGTTCAGGTGCCAGATATAATGAGTTGCGGGACCTGATCTGGTTCCAGGGCCACATATTGAATAGCCCTGATCTAGACTTTCCCATCCACAAAAGCTTAATTCGTCTTGATGAGCACATTTTTTAAAAGTCAAAAAGGTCCAAAATTCTGTTATAGGCCGATGTAGTATGTCCATTGGACTCGTTGGACTTTGTTTTGGTTTACATATACTACATTTAGTTGAACTAGATTTTTTTTGTTTGGAAACATCACATTTCCTTTTCATTACTTATTAATGAGGTAATAGGTACAAACCACATTGCTTGATTGCGTGAATCCATCTGGTTGAGCCAGGTTAGTGAAAATAATTGAACCAATGGTGTCTTTTAGTGACTCAACCCTTCTTATTACAACAAATTATTGCATTCAAACAATATTTTTTTCCAACTGCCCTTCATCAGTAATAAAATTATTAACCTAAACAGTGATGTCAGGTGAAAAAAATTTGGTATTAGCAACCAAAAACCCATAGTCCATTTGAAGTAAAAATTCAATACATAATATTTCTGTTTGACAACTGAACCAACCCTGAACAAAATACTTCACTGTTTGACCTGGTAATTGAATTCCCAACAACGCAACCATGAAAAATGCTTTAAAAATCCATAATGAAAAAAAAAGTCTCCCACAAACAGCAGGCTACACCGTCACGCCTTTATCTTTTCTACGTTTGTGTCGGCCTGGAGGATGAAAAGAGCCGTGAAGATGTCATGAAGTACAATGTGTGGATCCAATCAGAGTGATGTCAGAGAGATAGACCTGCAGCTGCCGCAGATCAAAGCCGCCGCACAAAGGTTCAGCCTGTGTCATTTTGTGCATGTTTGAAGTGGAGTGTGATCCTGATAGTAGCTCTCCGCAGCGAGCAGGAGTCGACTGAAATAATGACACTTATTACAGACAGCCAGAGGAAAGACGGCTGCCACAACAAACTTATGAAATCTAACACGAGGAAGGAACGGTTTCAAAGGCGTGCAATACAAGTTAACACATGGCTCTTTGTCTTGAATTAAACAAGCAGCAAAGTCCATTATCACAACATGTAGGAAGTCTTGATAAATGTGATAAAAAATGGATGTAAAGGTAGAATGAATGAATGAGTGAAATATATTTGTAGATAAATATGTGTGTTAGTCACCACAAGATTGGTAAATTGTTCAGATTGATTTTTACACAATATATAATCAATGTTTACAATGTTTTCAAACAAAGCTTTGACTTTACAAATGTGGTAGATGTGTTGAACTTAATGCCAGCCAAAATGTTTTAATTTGCAAAAACTGCTGTTCTGTACGGCCAACCAGGTCATGGGCACCTTTACACTTGACTCACAATGCATCCAGTCTGTATTCTGGTCCAGAGGCTTCCGTTTCTTGAAAAGTAATGTAAGGCTCTCACGCAATCAGTCTGGTCCAGCGAGCCGCGCAGCTCTGCTCCAGTCGTCCAGATCTTTCCACTGGAAGCAACTTTTTAAGGACAAACAGAAAACCAAGCAAGCACGAGTGAAGTGGATCCGGTGGTTTTCGAAATAAAACAATTACGCTACTACTAATAAATACGTCAGAGTGCTAGACATGTACAATAACAAATCGGATGCCAATAAACGTCCCATGCTTATCCATTGTGCGGCAAAAAATCAAACAGAAAATGAACTGATGTGAAATAAGCCAAAAACTGGGCGCAAATGTTTTTGTTTACATAATTATGCATGTCAGTGATCGCATGAAGTCCCAAGTTGAGAGTGAACCCCCATGAACTTGTGATCTCAGCAGTGTCTGTAGATATGCATGCATCTGGATCTGGACTGGAGGCAGTAGCCCGATGTTGGAGGTACACAGGGGGGGATTTTAAAAGAAGCAAAGGCTGACTTTGTCTTTGTTTTCTGCAGATTTCTTTACATCAAGAACGTACAATAATGACAAAATATCATGTCATTTCTCCTTTATTGTTTTCCAAGTTCAGTTCTATGGTGAAAGTAGGTTGTGATATTATTTATGAACATTAACATAATTCTAGTTCTAATGTCAATCCCAGACCTAAATTCAAACATTTTTGTAAATTTAGACCTAAACTTTTCCGTTTAACCCAAAGAAAAACAAGTGTCTAAGACGCTAAGAAAACAGCGTCTCTATTTGACGTTTTTCACAGTGTAAAATAGAGACGATGTAGAAAAGACACGCAAAAAAGGGTAAAAATGTGCTTATGAAACAAAATTTTCTGTTAAATTCTGAGTAACTTAGTAACAACTCAAACCTAATGTTAATTGAAAATCTTTCTGGAAAAAATTACAATTAGATCTTTTTTTCTCAAAAAGCGAAGCCCTGATTCATGAAGGATTTAGACAAACATCCCTGAGACTGGCTCTGGAATGCTAAACTCTTACTAGACAAGACAATTTGCTAAGTGATCAATAGAATGAGTATTGAAGACTGCAAATACAAATGTCAGTGTGGTCAACCTGCAGCTCGTCTCCATGGAGATTTTATTGCTTTCCCTGAAACGCCACCAAGTCATGTTACAGTACAAGTCTACACTGAGGTGAACCCTGCCACAAAAGCCGTATTCACAGAATAAATGATATATTGATAATTTCATTGCCATGCGTTTGAGCATTCAGAGAAGTAACAATCAAGTGCCACAGCCTCCAAGAGAACATTCACAGTTCACCTTTTGTGCCATTGTGGTTAAAGCAGAAGAATGCTGAAGACAGAGTTGGAAAGAATGTACAGCTTTTCTTTTCAGATACAGGACAAAGAGATGTTTTTACGATGGATATAGCTCGACCAAAAGAACAGCTTCGTATTGATTGTCATACATGAAGACCAAATGTACATTTGTACTGAAAAAGCACACGCTGTTACGGCTGGAAAAGCATTCAGATTAGATTAAATGTGTAGAGCAGCATGTTCACTTCGTCAAGTCTTATATCCTAGTCACATGGCATAATATTTATACTAATTATGGACGAGTTTCTAGTCTTGTGTGAATTGTCCATGTCTCTAAAAATATAAAAAATTTCCCCTGAATTGTACCTACTATAATTCACCTCATGCAATTCTACTTCCTGCGAAATCGTGTTCAATCCGTGAGCTGTATATAAATGAATTAATAATGACTTTACATTCAGTTTAGGACTAAATTGTTCTAACTATTTGCCACAGAGTTTTTTGTACAATTAAAAAGGTAAAAACTACGACAAAATCTTTGACCCGGAAGTACTACAGTTCGAGAAGAGTTTGGACAGAGCGTTGCAAAGTTTGGATACAGGGATTTTATCGTTGTGAATGGATTAAAACAAAATTAAGTTTCATAAAAAATTTCATTGTGTGGATGTGATTCTGATCAACAGACATAACAAAATGACGAGGAGCTACATTTACGCTGCCACAGCTCAGGTCATTCATGATAAAACAAACCCAAAACAAAAGAAATGTTCAAGTCAGGAATGAAGCAAAAGGTTGACATAAATCAAGGTGTACCTGTCACCATTTTCAGAATACAGTCTGCAAAACAAGAAAATTACAAGGCTCAATTATCCACGTGCAAATGTTTGCTTAAAACTCAGACGTCATGGAATAATTTAAAGTTTACAGACGTTTCCAAGTAAATATTATCCCAGGCAAATAGGGCAAAAGAGATGTTTTTATGATGGATGCAGCTTGACTAAAAGAAAAGCTTCACATTGTTTGTCATACTTGAAGACCAAGAGAGCATTTGTAGTGAAAAAGCACATACAGTTAGGGCTGGAAAAGCATTCAGATTAGAATAAATGTAGAGCTGCATGTTCACTTTGTCAAACCTCACAAAGGGACAACACATTTACTCCACTCCTTCTGTTTTGTGTCGTCTGATAATTCCATACTCACGTTCCCCTCTTTCCCACATAAGAGCTTTGTGTCCAAATTGACGTCTGTAATGTCTCGTGCAGAAGCCAGTTTAAGTGTCCTTGTCACGGTGTCGCTGTGCTGAAGTGTAAACACGCTTAACTTATGCATACTAATGTACAATACAATATAATGTCACCCACACTTCAACAGAGACAGACACAGCCCAAACAAATCAGGCTGAATTAATGAGTCTATTGTTTATATAGTGTTGTGGGTGACGCTCGGAATTTTAAGAAGCAAAGAACTACATTTACAACTCAAAAATACTACGTTTAAACTATAGAAAAATAATGTTGGTTCTCAATATGTTCCAATTCAGTGTTGCCTCTGGGGACTTCAAGATGTGAAGCAGATTGTCCAACAGTAAACAGGCAAATGAATAATTGTCTCAGAGCATCCCCTGTCTTTAGACCCTCCTTCTCGGCAAGGAAAAATACTGTGAAAGAAAAGAAACTCAAGGAGACCCACAGTGAAGAAGAGATCCACTCACATGACCGGGACTAATCCAATTTCAGATACAGAGTTTAAGGGTGCGCTCACTCTAGGGCCATTTAACCGTGCCGTGCTCAAGTCTAGATAATTCTAAGGAACGCACTCACACCTGAGCTATCGAACCGAACCACAGGTTGATCGCGCTGTTTGACAAGTCTTTAATATTAAAGGGTTTACTGTATGTGTAAGTCAGAGAAGCTGGGTAAATTGGATTAATCTGACCAATAAACGCCAAAATAACGCTGCCGCTTCTTGATTTTGGAGGTTTGCAGAAGCTGAGGCTCAGAAGAAAAAGGAAAGTATCTCACGGACAAAACTCCAGCTGTGTTTTTGATGAGGAAGCAATGTTAGAACAGGATTAAAACTCAAAAAAGGACGTTTATTTATTTATATTCAGTAAAAGTCACATTCTTATAGCTAATAATATGATGGAGAATGCAAAAAGTTGAACAGAAGTCTTTAATACCTCCGTCTCCAGCTCAGTCTTTCCCTCACACTTCCTGTCAGGGCTCGCAAACTGGATTAATCTGACCAATAAACTGGGTCTACCAAAAGGAATCTTGCGATATTTGTGATTTTCTGAAGAATCTATTTTGAGCGAGTGGCTATGGTTAGCCAGACCAATCACAGCGCACCAATGTGATGTGGGTGGAAGCGCACATTTGAACCAAAACCAACTTGGTGGCGGCGTCAAACATATTTTGGTCGATTTAGCAGAATTAAGGACTATATCTATACAGATTTGTTTTTGAACATTAAAGATGTTTGTGCCTTTCTCTACTTCCGGATTCAGATGGTTCTACCAGATTCAAATATTGCCATGATTTAATTTTTTCCTAATGACTTTCATCAGCGTTCTAGGTTGATAACATCTCAATTCAGAAATATACAAATATCAGTCTGGCATAAAACAAAATTTCTGACTTTGTAAAATCCTGAGAATCAATCTGGCCGACTCCTGCTGTGGGGTTAAAACCAGCCATTGTTTGTTGTAAAAGAATAGGTTAATGGGTCTAATAACCAGATTTTAAATAAGTGAAATATTGTTCCAGATAGTTCATGGTCAACACGTGATGCTTCAAGTGTTTGTCATGACATTCCACCCATTTTCTGGTTGTTTTCACCGAGAGGCATTCTAGATTGATAATGTGTATTGGTTAATTGGTAAATTGTTGAGTAAATTGAGAAATTCTGACAATTTGGTAGTTTTGTCACTTTAATTATTTTAAACTGACAAAGTTTTGAGAACACAGACCTCTGCCAAGACAAAACTTCTTATGTCCAGTTTTACTTTGGACTCTGAACAATCTAATTCAACATTAAAGTAGTCAAACTCCCCATCTTATAAACAGGGTTATGAGATATATGGAGGACAGTGTGAATTCTCTAGTGAATATGTGACTGAAGTCGTAAACAGGAAGGTGTCAGAGAATCTTATTTTGCACGTCGCAGCCAGACAGCCACAATGTGATAAAAATGCAATTGGGGCACTTCTAATGTGTGTAATATTCCCAAACACAACTTGTCATTTTGTCTGCGGAGGCGAAGTTTGCAACGTGTCAAGGTGGAAAAGACGACAGAGACGGAAGAAGAAGAAGAAACGCTCTGGAGAAAAAGAGCGACGCTGTGTCCAAAACCATCACCACCGATTGTCAAACAAGAGAAGACAGTCAATAATATGTTCTGGAGCGGATTTGGTAATGTGTTTCTATAGGATAGTAGTAGAAAATTGGTTAAATGGATCAATTTTTGCACTAAAATACAAATGACGAAACTAAAGAATAAGTATGTCAACATAGGACTATATGGAAAAAAATATAAAATTGTGTTTATTTTTTCACCTTACTGATCTAAGTTTTCATTTTGAGTAAAGAAACTGTATTTTTACTCTTCTTATTATGAGCAATTTTTAAAAACAAAATGTATGTTGACCTTATGAAATGATTTGAACAGTTGTGCTTGTAATATGGATCTTTCAATTATGATTTTTGTGTTTGTAAAGTTAAGATTCTGTTGTTTGGGATCCAGAGCTGCTGTCAAATCAATCACACTGCTGCTCTTCTCTGTGAGCTCCACCTTCTCCCAATGCTTTTCAGCGAGTTTGCTGTGTTTGAATTGTGTTTGTGGGTGGAGTTTAAGGGGTGAGGTGTTAGTCACAACATTCATTTGATAAGTAATGTGTAAATAATTAGTTACTCGCTATTTTACTGTGATTAAAGCCGCTTACAAGCGTCATGAGAGGAGCTGACATGTTTGCTTGGGGAAGAAAGAGAGGAAGCAGGCTACAACTGCTATAGTTACCAATCAGAAGTAGCAGCACTGGGCGAGTTTGGTGACTTTCCTGTCAATTGGTGAAGCGATGAAAGCCTCTTTCACAAGAAAATATGCTCAAACAAGTGAATTTTACGGCTATATCTTGCTAATTTGGGGTATTATTACATGGAAGTAAAAACAGACATGTGTTTGAAGTTTGAAGCTTACAGATGGCAGCCACGGTGATTCTACAGCAGCAGCCGTCTCTTTTCTCTCGTAATTACCCCTATTTTATTACCTATTTGTTCGCGGTTCCCCTCTGTTTTAAGTGTGCAGATGTTTATTATCTTCTGATGTCTGCGTGTGTGGTTATTGTGCTGTTTGGTCCATAGCTTGTTGCTGCGACTGAGCAGGAGTGTGAAATAACGCTGCTGCTGCTTGATTTTGGAGGTTTGCAGAAGCTGAGGCTCAGAAGAAAAAGGAAAGCATCTCACGGACAAAACTCCAGCTGTGTTTTTGATGAGGAAGCAATGTTAGGACAGGATTAAAACTCAAAAAAGGACGTTTATTTATTTATATATAGTAAAAGTCACATTCTTATAGCTAATAATATAATGGAGAATGCAAAAAGTTGAACAGAAGTCTTTAATACCTCCGTCTCCAGCTCAGTCTTTCCCTCACACTTCTTGTCAGGGCTCGCAAACAGTCACCTGGAACAAGCTGTGCCGTCCATCCACAGACGCTGACCCCCGCTGACCTCTGAGCTGCTAATAATACCGGAGGAGTCATCACCCGTCCAACTGCACAGTCCGTTAGTGAAGGAGAGCGCGCCCGGGGGTGAGACCTGAAGGGCAGACAGAGGCAGGCGACACGGCGCTGTAACAAAAGCAGCTGATACACGCGTGATTGTACGAGAGCTCCACCGGTGATTAGGCGCTTGTCCCACTTTCAAAGGTATTTTAAGCTTCTGAATGAGCTGCGTAGTTAGAACTTTGTTGAAAGAAAGTTGGACTGATTATAGAGATTTATATTAAAAAACTTAAAATATTAGTTTTTCCATCTCTTTATCTCGAGTTGTGTGTTGTTTCATATGTTTAACACAAAATTTCTGTTTATTGAGCTTGTTTTTTCACTTTAAAACACATACTCCTGCATCTTGTTATGTCAATAAGTGGAAATACAGCGACTGCGAGTGTTTTAAGGCGGTGGTTCACAACCTTTTTTGTCTTCTTGAGTATCCCCTAATCATGATCTCACACGAAGTACCTAGTTATTTTAGGCGTATATCTATACTCATATATTTTCATTTCTAACAATTGCTCTTTATTGTTTTGATATATTTCATGTCAAACAATTGCCTCTGTGCTGCAAATAACATTTTTCGCATTAAAAGACTTGTAATTCTATCTTTCTTTTAAAGGTGCACTGTGTAACTTTTTGACCAAAAATAGACTTGAATAAAATCATGTTTTTGTTATTCAGACGTTTTTGTTATAGTAAGTAAATAATAAATATGTGTTTTTTTTCTTTGAGCTGCCTTGCATAGTCACAAAACAGACAAATATTTGATATGTAAGAGCCCCTCTTCTTGTATCTTTCCATGGAGAAGATGTTCCCATAGCAATATAGTATAAAACACATGTATCCCAATTTAGAATGCCCCAAAGTATGGCTTTAACTTCATATTACTTCAGAATTGTGTAGTTTACTTTTCACCTCCTGAAACTTACACAGTGCTCCTTTAAATCTAAAAATCATCCTAAGTACCACCTGGCAAATGGTCGCGTACCCCCGGTTGGGAAACACTGCTTTAAGGAGCACATTATATGCACAGCCGGAGTTCTGTCTGTGAGGCACATGCTTACACACTCGCACATTCACCACTGCGTTAGGCTGTGTTTGACTCACATTGACTTCCATTTATTTCGCAGTTATAAGACCTCAAAGATCTAGAATCTCGATGTCTGGAGTGTTTTTAGTGACATGAGAGCAATTTATTCACTTGAACCATCTGGATATTTTCAGACCTGGATTTAAGGCAGGCCTATTCAACTTAAGGCCCAAATGCTAAATTGTCCCTTCAAGAATCTAATCCGGCTCTCAATTCACTTTCCTAATTACAAAAATTAATTTTTTCTTGTTTGTAGATTTAGTTTTGTTTTTTCTACTCTGCCAACCTAGATTTCTTAATGTGTCAATACGTGTTTAAACTGTAATTGCTTTCATTTTAATTGCTGGGCTGCTATACTTTAGCAATTATTGATACAAAACCACATATGATTCAAGAATGTGAACATTTTCTGCAGAAACACAGTGTGCATGTGTGTGAATGTAACCAGTACATTACTTTACAACATTAACATTTCACACTGTAATTACCATGCCTCTTAACTGTATAACATATCACCCCAGAGCAATCAATCAATTTAGGTAATTAGATTTTCTTAATAAAACAGGGCCTAATTACAGCACAGATTAATATTAATATACATTTAGTACTTTTAGGCTCTTGATCTTCAGACTTGGACTTGTTCTACTCTTAACTCATTTGGAGCCATATGCTGTGATGGTGATGAGCAGAGTGTTGATCATCATTGGTTCGGTTACACATGTGTGCATTACCATGTTTAAATGTCAGATTTCGACAGCTTTGGAAACAAGATCCAGGGCTTTGGGGGATTTTCTGCCTGAACTTGAGCCTAAAAGGATTAGTGTGATAAGAGTCCAATCAGACAGATGGTCCCGGCGACAGGTGGGCTCCAGGGACAAATTAAAATGCATTTGCTATTTTACTTCAAGGTGCACAATGTACCATATCTAGTGGGGGGCTGTCACCTGCTGGTCTCCATGGCGATTACTGCTTTGCTTTGAATGTTAGATTTGTATGGCCAAAAACCTTCATGTTCAAGATTTAGTCCTGGCTTCAGTCAAGCAAGATATTTAGCAATTTTTAGATGTGTCAAAAACAGAACAGACCACAGGCGTTTACAATGATTATTTGTCTCACAGTCGCTTCATGTCGCAGGAAGAACAGAGACAATACAGACTTGTGGAGCGCAGCATCGAGTGTTTTCTTTCATGTGCGCAGTTAGAAAAGTGAATCAACAACAACAATGATGAAACTCCAATGGATTAAAGCAGGTTTATGAATGTCACAGGAGGTAAGGAGATGTTACACTGACACATTGTGGGCGTGAAATGAAAAAGTTTAAACAGTGTTGATCATGTTCTATAGTCTAGTAAAGATGACGTGTGCAACGCTTGTAAAAAAAAAAGAATACCGCAATTTGATTACATACACAAAGACAACAAAATGTGTCTTTATTTTACATTTTAAGAGCCGCCAACACCAGGCAGATGCACTAGATGCTTCTGTTGTAAAGGTCTTTGCGCTTGGGCAGCATTTTGCATCCTGACAAAAAGTTGTAACAGAGTCGCAGTGACGCACAGACATAAGTAGAGAAACGACAGAAAATGTCTTACAAAAATCCTTACTCTAACCACATCTCCCAGAACTTATGGGGGGGCACATCGGGCTTAAATTCAGGCTAAAACTCCTGTAGTGTGCAGAAGGCTTAAGTTTTGGTTCAAGAGAAGCTTCAAGCTTAAAGACAATTAATTTAAATGTTATATGGACTGTGAATAAAGCTATTTGACTGTATTGCATCATAGATAACCAGATATCGTTGGTAAAAGCACTGTAAGCAATTTTTTCTGTGTTATTTATTTTTATAAAATTAATTTTATGTCAGTTTTACCCCAGAGATACCGGACTGTCAAGTCTCACACAATCACGGATTTGAGTGCCTTCTCACACACTCACACCAAACCAAAATATCAAAAATATATGGAGGCTTTACTATATTGCAGATAGGTAAACTACAAGAAAAAAAGTTCTCTTTAGGGCGGTGGTAAATTAAAGACATTTTTTCGATGACAAAAGGCATGTTCACTGTCAGTGTCAATCGATTAGTCGAAAAAGAAAAGGTGTGGTAAAAGCTCCCAATATGTAATTGGTTTCCGCAAAATGTGTCAATTCTATACAAAGATGAGGGTGATAATGAAGGACAGATGAAAATGTTATTTTCTGACCACTTGAGTGTTGAGTTTGAGACCAATACGGGATTACTCAACATGTTTAAATCTATAAAAATACAACCTTGAGTACCGTAATGGCAAAGCAGTTTTCAGTCAAAAACTCAGTCTAGTTCATTTTACTGACTATGTTCATTTTAAAGGACAAGCCCAACCGATGACCCTCGTGCTATTTTGTTTTAGCTTTTGCTCAAATTTTCTTCTGTAAGGCTCTTTTATGCCACTGCTGTTGCATTGCAATGGTGTAACTATAATTCAACATTCTCCAAAACAAATGAAGAAAAACATTACATTGTCATTTAAAAGCACTGTTTTCAGTAAGACTAATAAGACTGGCTGGGACATGCTCACCTCCAGGACACGCCTCCTCTGTTCTTCCTCACACACAGAGTCATCATCTGTCCACTTTTAGGGCTTTTCCATTAGTACCTGCTTGGCCCTACTCTACTCTACTCGGCGCGACTTAGCCCTGGTGCGGAGCTTTTCCATTTGGGGCTGATCGCGCCGACCAGGTACTTTTTAGTACCTGCTCTACCCAGGGCCAAGTCGAGCCGAGCAGATACTAAACCTGACGTCAGACGCACGTCGCCTGTTGCGTCACACAAGTGCCGCTGATTTGTTGTTGTTACTGTAAGCTAACGTGAGTCGCCGCTAAGCTAGCTGCCGATAGCACTGAAATGCTTCTACGTTTCGTATTCTCTGTAGCAAAAAACAGCTCAGTGACATAAAAAAACGAGTCCGTTGTCCCTATCCGCTAAATACATAAGACAGTAGTTCGATGAGTATGTGCGTAGACCACACGGGCTTGTACGTAGGCACATGCAGGTTACCTGTGCTGCTGCGGGGTCCTGGTTCACGCAGTAAACACTGATGGACATCCGATGCACACGTTTTTGAAGCAAGAGATTATAATGCAGCTTCGTCAGGACAGAGAGACGGAGGAGGAAGATGGGACAGCTGACTTTGTGATTGTACATCGGGACCAGAGCGGGACTTTAGACAGACGTGTCGGACGGACGTGAAGAAGAGGTGAGTCAGTGAACGTGTTGACATGAAAAGCTTCACTCTACTGGCCAATGCGGCGGTGGATATTTGTTTTATATTACGCTTATGAAACGCTGGAGAACGAACGATCTGCTTATCTTTAATTAAAGCCGATGCGCATTGAAACGCTCCGTTGTTTTCTATGAGCTTGCATCATGTCCCATTTGGGGAGTGACAGTGTTGGCAACCGTACCGCCCAGCTTCACAACAGCCCCACTCGCTCTCTTGTAATGGAAATGCTCTCCTCTGAGCGGGGCTAAACCGGGTAGAGGCGCGTCGAGTCGAGTCGAGTAGAGTAGGGCCAAGCAGGTACTAATGGAAAAGCCCTATTTGTCAAACGTGTCCGGACACTTCAGAGCAATATCTTTCCCACGACACCTTTTAAGAGCCAACAAGCAACACAATATGATAAGACACTTTAACTAATCACAGCCACAGCACGGACTCTCCTCCTGTAGAGTTACAGCGGCCTTGGTGACAAAAATAGTTTCAACATGGTCAACACACCTCATGGAGAAATAAAAAAACAAAAACAAGGTCAAAGGAGGAGAACGTACCTTTGGTTGGTGCTGAATAACACACTTTCTGGTTTTTGAAAACCATTTGCAGTTCGGCAAAATCTGACCAAGTAGTTGGAGTGAAGTAAACTGATCGCAGGGACAATGTAGCCCCAGTCCTGCTAATTAAATAAAGAAATCTGTAAAAAATAAAGTTAAATAAACAACGCGAACCTGTGGCTGTAAATGTGGTTGTGGTACTAAATATTTCCTCACTTGGTTTATGCCAAAGGTTGCCCCTGATGCAAGCAGTGTTTTTGCGTTTGTAAAAGTTAATAAACGAAAGAGGAATAAGCAGATAAGGTTTATTTCATGGAGAAGCTCTTCTGTCATTTGAGCAGTACTGTTTACATGTTTGTACAGATCAAATGTACACCCAGCAGGAGGATATCTCTGCGATGGAAATTCCAAAACATCAGACAAGTTTGATGTCAATCGTAGCTTACGTAATTGTCTTGGATCATACTGTGGTTCTAAGTTTGGTCTTTGCCTTTGTCTCTCTGAGATCTCAAGATTCTTTCTATAATAAGACATTTTTGTCACAGACAGCCAAGGTCATGCAGGTAGAGAATCAGCTTAAGTCCAGACACCTGCTGCAACCAAAGCATTCATTATTTATGTGAGATGCAGACTAACTGTCACATTCAAATCTTATTTTTTCACCTGCAGCATCTCTCCTTACATCTTTTGTCGCAGTTTGAAGCCATCGTCTCCCCAAGACATTTGCGGCCCAGAACGTGTGAGATGGGGTGAGAAATGGTTTTACTTTTCAATTCTCGACTCAGACATACGTGATAGAAGTAAACGGGGACGACCTGGAGAGAGTGTTGGCGGTGACCCCTGAGAGCAAACCTAACTGTAATCAATGTAACTGTATAAGCGCGTGTCCTCTGAGCTCCAAGGACACACTGAGGCGAGCACTTAGCCATCCTGACAATGGTATTTATTACAGCTTTATTCAGGAGTGATCTGGTGACGACCATGAGCAGAGAGGAGTTGAGATTGCATTGAAAAGTCTAATATTATTACGGAGAGAGGTTGAATTGAATTGAGCTTCAGTCATTTCAAAACGTCTATCATCAGAATAAGTCTTTTGAATCGACAGGTCTACACAGCCAATATTCTGTCTGTAAAAGAATGTAGTTTGGACAGACACTTGCATTTGGATAGAATAAAGTTTATGGTTTTGCATTTTAAAGGCTTTCTACAAGATGAAATAACAGTTTTCACCCAGTACATAGAATCAAATCATCTATTTGGTTGAAAAAGTTTGTTGTGGAATTTACCAAGTGTAAAAAATGTTAATCCTGAGAGAACTATCTGAGCTCTAATAAGTGCTTTTTGTACAATTATGCACAAGCTTTCAGTTAAATGTCCCCAAGGTCCTTTAGTCAAATCCCCTCCAAGTACAAGCACAGCACTTATGATCCTGGTTGCACGACACTTACAGAAAGGTAACAAAGGGTTCCACATTTTGAACAGATGAAGGAATGACACCTTAGGAGTTTATTCCCAAGTGACAACAACAGGGCTATACTGATGAAAGTAGATATCCCAATTATTTTTTGGCATATATCGATTACAATGTTCTGACAATATTATGTTAAACCGGAAAATGTTCAAACATGTCTTTAAATGTTTTATTTGAAGTGTAATGATCAAACAAGTAAGGCTGTAGTCGACTTAAATGTGTGTTTTAATGACTGACCAAACATCTGACCCAAACTATGTACGCTCACAACACCTATTATTACAGGTGTAATTTATTTTAAATAATAATTGTAAAGAAAACAATGCAGCTAAGCAAGATTGTTCTGTATAAAATGTCAGATAAATACATATTTTGGTCAATGAAGGCCCAAATGAGTCAATAATTCTTCACTACTTTTTGGCCCCAATCAATATAAAATCTTAAATTCTATAAAAAAATTGTCGACTAATGCAAATTTTTGTGTCCTATTCCCACCACCAATATTTACAGACGTTTGTTTAGGACTACAGATGGAAATCAGCTGTAAGCTACAATCTGGTACAAGCATCTCTGCCTTTGTGCTAAATGTAATTGTACATTGTCCTTAATAAACATTACCTTACCTTACCTGCTTACGTTGTCTGTGTTTCTACTCCTGTGCAAATCGTCCATGTCTGTAAAAATGTGTGTAAAGTTTCCAACAAATTTTACCTCCTGTAATTAGCCAAAATCCGGTATCCAACAAGAAACGCTCATTTCATGAATGAAGTAAAAAGGTCGCCATTTCCGGAAAGTCTGTTAAAACAAGAAAATTACAGACATCAAATATTCCTGTGCGAAAGCTTGTAAAAAAAAATTCAGATGTCGTGCTGGAGTAATTTAAAGTTTACAGACGTACCTAGGTAAATATTGTGCCGTGCAAATAGAACATTAGATTCCAGTGACCAATTAATCGACTAAATGACTAAATCGACTAAATGACTAAAGGACTATAGCTCTATAATAGCATGTCCATCTATAGAAGACACTTTCTCCTTCACTTTGGTTCTCCTCGAGTTTTTCTTTGCCGGAAGGTCTAAGGACAGGGAGATGCTGAGATGTGGGTTTGCTGTTGGCCAATCTGCCTTTGCTTTTGTCACCTGATGATTTTGTTTAATATTGAACAATGACTCTTTCATTGTTTGATCTCTAGTTTAATCTCTAACATTTCTGTTTTCTAAATCAACAATCTTATGAAGTTCTCAGTGGGCTTTACACAAAATGCATTCACGTGAATTTACATAAATCCATTTTCAAATGTGAAAAAAATAACTTTAGCGTTTAATATAGGCATAGCAATAGATAAACCTACAGCAGTCTCTGTTCTGTCTGCACTTTTGCTTACTTTTGAGATTTTTGCTACTGTTTCTCAATAAATTCTTCATATGTTTTATGTGAAGTTACAATGCCTTCACTGTTGCCAAAGCGTCCATCAAGCCAGATAAAAAAAAATTAAAAAGTGGTATGAATAACAGTGTAAATGGTCATAATTTATGGGTTTGCTTTATAGATATTCAAGCTAAAAGGTGATTGTGGAAAATTAAACCAAACTGATGAATAATACAATACTTCCACAGCTTCAAAATAACTGCAGAGTAAGTAGCAGATGTGCACAAATATACAGTCTTACTTAAGAACAAAAGCTGCCTAAAGCTTTTGTCTCCTCTCGCTGTAACACCTCGGTCTTAGTGCCACATCTGTCCACACCAAACATTCGCTAATGAGAAGCTAAAGGTCAGCGTGGAACATTTTAACCCGTCAGCTGGACCCCAGGCGCCTGCTGCCAGCGATATCACCAGCTCCACACTTCTGCTCGCGACTGGAGGCAAATCTAAAGCAAAAACGCACAGGAGGAGCCAAGTCATGAGTGAAGAGAGCACAGCTGGAGGGATGGAGTTGAATACCACTAAATGCATTTCCAAAACTGTGAAATTTGGCTGCTAGATTCGGGCTAAAAGCTTGGGAGTAGTGAGCCAATAGACTGACATTAAAGCTAATCCAGCCACAAGCTCTTGGACCAAGAAATTGAAAAAAGAATTTTGCCAAATCGTCATTCAAATTCTAGCAAAAACAAAGTTTATATGCTAGAATGAAAAAGAACATGAGCAGAAAGAGTAATGTCATTTTACTGAAACTGAAAAGACATTTCTTTTGACAGCTTTATCACAATTTGTGTATCAACCAATCACATTGCAGGACGCATAGCACAAACTTGTGTTAACTGAGTTACAGGACCCACAACACATCTTTGTGTTAACCTGTTACCCAATCAGAGTGTAGCACACACAGCAACATAAAATATAGTCAGACATATTAAAGTAACAGGTGGCTCGGTAGCACGCATGTCTCACAGAGCAAAGATCCCGGGTCACCCAGACCTAGTATCAAATGAAATGCTTTGTTAAAGCTGGTCAGGCACTACTGTATATGAGAAACACATATATTTTAACTATGCTGAATCATTTAACATAACAAATGTGTTAAATGTCCTAATACAATCACTGTGTTAAATTCAACACATGTTGCGTTGTCCTTACCTACTGTAAAAAAAAAAAAAAAAAATGTTCTGTGTTGTTTTTAACACATCTAAAAACACGATGTGTTTTAAGCTTTTTTCCCAGATAGCAGGAGCAAAACATGCAGTTAGCCACAATGCTAACAACAACAACAACAACAACAGATGAACTTAGTGGAGTTTGTTGAACAAACAGGACTTTATTTTGACATTGCAAACTAATTTTCAACTGACTAAATACATTAACAAAATGTCTTTTCTGAGGGAATATTGATTTAGTTTTTTGTTTTGTAGAAATTGGGTTTAATCCATTTGAACTGTCAAGAATATTATTGTCTTGTTCAAATGTTTATATTCGAGATGTGTAATTATAATTTCTCTTAAATGTGTTAATCTAATACACTACAACACAAGAACAGCACTGACGCTTCAAGAATCACAATTTGTGCAAAATGTTTCTTGCTTGTTTAAGCAAAACTGCCCTATTCAATTCAATAACTGGAAACTTGATGAAGACATAAGTTAATTTTTGTCTTGTCTGACGTGTGCCTCCACCCTACTGCTTCCTCAGTTCATTTCCTTCTTTTAAACATCTTCAGAAAACTCTAATCAGCCTTTGCAAGCACTCAGAAGAGATTTTCTATAACGATAAACCAGTTACTAAACCAGCAAATGTCAGCTCCTTCTTGACATTTGTGAGACTGATTGGTCCGGCAGAAAAAAAAAAATTAAAAAGCAGAACTGACAATTTCACCGTCCTTATCAATCTGTCTTGTTTCATGTTGTCTTCAAAGCAGCGTGACAGTCGGGTTGAGCTGATAAGGAAATGCAGAACGCTGAGAGTATCCTGGATGCTGCTGACATGGCTCTGCTCCATCCAGTCCAAAGCCAAAAGCTACAGGCAGTGGAACCGAATCAATTTCCTTTTGTTGACTCACCCTCACCAACCACTGCTGTTTGGAACAAGTTTTACAATCCTGCCTCCACTTCTCAAATATAGACAAGTGCATGTTTCTCATATCTTTATCAAATCTATATCAATGTTTAGTGTTTCACTGTTTGTTGTATGCTTAAAAAAACAGTGAACAGTATACATGTTCACTTCCTGTTCAGTTCATTTTCGGGGTTTTGCCATAGACATTAAATTAGTAGACATGCTATATTTCTCTAGTAGATGTGATGATGACGCAGATCAACTGAAAACAATGGCAGAAGTTTTTATAGATAAAACAAGATAAAACAAGCGATTCATCAAAACCATGAACAAAACTGCCTGATTTGTGTCTTATGAAGCTTTATTGAACAACATAGACAAGGTTATTATTTACTGTATTTCCCAAAACTGATGCATTCATAGGCAGGAAATGCTTTTCAAACTCCATCAGTCGCCAACATGACTCAGACGCTCCTCCACAGAGAAGTGAAGCTAAAAGTACAACTTTTATTTGGTGATGTTTAGGTCATTTTTCTGCTGTTCTCACCAGTAACATGTAAAAGAGGACGATAAGTGGACATGAAAGTCTTAAATGATTAACTAGATCAGAAATATTTGCTAGCCGTTAGCGGTTTTATACACAAATTTACCTAGGCTACAACAAAACACAAAAACGTTTGTAAACTCAACATTAATTTGTAACGAGCAGTGTTGGGTGTAACTTAGTTACTCTAATTAGATTACATTTTTGAGTAACTAGTCAAATTAATTACTATTTTAACAGTAACTAGCCACACACTTAGTTACTGTGAAAATACTTGTCATTAAATTACAGTTAGCCTACTAACAAAATGCACTTAGTTACATTTAGGTTAAAATAAAATTACAAAAGTGTGAGATAAAAACGACAAGTCCGCAACTTAAACAGTGCCCAGAATCATTTTAATGTTGATTTTACTAAATTTTAGCCAATTTAAGCAACTCGTTTGTGGTTTGCCTAACCCTAACCCTAACCCTAAAGGAAAACAAACGGGAAAACATTCTGGAGTTCTTTAAAACACACCGGACTAGCTCAGATGCTAAGTGTTCACTAGCACCAGAGCTATTGAACAACTGCACGTCTACTAATTATACTGTAGTAGTTAGGGCACAGCCCATGTCTTTGTTTCTATATTTGACATTATGTATTTCTTTGATTCCACATTTGCTGTTGTAGTTGTTGAGCTGTGAGTGATAAAATTGTTCTAATTTTTTAAACATGCTCTTGTAAACTTTATTTTCATGTTTTCTAAGTTCCAGTGTATAAAATAACAGGCCACATGTGACTGTTACGTGTTACTCATTTCAGCTGTTGGCTGGTCACAAAGGACATGATCAAACTAATCTTGTCTGATGTGCTGCAGAAATGCTCAAAACAAGTCTGGATGATTTATGGACCCAATGCAAAAGATCTCTGTGATCCAAATGACTTCACAAATCTGGGACAAGAATAGCAACTCACAGACAGAAATACTGCTAATACTGCTAAACTGGCCACTT
The DNA here is from genome assembly GCA_038363315.1 of Mugilogobius chulae. Classification (NCBI taxonomy): domain Eukaryota; kingdom Metazoa; phylum Chordata; class Actinopteri; order Gobiiformes; family Gobiidae; genus Mugilogobius; species Mugilogobius chulae. Next base: position 1,918,376 of record CM076396.1, read on the forward strand.
TAGTTCTTTTATACATTGTGTCTTAAATACTCTATGTAAGTTGTGATTTCAAAAGATAGTTACAACAGAATGTATAACACTAGAAAGAGGCCGAGCACTGGTTTCCTCATGTTAGCTTAATTGTCTCCACAGAGATGTTGTGAAGCTAGAGGAAACAGTCATGCTCGCTAAGCAGCACTTGGGGATTTTTTAGCCCAGATTTTAGAGCAAACTCCACACAAGAAACATAAGGCCTTGGCAGATAATGAGCTATAGTACAAGATGAGATACATACTGTATAAGGTTGCTCAAGGTTATAGTTTTAAATTACAAAATACAAAATAGTGTTTCTGATTTATTTTTGAGCAAGCTTGAACTGCCATTTTAGCTTTCACATTCAAGACAATAAACACATAAATCATTATAGTGAACATCCTTTAGCTACAGTAGTTCTGACCAAGCCTGGCAAGAAGATCTAGAGATGGGATCCTTGAGCGCTCTCCTGAAGAATCAACAATACGTTGATACTTATGTTGATATGTTGATTCTTCTCGCGCTTGTGCAACATGTCAACCTCATCCATAATGAGCCCTGCCTAAAGTCGTAACAGAGTCGCTGTGGCGCACAGACATAAGGAGAGAAACGACAACAACAAAAAAGTTTTACAATAATCCTTGTTCTGGCCTCAAAATTGGGCCAAAACTCCTGTAGTGTGCAGAAGGCTTAATTCATGGCAGAAACAGACACACTAACATTCCCTCTCTCATTCATTCACTAGGGAAATTTTACAGTGTAGCCAAATGACCTGCATGTTTTTGTAGGTGGAAGAAAGCAGGAGGACAAGTGATGCACTGATTCGATACTGGGATTGAATATTGTTGCCGATCTATAAAATTTAGCAGTATCAGATATCAGTCATGTAATAGTTGTGCCTTTAACTAGATGCAATTATTTACTGGATGATTTTGATCCAAAGTGTCTCATAATGTTTGAAATTTTACTCAAATACTGAGTCGCTATTTAAATTAATATTTACAGTTAGATACAGTAGCACAATATGAACAATCTTCTATCAAGTTAACTGAGTTTGGACAATTAAAAAGCTATTTTCAGTCCCCCCACACTGGTGTGACAAATACTTAAAACCACAGTACTAAAATTGGTATCAGAACCAAAAAAGCTGGAACGACGCATGCAAACTCCACCCGGTTGAGATCATGAGATGTTTATTTGATCAGACCCAGGATATTAATCTACAATCTCCTCCTATTTGGAAAGCCAGAACTCTAACCACTCTGCAGTAGTTCAATAACAAATGTCAATGATTATTTGATATAAAGGTAAAGACTTTTGGAAGATGCTTTGATGACAAACTTCTTCTGTTGTATAAAAGTGACAACCAATACCAGTCTCTCCAACACTTTGCCAATACATAGTGTACCTTTTACAACACAAAGCAGCCTTTTTTCATTACAATTTCTTTTCTCTGAGCCTGTCCATGCTTTAACATGATGAAAATGTAACAGTGACAGGTCATAATAGCCATAGGGGACCGAACGCTACTTGTTAATTGACACAATCCTTTGCACGCCTTCTTTTGTATCCAGAGGAGAAGAAAAGCACATATTGTCAGACGGAAACTCCCTTGAGATGCACTGCAAATCTAAAACCTGCGCAATGGGGAATGGAGCGGACAGGTGTAAATGAAAAGTTGTCAGCCACAAACAAGTGCTCTTTTGGGTTCTCCTTAGCTATAGAGGACTTGACGCGACCTTTCGACCTCTCTCCGGAGACTGGAGGATGGGATGGTGTGACGGTGATGAGTAGGGAAGATGACAGGCCCCCTATATGTGATTTGCTGTCGTACGATTCCTTGTCTTGGAACAGAAAATGCACCAAAAGAGGATGTAATCATAGAAAATAGCACCTTGGTGACTGGAGAGCTGCTTTGGTATGCATTAACAAGAAGAAGGGCAGGCCGGTACAGGTTGCGTCTATAGGTTGTGTTAAAAATAAAATGGAAAGATGTGACAATGTTTTGCGTCACTCATAACTGATGTATTTCAACGCTATACATTTGTGCAATTTTCAATGTGACGCAGTTGAAGTTTGAAACAAACAATTATAGTTTGGAGCTTGCAAGTTGATGTTTGGATGTCAAGGAAGTTAGCACATTTTGAATACCTGAGATAACAGAATAATCCAAAGAGTCAGCAAAAGACAATGGAGATTAACACTGACCGCCCGCATACTGCAATGGCAGAATTCCATTGTAAATTCCTAGCTGGAAATCCAATTTGAATTTTTTCTGTATTATTTTAAACAACCATGTGAATTTTCTCAGCAATTGAAACTGGAAAACCAGGAGTATGGAGACAGTCACGAATAACTTGGTTCTGAATTGTTACTTTGGTTGTTTTTAAAGCAGATTAAGAGATGAGAATACTGTATGTTTGTGGAGAAAATTATAGTACTTAAAATTGCAGCCATTGCCATTTGCAAATTGGGCCCAGTCAGTGCAATTTCTCTGGTTTGTTCTTCAACAAACTAAGGTCCTAACCAAGCCTGGTGTTCCTTACTTACATGCCTCTTAAGTTAGGATTTGTCCACATTTCATAGAAAGAGTGAAAAGGTTTCACTTTAGGTTTTAGATGAATAAGGTAAACCAAGATCAAAAAAGCTTTTGATATACCATGATCAAAGACTTAATTCATAATTTCACAAAAAGTTTGTTGAGAAAGCTTCATTCCAGCTCATGCCAGATAAATCTTTGTTTAACTCTGATTTGAGTTCTTCCACAGTATCCATCTGTAACTCAACTCGGTGAAAGCTTTTGGAAAAGGTGGGATGTTTAATGAAATACATCTAGCTGATTGGGTGTGCGGCTGACCTCATTTATGTTTAACCAGTCACAGCAATGAATCATAATGGCGTATCTGACGTCCGCATGGCAGACATTGCAGACCCCCGTCTGCAGTGTGATTGGGCCGACACCCCGCTGCGTCGGACTTCAAACCAATTGGGCTGCTGGAAGGCCAGATGGGTTAGCCAGAGTTTGTGAATTCTTAAATATTGCGAGATAATCCATCTGGCTGGCCAGGTTATCATTCTTTGTTATTACCTAATTTGATACTAAACTATCTGTTCATTCTAAACAAAACCCTAGTTCATGTTCAAAGGATATTTAGGTTTAGTAATTATTAAATGGTACCAAACTTTAACGTAACGCTAATGGAGCTCAACAGTTGCTCGCTACAAAGATTGTTGTGGTTCCAGTAGTGTTGTAGTTCTTTAGTCTTTTAGTTGATTAATCGGTCGACCAAATATTTCATTAGTTGACCCATTAGACTCATTCGATTATATGGTTTTATATTCAACAGCACATAAAAGTAGTGAATTAGCTGAAAATTAGCTTGCCTTTTTACATTTGACATGAACACACACACTTATTTATTCATTTTCTGTATCATTTTGTTTTTGCATGAACTCCACAACATTTTTAGTCTTTCCGAGCATAGTTTGGGTTAAACGAATGAGCAGATCAGAAGATATTTTTTAGCTTCCTTTTGTGTGTTTGGTTGACCAAGAATTTCTTTGATCGACTACAGCCCTAGATTCTAGAAATAAGTAATTTTTACCATGGCAATTAGAGAAGTTCAGAATCTATTGTTTTATTTGTCACTTTGTCACATTTACCAAAACTAAATAGAAAATATAGCTAGAATTGCATTGCCTGGAGAATCCAGCCTCACCGCTGCACCAGCGGATGAGTCTGGTCGCCCCCCGAGTCAACTGGATTTCTAGGGCGGAACAAAGCTCACCTAACAGACAGCGGAGGGAATCAGAGAAGAGCATAAAGGCTTCTACTGCCGTAAGCAGTTGGGATTTCTCTCGCGCTGTCATCTGCCGGTAAGGGCGTTCCCCTTACCGGCTCGAGCCGACTGCACTGCCTTGACCATCTTGAACACGACTATTGACGCGATGTCTTTTTGGTAATTTTAAAACGGCATTTACCGGTGAATGGAACAAACTCTCGGTTTTCCGGTGCGCCATGTTGCTGCGCACAGCAGGAACGTTGTTAGCAAAAACCACGTGACTGAAATAAACGATTTTCATTGCACGGTACAATCTGGATTTCGAAGGAAACGCCCTTGGAGGGGAGGGCGACCAGACTGACATTTTCTCTGTGTAAAAATACAGAGAAATGTCATTCTGGATCCCAGGCAAAGAATTGCAAGCGTAGATTATGAATTTTTGTGTATGTCAGCAGTAAGCCAGACATAAACTCCTCTCTTTAGCACAGCAGCAGAGTTACATAAGTGGTTGGCGTTAAAAGTATTTCCTGGTTGGACAGTGTTTTTCTCACAGATGTGGGCCCAGCGAGGCGAGCGCTGAATGACTAATCCACTTCTTGACCTTACACACCTCCCGTTGTTTGAGCAGCCCCACCTCATTGCCGCCGGTAAATGTTGGCATTAGCATTTTGGCATTTCCACTGTTTGTCCTCGTTTGCATTTGTGCTTTTTACAGCGCTTCAAATCGAGTGGGCTGCCAGGGAATATTTACAAATCATTTTATATATATTCTGAGTTGGAATGTGCAGGTTAAGAAGAATCCGAGGTAAACTTATTGTATAAAATAAGAGTCTTTAGAGTAGGGCTTGGCGATAATGACGATATTCAGATGATATTATTTCAAACCAAGCATCTAGCATGTCATTAAGTGTATGAGTTGAAGAAGAAGAATCAGAAAAATTGGACATTCTCGGTCGACTTAAGACGTGCTACCAATCGATTAGTCGACTAAAAGCAAAACTAGGCTCTGTGTCTCAATGCCCTGACCAACTATTTGACCCAAACTGCATTCACAAGGCTCAAGTTCAGATATTTGTATTCCAATTAACTATTAATAAAGAAAAAAAATAAATAAATAAATCAGGGGGGGGGGGGGTTAGCTGTCTCATTTCTTAGACACCTATAAGTGATATATTGACCAAAATATCATTGGTTAATTTTATACACACATCAAGTAATTTTCTTTAATTTTTTTTTTTTTTTTTTTAACTGTCTTCTTGTTGCCTCCTTTTTTACTACGATATACTTGATATTCCTTTTTTGCATCAAGACAATATTCATGATATTATCTAAAATTTGATATCTTGCACACCTTTAAAGTTGGCTTTGCGTGACCTGGGTGGGTGTTTAAGTTCCCACTAACTATCTACAAAAACAGTGGTTCTCAAACTTTTCACATCAGGTAATAGTGTATTGGATGTATACAGTGCTTTTCAGGACAACCAGTGACACTTTACATTATACTTCTATACCCACAGTTGCCCTGGGGCAAACATTAAAACCAATGTGCCCTTGTGCACAGACCTCAGACCTCGAAAGATTCTGTAGCGAGTCTACTTTTGTCAGGTGTTGCAGCGGTCTGATGAGACTTTCAAGTCATAATACAAGCATTCTCATGGGAATCCATGTGAATCTGCGTGGTTTGGGCAAAGACTGACCACTGTGGACTAGAGCTGGCGAACAAGGCACTTCGCAAGAAACTCGGACGTGTCCCAAACCAAACTAGCCTTGCATTCAACGTACGAGAGGCGTAAAACAATGGTAAGCCATAGATAAGGCCGTTCTAAACTTAAGACCTAAGGATTAATCCAAAAGAGAACCAAAACATTAAACAGAGTGGTCTCTAGATAAAGCAAATATTCAAACTGCATATGGTTTCAAGTACCACCATTTGAGAAACATTGATCTAAACATGAACAAAACAAAGCCTTTCAGCTAGATACTCCTGATCATTAACTATACTCAAGATGTATGAGACAATGCATCAGTCACTGCATTACACAAGCTCACATCTATTCATGACTTTACAGAAAGTAAATGAAAAAATAAAACCATGTAGAGTAAAAATCAAGTCAAACAAGTCAAAAAAAAGCCAAACCAAAAATAATTGTGCAATCATGTATTTTATATAAGTGATGCACAATAAAGGTGGGGTACCTGATTTTCACACTGCAAAAACGTTATAGGTTTTAAATCTTACAACTTCCCATCATAAAGCTTTCGACTAATGGTTAATATCTATATGTATTCATTGAAGATGGGGGTATAGCTTATAAATGTCTTTTAACAAACAATAAAGTGGAACTGGAGTGACCACCCCAAGCACAGCCAATCAGAGAGCTGCATTTGGCTCCTGATGAGAACTAAAATTTTGTATTATTCAGTTCAGACAGTACTCAGAGGTCTCATTTTTTCCATATTTATCATATACTTTTTAGTTTAAAGCACAAAGTTTACCAATTTACTACTAAAAAGTTAGCTACCCCAACTTAAGAAAAGGAGCTCATTGGTCATGTTTTATTTACAAAAACAACAACTAATCTTCAGATTAAAGATGCTCTACACGATCTTTGTCAACTTAAAAAAAACAAACAGAGCTAATTTATTTTAACAACAGCCCACATTGTTTGCTCACTTACCTAATGCATTTGGTGCTTCCTATATTATTTCATGGAAGAGTTTTTCAAGACTTTCAGAAAGAGCTGTGTGGGTATGCTAACAGGAAATACTGTGATGCTATAAAAACAGTGATAAGTGCATTAGATTTTAAGGAACAAATGGTCTAATATAAGACAGAGAAGGGTCACTGCAAAATATTTTTTTACCCTAATAGATACTTTGCAATGTATCTGTATCGTTACGAGTGTTTTCTGCTTCACTGATTCAGAAAATACTATACTATCAACTCACCTAGACATTTTTTCTCTGTGTCTTTTCGTAGGCAGACTTGTTTCCTTTGGCTTCATCTGACTTCAGGAGATAAAATCACTGACCAGTCTGACATGGATCCATACAAAAAAAGAGAGATATTTCAGCACTGTGGTTTCTATGAGAAGCTGAAGCCAAGGTGAAAAATGCAGCTTCATGTGCAGCTAAGCCTATAGGTTCAATTCATTACTGAAAACAGCAGAGATTGCAGCACAAGTTATCCAGTGGAAGACAGCTTTAGAATAGATTGGCTCTGTAGCTTAATAGTGAATCGTGAAGGCAACACAACCTGGTCTAAAGAAACAAGGACACCACCAGGCAAAGATACAGATCAAATCTGTGGGAAGGTAACCTTAATCACAGCGTGCTTTCCAAGGTAGCTTCTTAGTTTTAAAATACCTGTGACTGAATAAATTGAGGAGATAAGGAGATTGTGGGTTTGAATCCGGCTGGTGGAGTTGTCTCTGTGTACTTCAGCTTCTCATGTATTGGTCAACTGGATCACTATAAATTCCATATACAGAATGAATGAGAGCACAAGGTGTTCCCCGCCAAATGACTGTAATGTTCAAGTCACCCGCCACGGCTAATTTAAGCAAGTGATAGAAAATGAATGAATGATTTTGATCTTAAAGATTTTGCATATCTCTTCTCAGGATAGTTAAAACCAAGTAAGCCTCACAAACAAGAGCCTTTAAATTGAAAATTATTCCCAGATGACAGTCACAACTAGTCAGGCTAGCGCCACCTAGTGCCTCCGCTCAGTTTCATTTCACTCCAGCAACTAGGTCAGGATAGTCCGTGTTTGTTGCTGCTTGAATCGAGCTTGAGAAACGAACAACCAATCAGCGAACAAAAATTAAGCGGTGTCAAATTCAAGCATCTGTTTGTAGTTCTGCAAGTTTGCCGTTAAAGTAGAAATTACCAGAAATTTTGTTTCAAAAATCACCTTTTTATGAGTGATGGTGCCGCTCTAGCCTGATGTGTCAGCCGCTTTCAATTCACTCGGAAACCCTAACGTCCATGACTGATGTGTTGGTCGCAGTACATACATAACATCTGGTAACAAACAATTGGCAGTGATTAGTGAATGCAAAAAAGGACCCGCCTACCATAGAACAAACTAGCTCCAATGTGAGACGTCAGACGGTTTCCACGAGTGAAATGAACCCGACTGATACATCAACTTGAGTTCAACAGAAACATTGTCAGTTGACTACAGCTAACAACTTCTGCAACGGTTTTGGACGCAAGCGAAAGGAAAAGGACATAGAAGATTTAACTTTGAAAAATGTTATCTTTGCATTTCTTTAGCATGCCTATGAAAATTCTGCTTGATATATTACGAGGAGGGATGTAATGATATGCAAATCTCACAATGCAATATTTTCTATATGAAGCTCATCAAATTATTAAGGGCTGTCAATATTGAAATTATGCTAACAATATTTCATTTTTTTTATTATTCAGTGATTCCTTTTCTTGGTGTAAATTTATAGCTTCAGACTAAATTGCTATCTCACAAATCACCAATAAGTGTTATATTGTTTTTTAAAGCAAGTCTTGCTGTTTAATATTGTCAGGTGATGACGACGATATCGCAATATCATGATTAATATTGTTACAACCTTAATATTTACACAATAAAATCATAACTTTCACATTTTTAATCCCTGTGTTTTGTTTATGTATTTGTTAATATATTCACACGAAGATTAGTTTGCACTGCAGTGTCTCTGTTTGTTAATGTTTATTAAATCCACATCTGTTGTTGTTGTTAGCATTGTGGCTAACTGCTGTTAGCATACCAACACATATTGCTGTGAAAAATTCTTAAAATATTTCAGATGCTCAGAATGCATTAGGTAAATGAGCAAAACGTAGACTGATGTAGGAAGTTAACATGAAGACATTTTAAGGAAGCCAAAATTGGGTACAGCACCTTTAAATTCATTAATAAAATAAACTTTAAAATGACATTTGAAGTTCTTCATTTGTGTCCTGAACTTTTCCCCAATCGGGTTCTAGGGTGTCATTGGAAACAGACACGCTGCCTGCCCTCTGCAGCAGGTCAAAAGCTCACTTTTCACTGATCTCATTACAGACAGTGGCATTTCATTAGCCAGGACCTATCATAAAGCACCATTATCTCTCCATCTGATTGAGTCTGCTCCTCACAGCCTCGCAGGCCCACTATAAATGATGGCTAATCTAATCCTGGAGCGCGGCAGGTCCCAAGTGAGGAGACGAGCCGGGAACAGAGGGGGGAGGAGCTTAGAGGTGTCATGGAAACGCAACAAGGTGTAAGACTGTGTTTGTGTTTCTGCTGCAGTCAAGACAAAACTATAATGTATGTTTGTACTTTTTAAAATCTCTTTGGGCTACATGATGGGAAAGATTAGAGACATTTGGAATAATGTAGAAGGCTATCAAATAAACTCTAATGAGAACAATGTTTTTTTTTTCTTTCATTTAGCATTGAATGTCATGGATGAGCAGTCTAAAACTCAAATGTAGATTAGGCCAAAATGATCAAAGTCAGAGTTAATCAAGAGCCACGTTTTAAAATAAAGCTCTGACTATGTTGTACACACCATTGAAAGTATGTTCACATTCATTCTTTGATATTGTTTTCCATTACTTAGGCCTGTGTGTGATTGAAGAAAAAGTGAATAAATATGGGTAACTCGGGTCAGACTGTCCTTTCCAGAAAAATGTTCTTGCAATTGTATGTAATTTGCTGCATTCCCAGTAAATCTTAGGTTATATAGACACTAGGTTGTAAAAAGCTTCTCAAATTGTTCTGTGCAGTTTATTATTGAGCCATCGTCCGAAATCATGCTGGGGACTAAGCTGTACTCGATGTATCGATATCGGGATATATCATGACAAGTCCATTGGCAATGCGCGTATTGATGCAGAGGGGTATCGGGATACTTAAAAATTTTACACTTCTGAGCCTGTATTGCTGCTTGAAGGCTGAAACTATTGAGCTGAAAAATGACTTATCTGTTGGACACTTGTATCTAACATAAAGAGCCGTGTGAAATTACAGTTTTCTCTATTTTGTTACTCTACATAATCAAAGTTACATTCTGAACGTTGATTTTAGAGAGGGTTATATGCTACAAAATTTTTTACTTTTCTATAGTTTTCTTCTAAACTTTATTGATTTGGCATGTCGAATTTGTTTATTACAAGGCTGCTGTTACAAGTTGAAAATTTTAATGAATTAAATTTTTTTCAAAAAAATATTCTTTACTTATTGTATTGAGGAACTTAAATCGGGCAAACATGTATCAGGATATGTATCGTATTGTGACCCTTGTATCGATATACGTATTGTATCGGAAGGCTCTTGGCAATACCCAGTCCTACTGGGGGCCGCATGAAATCATCGCAGGGGTAGCTTTTGGCCCCCTGGCCACCAGTTTGAGACCCCTGTTAGTACAAATGGTTGGTTTCACTTTCTAGAATTTGATGATGATGTGCAAAGTTTGAGAACTGTAGTGAGTTTATACTGTTATTACTGTAGTGTAGGTGCTAAAAAAACAGCACTCCCCAGTTCAGACTATTTTCAATCCACAGAACAATGTGTTTACTTATCTGAGACTCAATTGTGATTCCACTTTAATTAGATCTAAAATTACAAAATTAGTTGCTTGGAAACGTTCAAGTCAGACAAACAGACTTTGGAAATGAACAACTTAAAGATGATGAATTGTACTACATCCTTATATCTGTAGACAGAGAGATAAATATACACTTTAAAAAAATCTATGCTAAAGCCAAGGAAACTGAACCAAAAGGAGTGCAAAAATGCCTTTTTCAACTCACAAATCTAGCAAAAAATGGCATGCTACAAGTGTACTTCCTGGTTTTGGAGAACATCATAGTTTAAATATAGCTGAAACTAATTTTGTCAGATTTTCTCTGACAGATACTGTGGTCTTTTTTTTTTTTTTTTTTTTTTTTTTTTTTTTTTTTTTTTTTTTTTTTTTTTTTTTTTTTTTTTTTTTGCTATTAATTTTTTTGTACCCCTTATGTCATGTTATGTCAAGTTATTTTATTACATTAAATCATAATGGCATTTAATAATGTACAGGTAAAAGTCGTGCCTAAGCATCTCTCTCCTGGGAAACTCAATGACCGCGAGGAGTTTCGACCTCTCAACCTTTTCCAATGGCGTGGGAGGCATATGAACAGATAATTAACTCAATTATATCCAACTGCACCCTTATGTTATAGGCTTTAATTAACAACGGAAAACTGACCTGCTATTATGATGATTTATGGATCTTTCACACACCAGAGGGTCCGAGCGCGGCGGCGGTGGAACATGAGGAATCTACAGTCGTGTTCATGTAGAGTCAAACTGTAAAAAAAAAACAGCAGACATGCATGAATATATATGAGCAATTACACAAGTCCTATTTCAGAACCATAATGTGGAACAAAGCTTTTCCACGAAGATAAGCAGATGGCAGACGCTCCACCATGAAAGTTATGCAAAACAGTATGTTCAAGTACTCCGTGTTTGCTTTATTATTGTGTTAATTATAATGAACGTGATAACCCAACCAAACCCTAAATATATCAAAGCACTTATGATAATCTATGCATGATTATGTTGATTGGTCAATATTATGCACATATAGATAGGGATGCACTGATTAGATCGGACATCGTTGTTGATCCAGAGAATTTTGCTGGATCGGGTATCAGGTTCTATGATATTGGTTCAACTGATACAATTATTGTGCCTTTAATTGGGCATAATGAGAGTAATTTACCAGCTGATGTTCTTCTAAAACATCTCATAATGATTGACATTTATTGGACTGTGTTTTTATTTATAAAAGGAATGAATTTTAGTATATTTTCAGGTTTGATTTATGAAAATTTATCAATTTATTTGACTGGAAATTGACTTTTTAGCATGTTTTTATGTACAAATGTCATTACTAATGAAAAACACATAAACACAAAAACAAACATCTAAGTCCTCAAACAAAAAGACAGTGTAAATTGCGCGTGTAAAATCCCATCGCTTGCTGCTCGGAGTGTGGTCTCTCATTTCTGAAGCTTCTCCTGCTGTCACCTGCGCGTCTGAGTCTGAGCCAGGCTTTGAAGTGTTAAGTACCATCACTCTGCTCTTCTCATTACAGCTAAACATTTCTACCTCCTGCTACCGACACGAAATCGTCCAACAGTGGAAGGAGAAAGCCCTGAGGATGTCACAGTCGATACAACGGAGCCTGAGCAAAGCAAAGACGTTAATATGAAACTTTAGTTCTGACGCCAGGAAGAGACACGCAAACACACATATGGTAGATTTAATTGATTATATGTTCAAACTGAATGTACATCAGAATGAAAAAACTATGACTTGTAAATTATAAGAAATGATTAGTGTACTGATATGTTTAAATTGATTCTTTTCTCAGTGTTAGTAAAACAGTCGTGCAGATTTGGCATTTTCTTACACTGACAAATGACTAAATATCACAAGAGAAGTGTCTTGTCCAGAAATCTAATGTCAGAGATATATAGGACTCAGCTTCACTCAGTTACATTTTCTTCAGTAGCTTTGTCTGATGTTTTACTCATGTACTTGTGTAATATAGATAAAAATTACAATGGGTCCCCAGCAGGGTTGACAGATTTTTAGAAAGCATCCTAGCCACTGAAAAAAAAAAAGCCCAAAACAAGCTACCTCAAGTACTCAACAAAAAAGTAATTTTAAAAAATTAAACATGATATGTCACAGTAGAAGAAGGGTTAATGTACTTTAATTGTATTTTATCGTTAACAAAGGATTTAAAGAATGAAAATATGGTAAAAGTCTACATTTCTGTCATTAGTGAGTATATTTTCTTGATTCAAAGTAAAAGTGCTAAGAATTCTCTTGTTTATGACGTCATTGTCAAAATTCATATATACCACAACACATAAATAGCGTTTATGAGCACAACTTCACGCCTTTTTTACATAAATATTTTACGCCGTATATATCCGATATCACGTTTTGGTTGCAGCCACGTGTGTACTTGTTTAACAGGTGAGCTTAGACTTCAAGTTACTAAAGTGGGTAAGTTTTGGGCTGGGCTTGGGGTAGGTTAAGATAAGGATAATGATTCCATTAAAATTAAATAAACACTAAATTAAATTACCACTTTTCCAGTTTTGCTAAAAATGTATTTAATCCAAAGAAACCTTCAACTTCATTTTCTTGAGGGCCAGATTTTTAAGAGGGTCATGGCCCCTGAGCAGGGTAAAGTCACAAATTGTTAGCACTTATGACAAAATTTTTGGTGTTGCACTAAACATCTATTGTACAGGAATCTGTTTTAAATAATGTTAAAAAAAATACATTTACAAACTTATGAGGATGGGGTGAGGGACGGATCAGATCTTTGAAGACTTTAAGTTGAAAAGGCCTGCATTTGCCTGAAGGTTCTTGCAGGAAATAAATAAGCGACATGGAATATTAATATTTCACTTTGAATCAATTGAGCTTTTTTTTTAGATTTAACTTGCAATCATCCAACTGTGATCTACAGAAAGAAGCTGCCGAGCCATGATATGTTTCCATTGTAACGTAACCAAAAATAGACCATCCTACTTTGCTGAGGTCAGTTAAAATTAGCTACAGCCCCTATAGTTTATTAAACCTTTCTGAGATGCATTAACAGTGGCACGTATAAAAGCTACAGCATGGCTAGTCGTTACATAAGATTAGTGAGTTTCTCATGATGTCTCTACGGGACGCTCTAGTCTAATTTAGATCTGAGGCTTAGTCTTTACTGCATTTCTGTTCTGCCTGTAAGAGAAAAGACACAATAATGCATGATTTGTTACAAGGGCCATATGAGCAAGCATGTATCTTCCTTATTACAACTGCATGTTTGTATATATGTGCTCTTGATAATCTTTTCTCTAGCATCTTATGTTTAGAATAAAAATATCTGTATCAGTCAAGCGTTTCAATGTCAGGAATTTAGTCAGAGTTAACTAACCAACAGCGGCAGAGGCAATGCTCCAGAAGCAACACAATCTCCAAAGAAAACGTAAATACAGTATACAACGAAATGTCAAAACATACAATGGACACATTTCATACCTTTTTTACGTCAATATGGTATGAAAAGCCAGAACGTGAAATAATCACGATTCGGTTAAAGCCACATTTTCTTTGGTTTCACGAGTAATTTAGGCTCAAGTTACTAAATGGGTAAGTTTAGGACTGGGGCTTGTGGTAAAACGGCTAAATCTTAACCTAACCCTAACCAACGAATTTTGGTTGAAGCCAGGTGGCGACATTTCCTTTGGGTTTGATTGAGAACAAAGTTTAAAAGTAGCTGACTGTTCAGAATCTAATTGATTTATACTCCAAAACAGGAGATACTGTTAGATAAGATAAAACAAATACACAAAAATCCAGAGACTCATATAACAACATTGCTCTCATAAATCATGCTTAATAAACTTATTGCACAGTTAGGACTACTGTAGGTCTCAAATAATTAATTACATTTTTCTTTTTTTCTTTTAAGACAGAAACTTAATAATTATTAAGAAGTATCTGAATAATATTGCAATTAGAAATGTTTTTTTCTGACACTGGACACATATTTTTAGTATCAGCTCTACAGGACTTGAAGCAGCCCTCATTACACTTTGTTTTTGTCACTTCCTGTTTCCTGTTGACAGAAGAATGTAAATTTTGGAGCTCCAAATGTTGTTTTGTTCTAGTTTTGGTTGATGCCGAGGAGATGTTGTCAAGAAAAAGACTTCCCATGTGTGAAGAAACTGTATAAAAATACTAGCCAAGAAGCAACTGACTTAACTGTTGAATATTTAGCAGTTTGTTCTGTGTAAATAAGGATTCTGTGAAATGGAAATGGCTCTTCAAAAAGAAAGCAGTCAAAAGCCACAACACTTGCTCTCATTACGCTGCATTCAAAATAGTAAACAATTACATTCTATTTATATATGGAAACATAACTTACAGCTTATTTCTAAAACTTGTTTACTAAATTGCATCCAAAAAAGTGAAAGGTTAATTTTGTTTTTTGGTCAGAATTAAGTATAAGAACCAATGCTTAAAGATGATTGGAAAACTGTAAGAATCGACTGTTAATTAAGTCACTGTCAGTTTGGAGCAGAGGTGGGACCAAGTCACAGTCTTAAGTAAGTCTTTTGCCTCAAGTCTAAGTCAAATCAAATCAATTTATTTTTGTATAGCCCAAAATCACAACAACAGTCGTCTCTGAGGACTTCCCAAGATTATTAATTTTAGCAAATATGAATAATAGGAAATAAAAAAAACAATACATATTCAATGAAACAATACACATTCAATGAAACATTTGATCTAGCATGTCAAAGCAGATTATTAGTAGAGCAGATGAATGATTGTCCAGAGCATCCCCTGTCCTTAGACCCTCCTTCTCGGCAAGGAAAAACTCAAAAAGACCCTAAGGGAAAAAGAGAAACCTCGAGGAGAACCTCAGTGAAGAAGGGATCCACTCCCATGGACGGACAGGCTGTAGATGTAACTAAGACTAAAGTTATAGAGTTTATGTTTGTGGAGCCAGAGTCCATAAGCAGAGGGAAACAACTCAAGTCAAGTCCAAGTCAGAGCCCCAAAAGTCCAAGTCTAGTCCAAGTCCTCTGCTTTATGCTTCAAGTCTTTTCAAGTCTTTAAATCAAATTACCAAATACATCTTGCATTTCTACAATTTCAACTAATTCAATAAATATTGCCATTTGAAATAACTTTCTGGTCACAAAAAAGAAATGAGGAGGGACATGTTTTAGTATGTTAGCTTATTATTGTGTAACTTTATTCTTGATGCTTCTCAAGTCAAAAACGTTCAAGTCCAAGTCAAGTTCCAAGTCTCAATCCATTTTATCAAGTCAAGTCTCAAATCATAGAAATAGTGACTCAAATCTGATTTAAATCTAAGCCCACACCTCTGGTTTGGAATGAATAAAGACAACTTTAGGTTTTTCTGATTCAAACTCAGTTTAAGGTAAACTTTATTGTCCCAATAGGGAAATTTGGGGAAAATTCCCAAATACTGTATGTTTTTCAATTTTTAACATTGACATTTTAAGCACAATAGAGGGGTTATTTGTTTATCAACATGGGTAATACGCGCAAACGGATAGCACAAAGAGCCACGACTAGTGCTACAACTTGTGCAGCGCTTCTGTGCTGTGCTAACTACAAAAGTTTATCAGTGTGCAAAAACAAAAGTTATGCTGCTAAATCAAGAGTGACAAAAATGCAGAGAAAAACATTTCAGGAGCCAGACATCCGTCATACTAGTTCATACCTGATCGAAACAACTAGCAGCCAAGACGGACAGTGTATCTAAAATCGTTATTCTTCTACATGTTACCCACCCTGTGACAGGCCTCTGAGTCGGTTTAGTTGAGCTATTATTTACACTATAAATATGACGCTAAGCAAACCCTCGGGATCACAGACAGAGATTAACTGTTACATCAGTTTTACAATAGTCTCTCTGAAAAATAAATGAATGAAAAAACACAATTTTTGTGAGCCAAAGTAATTTACTTTTAAATATTGGGCATGCAGTTTATTGTTCACCAAGGTAAGAAACACATAGACTTATCAAGCTTGTAGGACTTATAGGAGGTTATTTTGCTAATCAGCTAGTTAGACAATTTTTCTATTGATTAATAATTGATTACTTAAGGTTGCAAAAGTCACTTGATTACAACATTTCACTTGAGAGCGGTCTGGAGGTGTAGATTTAAAGGCAAGCTAGCATTGCGTTTGTTCAATCTGATGTTTTTCTAAAGTCTTGGCATGTTTTAAGCCTATAAAGTCCAAATAATGACTATTCAAATAATGAATTAGTTTACATTTATTTGCAGCCCTTGTTGCAGCCCTTTAAGCTTTCAAGACACACGTCCAATTTTGTAAGTAGCAATCACAACTGCCATGGAAATAGACAGATTACGCAAATATAACTGGCTTCAGCAATGATAAGAAGGGCACAAACTCAATAAAATGTACACTACTTTTGTCATGAAGCTGCAGTCCAATCTCGACAGCTTGGCCAACTTTGTAACAGAAACCAAATTAACAATGACTCCAAAAAGACTTCTGAATTGCATCACCAACAGATAATAAAATTGAATAACGTCTCAAAGCAAAAAGACTTGAATAGATGCAAGCATTTTCTTGTTTACGGTTAGAACATGACTGTAATTCTTTTTGATGATCTCTTGTGAGGTGCAGACTACAATGTGTAAGAAATAATTGCATCACACCTGAGCTGGAGTGCAACAAAATAAATAAATAATTCATCAAATGCGGCGTGGCGGATGCGGCTGCCCCTGCCAGGCCTTTGGGGCGCAGCCAGCTTCAAAGGAACACAATACAGTCCCACAACAAGACAAAAGCTTTTATGAGTTTTGACAAAGGCAGCAGTTCAGTGTCTGGGGCAGCTCCAGTCTGCACCTGTAGAAATCACTCAAACATAAGACTATTTATCAAGCTCTCATGCTCTGTAAAGCACTTTGAGTAACTTGAAAGGTGCTGTATAAACGCAATGATTGACTGATTGTTTGGTTGAGTTCATCGAGCTCCAGTCCTACTTGTATTAGCGTAATTTCAGATGGAGGACGGTAAGGTTAAAGGATAGTCACGGTTTGTCAAAGTAAAATCTAAAGTTATTATGAATCACACAGGTTGAATCACATCATTAAGAGGTTGTGTTCTTGAGAAAATTGTAAAATGAGAATGTGTGAGGAAAAATAACTGTATTGTTATGTATTGAGGTTATGACTGTGGGTGGTGATATGATAATTAAAATCATGTTGTGATCTGACCTTCTGACTGCTCAAGCATTTCTTTGGTTCTACTTCGATTGGTTAGATTGTACAGTGTTCAGAGGAGTGACAGGCAGATTTAAACTATAAAATGTATTTCACTTACATGTTCCTCATGGTGTGTCCTCATCATGTTTACACATGACCTGATGGATGCCTCTAGTCAACCATATTGTTGATTTGTTGATGCACAAGATCATAGCGGTTTGACTAAATTAGCCTATCTAATGGCAGTTACTTCTGGAGCAAAGGTGCACAATGAATCACCATTTTTATTTGGGCGCACACATTCCTAAATCTGTAAATATTAGATCTGCTTTAACATCGTAGAACAACTACTGTGTGTTAGTCTTTTGTGGGGAGAGGCAAAAAAGAAATTCGGAACTAAAAGACTAAACGCTAAGACAAACCCAAAATAGCCATTTTTTAGAAGTGTAACCAAATGTTTGCCATAAGCAGCAGTATGCAGAAGAAAAAGTGGACAGAGAAGAGTCAGGTTAAGATGCAGACTCGACTGAACACGTGCGCTCCGCAGATGATTGACAGCCGGGCCAGAACACAGCGCAAACCACCGCGATGACGTGTGAAGTGTTTGAAGTGACAAATATAGTGTAGAATTCGATGTCATTCAGAAAGAGAAGAGAGGCTTGTGTATGTGAGATGTGCGGAGAAGGGAAAAGAGGAGACAGGAGAAGGAAGGAGTTAGTGTACATGCGCAGTGAGGAAAAATGAGGAAGAGAGAAAGAGAAGCCGCATTTTTTATGTTACATGTGCAATGAGAACAGAAGGAAAGAGAGAGTGAGATGTGCGGCGAAATATTTTCTCCTTCCTGGATAAAAGTAATTCAGAAGCACTGGTCTAGTGTTTCTTGTTCCCCTTCTGCTGCTTGCTTTTCTTCCTCTCTACAGGTTCAAGTCGGTGAGAGGGCCAGATTGATGAGGTGCACCTGATGGACGGCATGGCAGCTATTTTTGTACAACTTTTAACACGTGTGGACTCCGTCTTGTTTTGTTTGTGACAATGGAAACAACAATAAATCTTTAATAATTCACTATGCATATTGACATAGATATTTATACAGGATATTTCAGTCTAATCTTTGATTATCATTTATCATTGTCTGATCTAGTTTACTCAAAAACTAAGCAAATGTTAAGGTGCTTAAGATGAACCAGTAAAATTTGAGTTCTTTCCACTTTTCTTTCCCCTCTGAGCCTGAGAAAAACAGTTTTGAAATTCCCACATTTATGGTATCATGGATTTATGGTCCATAAGTCATTCAGACTTGTTTGAAGCACTTCTGCAGCTTTAGCTATAGCAGATCTGGCGAGATCGGTTTAGTTATTTTCACTGCGTAATTTCCTTTACAGCCAGTAGGTGGGGCTCCATTTCAGTTCCTGACGTGGGAAACACTGTCATGTGTTTATACATGTTTTTAAAAAAAAAAAAAAAGATCCTACGGCAATACCTGAGCATGTTAAAAATACAGAAACAATGAAAGCAAAGAATCATATTTATCCTTTAAATCCAGCTCTGTAAATGAAGACAGATGACAAAATGTGTAAAACGTTTTGTTTCTTTCTTGAGTAAACTACAGTAAAACTTAAGTTGTGAAGATTTTTTAACATCCACTCAAAAATCTAATCCAAGAAGCGATTGAAACTAAGTACAGCTGGATTTAATCGTTTAAGAAGTCGTCATTACCATCTGAGTGGCTTCCCCAGGGCTGAGGAAATATAGAGAAAACTTTCAAATTTACAGCTTTAAATGTAAGATGTTTTCCTATCCCTCTGTAACTACAAACATTACTAGTCCACACTCGTACACATTTGTGATGCAATAAGCAGCTCTGTTATTACTGTTCTCTTCCTGCCCCTCGAGGCTGAGCATCTACAGACAGAGACAATAACAGAGTTGATTTGGTGATTAGGTTCTTATATTCTGGAGTGACAGTTGTGCAGTTAACCTGGTCAGAGCAGATGAGCGACAGAAGGAGGCCACAGGTGAGATCCGTGATGGAAAAAGACACCCAAAGGAGCATGATTAGTCATTATGGAGCTGAAAAATGAATAAAATATAATGCAGCATTCACCTGTAATGAGATATGGCAGGTGACAAATAGGAGAGGTGGACAGTTGTGAAAGCTGAATAGACGTATCGAGTAATGAGTATTGTGACATTACTTATGCTGAGGCTGGAGTTTGCACAAATGCACAGTAAAACAAGCAAGCTGTTTTGTTTTCCCATGTTGCTGTCATTTTTTAACCAACCACGTCAATCTAGGTTTTCTTAAGTGGCCTGATTATGTCACCGAATTCTAGGCTGAAAATTATTTATCTTGAGAAACAATTTGGCACATTATTATTTTCTACATCTATGGAAAATAGTTTAATAACAAAATGTGTTTTAGGTGGCTGTAATGTGCTTTATCTTCACTACAGAACATCTTCAAAATACTCAAAACATCAATTTGTTGCCATCTTTCATCCAGAAACAACAAGTATACAATGACTAAATGTGCCTCCACTCAATTTAATTTCACTCCACTTACTATGTCAGGTATCGTAGAACTATAGGTGGTTCAACAAAAACCAGGAAGTACAATCCCCCAATCAAAGAACTGAGATGAAGCGATATTTTGGGCAGAACCAACCTGAATTGAGATGGCAGAGAGAATGTCAGACAGTTTCCACAAAGTGAAAGGAAAGTGGTTGACAGATTTTTAGAGATTTTCAAATTGTACTTTTATGTGGAAGAGCCTTTACAACAGAAACATCTGGTCCATCAGCATGACGGAGGCTCTTAAAATGTAAAATAAAGAAGAAACATTGCCTCATGATCTGTAAATAAATGTAACGCAGTTAGAGGAATGCAACAGATCATATCGACTTTCAGATAATATCATGATTGTATTCTTGATAGACGGTGTAGTCCCTCATTCATCCAGGAGTGATCCATAGTAGAAGTCTTCAAAGTAGTCATCTGGACAGTGTTTCCGAAGATCAAGACGTTTCGACTCTCATCCGAAAGTAATTTTCAATCTGATGGAAGTAGACTGAGACTGGCTGTATTTATACTAAGTTAAGCCCTCCCCCTAGGAGGGGCTTGTATTCTTGATAGATTGTATTCTTGATAGATATCCAAAAAAATACAAATGACAAAAGTTATATTGTAAACTTTCAAATACGGGTAGAAAAGTGAAAACTTGGTCAATTATTCACTCATTTAGGCTTTCATTGATCATAAATTGTATGAGTTTGTTCACGACAATCTTGCTTAGCTGCATTTTTATTCTTTACAAAGAGTTATTTAATATAAAAAGCCTGTGTGGTATTGTAAGTGCAGTTTGGGTCAATGTTTGGTCCGTCATTAAAACACACGTCTTAAGTCGACTACAGCCTTATTAGTTTGATCATTACACCTCAAATGATGCATTTAAATGTTTAAACACTTTCCTGTTGGTTTGACATAATATTTTCGGAACATCGCAATCGAGATATGCCAAAAATGTATTTGTTCTCCTGCTACATGATGCGACTGCGAGACAAATAATTGTTGTAAATGTCCTTATGTCTCTGCCCTGTTCTGTTTTTAACGCATCTAAAAATGCAGAACTCTACTAGTGTGCAGCCGACTTAAGGAAACAAACATTTTCAATTTTCTCACAGGCAGCACATTTTTACGGGCACGCCTCATAAAAAGGTGCCGTTATTCTCCCACCTCCTTCCACCATGCCAAAGTCTCAAGCATAAATCCTTTGCACCCTCACACTGGAGACTCTTGGGCGCAGTTTGATTTGCTCACAGTGCAGCTTCCATCAAACTTTTCAAGGCAAGTAATGACTACAGATATGTGAACGAGTAATGGTTTAAAGTCTAAACCAAGTCTTGGCAACACTTCATATAAACTACATCTTAATTAGCCTTAATGAACTCTTAATAAAGCATGAAAAATTACTTAAGTAACCATCAACAATTTTATGAATGAAAAAACGTATTAAGGCTTACTAAATACCTAATCACACCATGCTTTATTGAGGCTTTGGCGTCATATTA
Organism: Mugilogobius chulae; assembly: GCA_038363315.1. Classification (NCBI taxonomy): domain Eukaryota; kingdom Metazoa; phylum Chordata; class Actinopteri; order Gobiiformes; family Gobiidae; genus Mugilogobius; species Mugilogobius chulae. Next base: position 1,940,064 of record CM076396.1, read on the forward strand.
ACGTGTAGTTATTATAAAGTGGTGCCCAAGTCTAAAATTAGGATTACTCCGGAGTTAAATGATCTTAAAGGTGGGGTAGCTGATTTTCATACTGCAAACACGATTAAGTTTGAAACATTTTGAAACAAGGAAAATAATCTATGTCTCTACAATAAATCAAGGTTAAATTAGTCAAAATGCTTGGAATTACAGTGGATTCAAATAATATAATCAAGCAGATTAAGCTTGTCTTGAAATTTGTTTTTTGCAGTGAAAATATAACCAATAAGCTAAATATATATAGGTGTTATTATGCTATACAGTTACCCTCCAAAATGCATACAGCAGATTAACAAACATCGGATTTGAAAACCTATATACTTTTTTAAACTGCATGAAATGTTTTTACCTCTAAGCAGTGACACAAACAGAATTACATTTAGATTGGAAGCCGTCAAAATTGTTTACAAAATGCACAAAAACAGCCTTCTCTCCACTATTTTTCCGGCTTTGGCAGTGCGTCACAAGCCAGGGCCAGAGCGGACATATTTACGGCTGCTCTGAGTGGTTCATTTTGGGGAATGACTCCAGTAAAAGTTGGCAGGCTCTCTCCTCTCAGCGTGTGTGGTGGAGGTGAGTGTGAAACGCAGTGCTCAGGCCAGTGTCATTGATCAGATTATGAGGTGGCACAGCAGCAGAGCGCGCTGATAAATGGAGCATGGAGCCAAAGTAATAACAGCAGAGGCCAAATATGGGAAACTAAACTGAGATTCTTTTAAATTATTACACAAAACAGTGCAATTCCTGCTGCTACAACTACCAATACAGATAATATTACTTCTCAGGAAACACTTGTTTGCGCGATGCAACAATAAACGTGGTTTTACGGAAATCACTGCTCAATGCTTGTCTATGCAGATGTTCTTTCTCACTTTAGCCACGGGACTGCTCAATGTTTGTGTTCATTCAGGAGATTAAGGATTACCTGATGATGAAACATGATTATGAGTTGTGTCCAGTGTCACTTGAACCTGACTGTGATCTGTCTCCACCTGCTACACCTGGACGTGACTTTGATGTCTGGGAAACGAAAGCACTGTTTCCCCTAACAAACTTTTCTGAGGTAACCCCACTTCAATAGGCTTTTGGTTTGTTTTTAGCATACATTTATAGGCCCACACCTTATCACAAGAGACACTTAAGTCAAGAAGTGTTTCACATTGAATCAGTAAAGCATATACTGCAGACAGAGCCAATCACTTTGTCGACTAATTTCAGGAAGATCCAATCTTAAACGGGTGTTTCACTCCTCCTCCTCTCGTCAATTTAAAAACTTTATTTTTTCTAATCATTTCAAAACATTCAAGATGGCGGACGTGGGTCAATAGATTATTTTCTTCGGCACTTGCTTCGGTTTTGAACAGTTAAGCATGCATCCATTCCTTAAAACATGAGCAGGAAACTGTGTTGAGAGCTTCATACCGAAAAAATCCTTGGGCTACATATTTACGATAACCTCCAGTTTACGCCTCCCGAACACTGACTGCGGGGTGCGTTTGGTGCGAGTTTCTTGCAAAGTGCATTGGTACACCAGCTCCAGTCCACTCCAGTCCATGTTTAACCAAAGCCGCGCGGATTCACATGGATTCCTGCAGCAATACTCGTATTTCAACTAAGTTGCATAGACCACGGTGACCTCTAACCAAAACACTACAGATTCTTGCCACACATTTGCGAGAGTCGCTCCTCACAAGAACTTGTACTAAGTGTACAGTAGGGGTTAGCATGTCGCTGTTTCGCTAGAACTCCCAGGTTTTCTGTGAGTGGTTGAATTATCAGATACATTTTGAAATTTGTCAAATAATCACACAGGAAAAAAAATCAATCTTTTATAAGAAACAGTGCATGAAAAGTTAGACTGTCTTAAAATGAGACTGCCAGTGAAACAAGTACAACTAAAAAATTGGGAATACAAAGGCCACTACTATAAACAAAATCCACTATTCTATTGACAAATTATATTGCAAGATAAAAATTGTCTATTGTAAGTAGAATAGGGGTGTGGTATGACATTCCAAAAGTGGCCACTAGGGGGCGCTGTTTTTTAATTCCTAAAATGTCCACTAGGGCGCTGTTTTTTGTTATTGTTGTGATGACCTTGTGATGACCTTTTGGTGACCGTGTGAACTCTGTGAACTTTGACCGAGTGACCTGTGACCGTGGGGAACTTTGTGTGGTCTCTGTTTGGGTGAAGTCTGTGAGTCTTGTAACACCTTTTACCCTGTAAGAGTGACCATTAAGGGTAAAATTGTATCAATGGTGAGGGAAGAATCGTATCGTATTTGGGGTTTAGCATATAGTTCTGTCTGATGTTTTAAAGTTCTGAAACCAAGCATCAGGTAAGTAAAGTGTTTATTAGCACCTAACAGTCTACAAGGTAAAACCTGTGACAGAAGGAGACGTTCTAATTGATTGGAGACTTGTGAATACAGTGAGTAGGTTGTTTGGGTTTGAAGTTCAAAAACCTTTGTTGAGTATATTTCATCCAGACAATTAGTTAGGACGGTCTTTTGAAGATTGGAAGACAGTGGTATGATCTAACAGTCTACAAGATAAAACCTGCGATAATCAGAGAGGATCGTCAGGATCATCAGGATGAAAAGGTACACACCCGAACCCAAAGACAAAGGACATTTATTCGGGTGGGCCTATCTGTCTAGACACAGTAACGGAGTGTTACAGCTAGTACTAACAAGACAAAGACTGTTTTTTTTTTTTTGTTTTAGGATAGCCAAACGTGGTAAATAGTATTAAAACTAAGTTAAACTATGTTAAACCAGATAAAAGATTACTTATGATACATCTCATACATTTATTTCCTGGAAATCATGTTTCATTGATTTATTCGTCTCTCTGTATTTATCTAATTTCGATGTATATAATTTAGTTATATTCACTAATTAACTTATATTCAATAACGTTTAAATGCTTGATTTGTTTAAAAAAAGTGTTAAACTCTGTTTTAAACCAAGCGCCACTCAATCATTCTCTGATTGGTTATAGCTGGTACAACCCACAACGTGTCATAATATCTTAACCAATCAGAAACTGTGGAGGGGTGGTCCTTCTTAAAAGTTATAAAACCCTAAAACAGGCGCCGGGGTCTCCTATTATAAAAGGACCGTTATACGCATCGGAAAGAGCGAACATTATTCAGTTTGAATAACCAACTGCAAAATGAGTGGAAACGGTGAGTTAAAATGTTTGAAAACAGTATTATTTTAAAACTGCTATTTTCTTATTTTGTCTGTTTTTAAATCAAAGCTGATTTTTAGGATCCAAGCGCAGCTATTCTGATGGCTTGGCTCAGACGAAGAAGTAAGGTCGCATTATTTGTATAATAATAAAAATTACGAATGGTATGTAATTATTCTATTTTTTGCAGATTTCGTTCAAACACCAAAGAGAACAAATAATTGATCGCAAACTCAGGCTGTGCAGCCCCAATTTGTGAGGTAAATAGGAGACAGCATTTAAAACGATACAAAATGTGATGGTAACGGTACATATTTTTTAATATAGCGTGGGAACAAACACCCTACCAGAGACAAATCCTTTACCTCTCAAAAAACGAAACACCAAGGTTGGCCTGTCAATAAAGTGCAACCTATAAGGTATGTATTTTGTTCACGGTTAGAGTGTTGTGATTTTTAACCCATGGCTAAATGAAACTGTTTTTACACATTTTAGGGCTCAGACATCAGCGCACCGGTTTAATCGACGCGCTATTCCAGGCTGGGAAGACAGTACATCCGATGAAACGTTGATTATCTCAGGTTTCTGACACCAGCGCAGCGGTTTAATCGACGCGTTATTCCAGGAGGGAAGACAGTACATTCGATGAAACGTTTGATCATACAGACCAATCAGTCATCATCACAAATGTAATCCCGCCACAATATCCAACGAGAGCGTCTTCTCCGACGGTGCCTGCAGCTCCACCTCCATCGCCTCTGGGAGAGAGGTATGTTATTTATAAAAGCGATTTTACATAAAGTATTTATTTAATAACATTATTTTCAACCCCTAGTACCCCTGTTGGATCATACTGTTCAAGACAGCGACTGGCAATCGTCGGGTGAAAGTGTTATCATAGTGGACCCTATCACAGAAACCCTACATCAGACATTGAGAGAGCCTACTCCTCCGCCAGTACCAACAGCGCACACAATCTCACCATCACCGGCAGACAATCTCACCAATAGCTCAAAGTGATATATTTATTTATTAAGATTGGTATGATGATACCCGTTGTATAAAGTTTTTATTCATAACATATTTGTAATCTGTATAACAGCACGCAGCAGAATCACGCCGATGAAGTGGGGAAGAGGACACACTAGAGACGACGCTGCGTGGGAGCATGAGTTAACAGCGCATGAGAGGAGGACGACAACGCAGCGAGGGTAGAGGATACGATAGCGGACAACCGGAGATAACGGACAGCCTTCTCCAGCACATCTCTGTAAATCAGTGGATTGGGACAATTTTTGGACTCAGTACAGAGATATTCATATCACGGCTTTTAATGGAATAGATGATCTGGTTTGCTTCTATACAACGCACTGAAAGGAGTACGAACAACAGCAACAACAGATACAACAACAACAAGAAAACCATTCTAAGAACCCAACAATGAAGTAGTGAAGCATCTGTACTCTCTTCCGAATCAGCCCCTGGTATTAGTAGAATCTTAGCGCATATACACACCGAATCAGAACAATCTACAGAACAGCAGTCTGGTGCTTTTACAACACTGCATGCTCTAACCATCCTGTAGAAACACCAGCCCAGTCTGAAATTGCGGTGTTAAAAAGCGAACTAGCAGAAACACAGTCAACACTTCAACAGTTAAACCAATTGTATAACTCTTCAGCAAGGTTACGATTCATACAAAATAGCCTTACAACAAAACCAGAACACGATTACAGCAGTCCAGTCGGATAACGATTCTTTAAACAAGCATATTAACTCTCCAGCAAGGTTACGATTCGCACAAAACAACCTTAGAAGAAAGCCAGAAACAAAATTACAAGTCTACAAAATGATAACGAATCTTTAAAACAAGGAGTATTAACTCTTCAGCAAGGTTACGATTCATGCAAAACAACCTTAGAAGAAAACCAGAACAAAATTACAAGTCTACAAAATGATAACGATTCTTTAAAACAAGCATTAAACTCTGTAAAAAACGAGTGTTATGATTTAAAAAATGCAAACGATTCAAGCAAAACAACCTTAGAAGAAAACCAGAACAAAATTACAAGTCTAGAAAACGATAACGAATCTTTAAAGCAAGCATTAAACTCTGTAAAAAACGAGTGTTATGATTTAAAAAATGCAAACGATTTATGTAAATCTAAAATAGAGAAAAACCAAAACGATATAACAACAACGGGTGAACAGTGTAGAGAAAACTGTAACCGGACGGTTGCTGCTTACGACATAGCAAAAGCACAGTTCCAGCAACTAGTTGATTCGAGAAACGACCACATTACAACCCTCGTTAATCAGTTTAACAACGTTATTGAGAGTTTGAAAAAGAAAAAACTAATGTAACGGGTATAATACTGAAAAATGGCTACATCGTCAAAATCCGAGAATAGACACATCATGTAACACTGATAGTTTAAATAAATTAAGTGAAGCGTGCGCAAGACTTAGTGCAAATCTGTTAGAAATTGATTGTAACGCTTTTGAACAATCATGCATAGAATTTAACAATTTACTGGTAAATACCGAACAGGTACACACTCTGAAAACGTGGTTACAGTGTTAAACTCTGAAAATACAGCCAGTACATCTAACGCTGGTAATACAACTCCTGTGACAGTTCAAACCCATCCTGAAAATAGAAAAAGACGCGCTGCTAACGGATGTGTAGGTCATGATGACTCAATTATTAAAACAGACTCAGAGACAGACAGTGACATGTCGCAGACGGAGATGGCTAACATAGATGATAACGAAAATACAAACGAGATTAGCACGGGTACAGTTATTAATCACAACAATCGAAAAATACATCGGAATGCGACCCCGTTGTACAAGGAGGTGGAGGTTTACACGGTGACAACATAAGACACAGATCCATTCCTGCGTTTAATTCTTTCGAACTAAGACAAAATGTGGATTTCAGAAATATAGACGGATCAGACCCTCGCATTATTCACGATAGAGTGACTGATACTCTAACAAACGTCGCTAACAGGGCTTTAGAACAAACAGAATCAGGGAGTGTTTTAAATATAACTTTACGCGGGCCGTCACTGGCTGCTGATGTGCAGACCATCTTAAATCAATCAAACGATTATGACACAGACAACTTTTTGGACGAGATTATTAAAGTTCTACAGAGTAACGATACGAGTATATCCGAAGACGCTCTTGAATTTATTATAACAGTCGCGCAAAGCCAATCAGGAGGAGCAGGCCAGCGTTTAAAACTTGGTTCAGTAGCGTACAGCGACATCATTAAAAAGAAATGGATATTTCTCTATGACCCCGAAAATAAGCATGATAAACTGTGTTTCAGTATGTGCATGACATACAGTATGAACAAAAATCTAACCAGAGATGAAATAATCGAAAAAGCCAAACTGTTACAAACAAACGTAGGCCTAGATTATGACACACCAGTCTGTTTTACAGACGTTGGAAAATTCGAACAATATATGAACGTGAAAATTGTAATCTTTCATCATAACGATTCAAACAAAAAACTACAACGTTTTGAAACCCATTCTAATCCACACATAATAGTGTGTGTCTGTATCTGCATGATGATCATTATTATTATGTAAAAACCCTAAAGCTTTTTTAGGAACAGGCTCATATTATTGTAACCACTGCGTTAAAACATATCAGACGCCGTTGCATCATGTATGTAAAAACATGTGTGGTGTATGCTATACAACATGTCAAATGCACGCAGACAGAACAATCAAATGTTCAGATTGTAACCGTATTTGTAAATCTGAACACTGTTACAGACAGCATAAAAAACCAGACCCTGTGCATAACAAAATACCATGCGAATCGCGCAAATATTGTGACACTTGTAAGAAATGTTATGATGTTACGTCTCAAACTCACAAATGTGCGGCTGAGAAATGCAAACATTGTAATGAAATATTACACGGTGTTAAGTCGGACCATAAATGCTACATTGAACCTATGAAGAAAAAAGAGATTAAAGATAATTACATTTTCTTTGATTGTGAGACACAATATTTTGATGACAAACATGAAGCAAATTTCGTTTGTTCTATGACCATGGACGGACGCACATACTGTTTTGACACTCTGGATAGCGTTAAACTGTTTGTAGAGCATTACAGAAAGCCACAGTATAAAAACTTTACATTCATAGCGCATAACTCGGGGCGTTTCGATTCATATCTGCTGTTGGAACACTTTGCATCTTGTGGTATTCTACCTTCTTTAACGATGCGCGGTAGTCAGATCATATGTATGAGAGACG